>OX411552.1:9049024-9280884 GCA_948146395.1 Fragum whitleyi | reverse complement strand
CCAACCAAAATCGTTCGAAATCATTAAAAGCGATCAACATTTAATTCAAATCGACCAAATTATTCTTCGATTTTATTGGCTGATGTGGCTTTCAAACTGTGTCTGATTGGTCCAAGAAGACACACAAACAAAAAATTTCGTAAATCTTATTAAAGGGAGGTAATAAATATAGCTAATTTTGTTCATTTTGAACAAAATTAGCGATATTAGATTACCTCTCTTTAATTTCACTCAAAACTCGCCCCACACACTCACTAAATTTCATTCCAAAATCATTCAAAATCAATCATCTAGCCATTTCATGATGTTCTTATCTGATTATCTTCTTATGCTTACTTTGAAATATTTATAATTGAAGTTTATTTCGCACATGCGTGCAGTCAGGAATTAAAAAAAATCTTTTCTATGATTTACCGTTGCTTCATGTTGCGTAGATCAGTCAATAAGTCGCCCCCACATTATACTAAACTTTTTGCCCTTGGAAGGCTACGGTATATGCCTATTAGGTTCAAAACCGGTAGTTCATTCACCTCATGAAAGAGTATAGAAATAGGTTAGATTAACCAGGCCAGGGTCAAAATGAGACTATTTGAGTTCATTGGTTGTCCCGAATGTCTGACATAGCCTATATATATGATAGGCCTTAATTGAACTTAACTTGAAACAGCCCGAGACAAAGTTGAAATCTACTTTTAAATTCTTATCAGGTTACTAAAAATATCCCTGCATTCACGGTATGACAAATGGTGCAAATTCGTTATTTGCAAAGATATACCCCGCTTTGCGCGTAAGTGCACGTGCAAAGCGGAGTATAATTTGAAAACAGTTTGCATCGTTTTTTCATGGATAGTCGCCCCTTGATCTCTGTCATGACACGACAGCTATCAAATATTAGCCTGTGCGTGACATTGTACCAACAATTTGACATGGCTTGAGTTGAAACATTCGGAGCGGATTCATACATGCAAATGATTAGGTTTTTTAGTTTCATTCCTCCACGAAATCAACAAATTATCTCTTCATACTATTATGATTTAATTTAGTGAAGCAAAAACTTAAAGACTTATGATTATAAGAATAGATTTCTTAAAGGACTACTTTTTTTGCAAAAGCTTACAAAATAGCTGCGTACCTTTTTTTATTGAGGAATAAAACCAAATTTTCAGCCAATCAGGGTTCAGCAGCCACGAGATTTTCGTGTGATTTTAATAGACAGCAGCGATCTGTTAATTACTGGGCTCAGATCATTAATTCACATGGTCCTCCTATGCAAGACGGGTTTGTCGACCTAGTTTGACCATTTCGGTGGCCTTAGAAGCGGAGCGACCAGGATCCGGTGGGGGCCCGATGCCGACACGCTGCACACCTCAGAGGCTCATAGATGACGAGTCTTTCACGATAAACTGATGAGGATGAACGACCCCCCCCCCCCCCCCCATCCCCAACCCGTTTAAAATACATGTATTATAGAAAATATGCTACAATGATTTTCAAATACATGTACATTTAAGGTACGAAATTGCACGAGCGTGCTTTCACTACCAATCCCAGGGAAAACTAGAAAGCCATGAATGGATTGAGTCGCTCCGCAGGCTTGATAATCTTGTATTAGCAAATCAAAGTTTTGACTAGATTTTAAGATATTTTGGGTTCTACTGATGTTGAAAATGATTTTCAAAGTTCCGGTTTATAATATATAGAGAAATGACCTCAACCCATAAAAGACATATTTTTCATCCAATAACAATAATATTTGGTTGCATGATAATGGGTCACCCAAGGATCATACCAACGATCTTTGATTAATATCCATCAGTTACATTCTAAGAAAATGATTTTCAAAGTTTACACTATATTACATATTGAGAAATGACCTCCGCCCATAAAATACAAGTTTTCATCACACCACAAAAATTTTTTGTAGACTGATAAGGGGTCAAACAAGGATCATTCATGTAAAATATCATTGGTATCCATCAACTAGAATCTGAGAAAACTCACTTTTTACCATATTTGGAAATAAGACTCGCCCTTTTAATCCATGTTTTTCATTGGATCAAAATTTCTTCAACAACTGTGAAAAGGGTCACCCAAGGAGCATTCCTGTGAAGTTTGGTTGAAATTCATTCATTAGTTTTTGAGGTGTAGATTTTTAAAGAAAAGTTTATGACCGGACGCAGTTACGGACGCACGACGGACACCACGACATAATAATAGCCCCGGTGGCCTTCGGCCAGTGGAGCTAAAATTGAACAGTGCATTTAAGACTCTTCGATCTACATCTTGTTGAGAATATACGTGGAAAGAATAATACTATTTCAGAGGTACAGATTAGAGGGGAACATGAAAGCCAGTCCAAACCCTTTATTTCCTAATGAGACCATATTGTGTGGGTACTCATTATAATCGTCTTTATGTAACAATTCAATGGGTACCAACAACAAAGGGTTTGTGAGCCGATTATTTAGAATATTTTAATATCACAGGGTATAACGTGCCACGCCGACACCAGAAGGTTCGTGGACACCTGATCGATTTTTTCGATACGGAACTAACGGTGGAGCAAGTTTTTGACTAATTTGTAAACCAGAATAATCATTTTCATTTCAAATTTTAGTATCACTGTCGAGATAAATGGTTCTTCTTTTAGGAAATAAAAGTAGAGGGTAACAACTAAGCAAAATGAGCGAGTTCTAGCACTAGGAGTGAGTGACTTTTCTTATTTTTTAGATTTGTCATTATTTCTTTGTCAAACAACATTACTATTCTTCATTGTTTGTGTTTATCTAAGAGCATTTATGTATCCTCTACACGCATACCAAATTTCTCGGCGAAAGATCCACATTAAGCGAAGATATTCGTACTTTTCTGGGCCTGGGTAGAGGAAAATATGATAACAATACACCCCCTGAATTTTTAGCGATTGGAAATCGACACCAGAGTTAAAAGAAGTTGTGATAACTCGACACCTATCTTTAAATCATCTTTATTCCTCCCTTAGCGCTCATGTACTAACCGTTTACGGAGAAGTTTCTGTACATTTCAGCTCATAAAGGCTCGATGATTAATTTAGGGGCATATTCAAAACAATCCCGTAAATTATAGCACTTATTTCCACCGTCCTGCCCATCATTCATTGGACCAGGTTGACCAACTCCGTTTGAATATTTGTATTCATAAATGCGAGTTATGAAACGCTCAGAGGACGTTGAATCTCGTGAAATCGTATATCACATTCTTTACCAATATCAGGTATATATCGTTTTCATGCGTCCTGATAGGCTGCGTTCACATGGAAGTAAACGGTACACGGTATACTGTATACGGTATTCGCTTCACGGTATTCGCATATACGCTATACGGGCACGGCGGTTCACATTAGCGAGCATTCAATATGTTCCTTTCGTGAGTATGATAGATAAAGTTCAGAAGAAAATTTTGTTTATTTTTATTACAGTTAGTAACATTTTGAAGCTGACATTTATCTCGATCAAAACTATTTTGTACCGCTCTCTCAGAGAACCCCGGGTTCGATCCCTGACGGCGGCACTCATCGTTGGCGATTATTTTTTTGCACCTATGGGTTATAATCGTAGATCGAATAGCAGATAGAGGCTAGGAAAAGATGAAATGGAGCACTAGTGTGAGAAATACCAAGATCTAATTGTAGTTACTCTAGTCAGCGCGATATGACTAAAATATATCATTGCATAATGCATAAAACCATATTCAAACAAAAACAAGTCCATTTAATGCATTCAAAAGACTCATCATTTCCTTCAAATCAAACAAGCAATTTACACGATTTTATTGGAGCTAGAAAATATGGATGGGCAAATACAGTCTTTGCCAGGTTTTTGGTTGAGTGCAGACCGGTATATTTCTCTCAAATCGCCCTACTTGGGTCATAGCAAGTATACCTCGTTCGACTTCTTTCGACTTATATTTTTGAATTAATTCCAAATAATATAATGACTTGAATATTGTGTTTGTAAGTTTTATCTTATATTTTTCAAAATTCTAATTAAACTTAAATCGAACGAGGTACAGATTTTCTTTCACGCTTTCCAGTGTGTTAACAAGATTTCTAGGTGGACTACCACTAGGTTATTTCACCACAAAACAGTGAAATTACCAATTAGAATCCAGTTTGAAAGATAAAGTGGTATGAGACATGTAATCGGGTACCATCATGCCGTTGGTGTTATCCGATACCATGATATCATACGCAAGAGATACTATCCAAGCCAATCAATCCTAAAGTATTCACTTATCATCTTATATTATCCATTGAAGAAAAAAGAATAATGGTTCGCTTAATAGTGTGAGATCGATATACATAGATATTCCCCTCATTGTATGGCGTTTTTATCACACTTCTTTGAATTCAAACAGCACGCTTATCACTTTCCATCATCGTTTTTGTGTGTTCGTATGTTTGGGGTTTACCGTCGCTTTAAAAAATCTTGAAGTCATATCGCGGCGACTGGATCACCTAAGTATCGACTAAAGATGTTTCCCTCACCAGTATTATCATTTCATCCTTTCCTAGCCATCAGCTGCTATCCCAGATAGGTCTTCGATAATCAACCATCGTTTTGATCTGCTTCAATAAAACAAAACTTTTGTGATCTTCCCAGTATACACGAACTTACTTACCAAAAAAGTATGAATTACTTTGATTTTGAGTGATAGTCTGTAAACGTTTTCATGACAAAGTTCAATTGTGACCTCGACCATTGAAATTTGTGACGTTAAAACAATAGAACGCGCAGCAACTAGAATGATCATACCCCTCAACTAATGCGGCCTCTGGTTGCCCTGTACTGCAACCTACCTCGTTTTCAATTGATCTTAATTTGAAATCCCAGGTGGTCACTTTTCGCGTATCGTATCACAGATATCATTTACGAAATAATCGAGTCGTCAATTTGCTATTTATTGTTATTGATTTTCCACAGAATATTAATTTTTGAAAGTTGGCTCTAAATTTCAAATGTTTGTTCTAGTAATGTAGATTGATATAAACTTAGTCTGTAGAAAGAATAACGATGCGGGTATGGAATCATATCGGCTAATGTTAGTATTTATTAGTAGCTGTGTGCCGTATTGATCTTTGTTGATCCGTGTCGTTATTATAAAATAAAGATCAAACGTAGCACAATCGTCCGTGTTCGCGTCATACGTATCGCGGAGTAGCAAACCACTCTTTTCGAGTTTTTTTCTTGATTATATCATCATTTCTGCCCGGTCACGCCCATATTTGGGGGTATATCCAAATTTCTTGAACAACTTTAGAAGGTCACCCAAGGTTCATTTCTGCCAAGCTACACTGGCTTAAAGGAAAAGAATTTAAAAGGTTTTAAATAAAAAAAGCCACGCCCTGTCACACCCACATTTAGGGGTACATAAAAAATTCTAGAACAACTTAAGAAGAGAGTCACCCAAGGAACATTCATACCAAATTTCATCAAAATTTGACCATTGTGTTGGAAAGGAATAATTTCATACATTTCGTAGTGAAAAAAAGTCCGGCCCTGACCCTTCCTTATTTAGGGTAAATCCAAATTTCTTTAACATTTTTAGAAGAGGGTCACACAAGAAAAATTTGTTTTTTCTTTGAAAAATAAGAAATTTAACAGAAAAAAGCGTTATTTTCAAAGTACTGTGAGTTTCCCTAAATAACTGAAAATGTCAACTGACTGTAAAGAAATCGACGTAATGCGATTAAACTCCGAAATTAAAGATTAACTCAGCTTCCTCTGATGAAATGTATTCTATAATGACGTTGTAGGGCCAACATTTCATACGCGTAGGCTAGCTGTTGATATGCTATCAAGGTCAACCGTATTTTTTCCTCATTCAGACGCCGTTTTAGACACAAATGAATATACATGTAACAGTAACAGAACGCATGAAAACGATATATACCCGACATTGGTAAAGAAAGGGAAATGCGATTTTACAAGATTCAATGTCCTATGGCGTTTAAAAGATCGTATTTATGAATATAAATATTCAAACGGAGTTGGCCAATATATGATGGGCAGAACGGTGAAAATAAGTGGTTTAATTTACGGGATTCGTTTGAATATGCTCCTAAATTAATCATCGAGCCTTTATAAGCTGAAATATACCGAAACTTCTCCGTACACGGTTAGTACACGAGCGTTTAGGGAGGAATATATATGATTTAGAGGTAGGTGTCGAGTTATCACAACTTCTTTTAACTCTGGTGTCGATTTCCAATCGCTAAAAATTCAGGGGGTGTATTGTTATCATATTTTCCTCTACCCAGGCCCATAAAAGTACGAATATCTTCGCTTAATGTAGATCTTTCGCCGAGAAATTTGGTATGCGTGTAGAGGATACATAAATGCTCGTAGACAAACACAAACAATGAAGAATAGTAATGTTGTTTGACAAAAAATTAATGACAAACCTAAAAAATAAGCAAAGTCACTCACTCCTAGGGCTAGAACTCGCTCATTTTGCTTAGTTGATACCCTCTACTTTTATTTCCTAAAAGAAGAACCATTTATCTCGACAGTGATACTAAAATTTGAAATGAAAATGATTATTCTGGTTTAAAAATTAGTTAAAAACTTGCTCCACCGTTAGTTCCGTATCGAAAAAATCGATCAGGTGTCCACGAACCTTCTGGTGTCGGCGTGGCACGTTATACCCTGTGAATATAGAATCGAGAATACTGGACCTCCTCTATCCTCCTGATATGAGTGTGTGTGTGAGGGTGAATACAAAAATGATTATTAAAATACCCCGGGGTTAGGTAGGTCAGATGCGAAATCGGGTCAGACACATAGTAAGTAGTAATTTAGGACAAAAAGCTTAAATGAATCATTAGAATCAGCCCTGCGTTCAGGATCACCGACCGGTGCAAATAGTTTTTCAATAATACCCTGCTTTGCACGCAAGCGCACGTGCAAAGCGCGTTATAATAGAAAGACTGTTTGCACCGTTCGGTGATCCTGAACGCACGGCAGGCATCCATTTGTTTAATGATGTTTTATGGGATACAATTAACAACATCGTGAAATTGGAATGCAATTGAATAAGTACGACGAGTGAGTTTTGAGAGAAATTAAAGGAAGGTAATCCAATACTGCTAATTTTGTCCACCCTGAACAAAATTAGCGGTGTTTTTTACCCCCCTTTAATAAAAACATGTATGAATATAACTAGCTTTCAATTTCTTCAAGAACCAATCAGACACTTAAAATTTCAGTTCGTCACTGAAATCTCTTTTTTTCTATTTTGATTTATTTTGAATGTAGTTGTTGATTGTATCGTTTTGATTCATTTTTGAGCGTATTTGAGTGAGTGTTTGGAATGAATGAATGGAGCGCTTAGTAAGCGGTTGGGAATGCTTTTCATTGAGATAAATCTCATTTCACGATGTAACTTACTGTAAACCAGTAGGCTTAATAATTGGGAACCTCAGAAGGAGAAATAATTTTACCAGCCCTGCGTTCAGGGTACTAAAATGGCGCAAACTGTTCGCCAATGGTATCCCGCTTTTCACTTGCGACGTCAAATATCGACGTCAACGTCAAACTAAAGATAATCTGCCCTTCTCAAACAGCACATGCATTTACAGATTCATTCGATAGTCTCCAAAGTTTTTATTATCAAGTTCTAATCGAAATGCCATTCCTTTTGGAATTAAACGTCTTTGCTGAGATTTGAAATGTAAAAATTGTTAGATTTACGGAGGAACAACGTCATAGTGCTTAAGGTCGCCGTAAGGCAGGCTTGCTTCATGCGACAAGCCGCTGAAATGAATTTGCTGTTTCGGGACCAACCATCTCCAACATCTGGCACCACTTTACAGGGCTCGTGTTTGACCCTTAAACCAGGGTTTTGACCCCCAGAAATCTGAAAATATCCTAATATGACCCCTAGAAATTTCTCCAAGGGGGGTCATTTTGTCCCCCTTGAGAGGAATCGCTTGGGGTCAAAACATGGTTTGAAACCTAAGATTTTCACAAATTACCATCGAAAATGCAACAAATAATTAATTGTTTCATATCATTACAAGAAACAGTGAAAGTGACTCTAGAATATGCAAAAATTCTACTTTTGATTTGCATTTTCTGTCATATTGACCCCTTAAAATGCAGATTTGACCCCTAGAATTTCTTAGGTGAGGAGTCAATGATTCCCCAATATCAAACACTAACACGAGCCCTGACTTTAACCCGAAATACTCCTGTATGTACAGGACCAGATATGTATGGCGCGTAAAAACATGGTTCGTCCAGCATGGCGAATTACGTAACGTTATTTGGGTTACTTTTTTCTTACCTCAACCCCAAAGATAATTTTAATCTCTACACGACGTAAAATCTCCGGATAGAAAGTGCATAACCAATACTGAGAGGCCATGCATGCTATAGCAAGACACTTTAGACGTAACAATCTCATTTGACGTCAACAAACCTGACCGAAAATCAGTAATTTTGTTTAAAGTCAGCAAAAGGATGCGTGAACTTTACCTTCCTCGATTTTTGGTCATAATTAAAATATTATTTAATGTCAAAGAACTTTTTTGAAGAGTATAATCAAGGGAGTAACTATCATTTCGCACATTACGCAAGCGCTTAATAGAAATAAATCCTTTGTCGAAAAATGTCGATGATGAATGATCATAACATCGAAACTACGGCTTATTCAAGCTGTAGGTACGATGTTTTGATTATTCACTAAATTAATGCTCAAATCATAGAAAAGGGGTGCGGGCGGAGTACATTCATCTTTTGTCACAGTTCACATATCGCCTTTATCCTATATATTCTATGTTGTTCGCCTTGTGAGTGCGTTTAAATTTAAAAATCCTAGCTACGCCTATGATAATTTTCAAACAGGCACAACCTTTACTCTATAAAGGTTTGGTGCAAGAGTTATAAACTGTCCTGGTTTAGGAGAGAAGTCATGTGGAGGGTCATTTTCATCCCTCAGAAAATAAAATCTTTGCAAGAGTGTTGCCAACATTAAAAATAGTTCAATTTTTACGAGCGACTCTGCTGGGCAGTTCCTTGGACCAATAGACAAGGGAATAAAAGCATCTCGCTTCACGAGTTCTCCTTTGGAGTTCAAAAATCGCTCTGGTTTAAAATCACCAGGGTCGTTCCAAAAGTTCGTGTCCATGTGAGAAGAGTATAAATTAGCAATGATGATTGTTTTCTTGGGTATACGAAACCCGTTGATGAAAATATCTCGTTCTGTATTTGTTCTGGGTACCCCTAATGGTGTAACGTTGCTCAAACGTTGAATTTCCTGTATTGTGGCCTCGATGTACGGTAGGTCAACTCTGTCTGATAATTGAACGTTTCGTTCACCGACCACGTCGCGTATAATATTACGGCATTTAGACTGGACAGACGGGTATTCTATCATGTATAGAAAGAACCACTGCATGGTGGTGGCCGTGGTTTGACTACCCGACATAAACAGGTCATTTATTACCCGGTATATATTATTTTGATTAAAGAAGGACTCCTTTGATAACTCAAGATCTTCGTCAAGAACTCCATTCTTTACCTTTATGTAATAATCTAGAAAGTCACGAGTTAAGGTATTGTCAAATGAATCTTCATGTTCGTCTATGAGTTTTTCAAAGTAGTCTCTCATTTTCACTGTATTCCGCTTCCGCTCAAGGTGCAACTCGTTTTCATTCGGAAACAGCGGATACATAAACTCTGGAATAAAGTTCGTGATGCTTGTGAATCCCTTTCCTTTCACGAGCATTTCAAAATACCGCAATAATGTCCTGAAAATATCATCATCATAACTGAATGTCTGTCCGTACAGCAGGCTACAGATGACATTTGTTACTGCATACTTCAGAGTATCACCGATAGTAATCGACTCGCCTTGTGATTCAAGCATCACTTTAGAAACTTTCTCGATTTCATCAAGTATTGTCTGTTCCATACCTTTTGTTCCATAACCGTATTCTCGTAAATGTTTCATGGTAAACTTTCGTATCTTTTTCCATTCTTGGCCGTTCGACCATGATATACCTGAAATGAATTAACGGAACCAATATTGATTCTGGTTACCATTTAAGTTTTATTCCATCAAACATAAAAAAATCGACTGGTCCAATTAAAGAAAAGTTAAAGGTGGCAATTTGTAAAGTCAATAGAACTCTTAAAATCTTTGTCCGGGTATAATCGGTGGAAAATATTATGGAAAAATGAATGAAATTGCTAGCTAAAGATAACTTCTTATTTTCAACAAGGCTGCCTCCGAGTTCTTTTTCTTGTGGGTGTCAAAACGGCGGAATTAAGAGAAAGTGTAAGTCGCAGAAAAGACGGATACATTGAGTAACATCGTGAAATTGACTGTCATTCCGATTTAAATCTTTCTTTATCGCTCACACTGCTCCATTCAATCATTCCAAAAACTCACTCATACCATTCGAAAACGCTCCAAATTCACTAAAAACAATCAGATTAACAACTAGATATCTACATTCAAAATAAGAAATAAGTAGATAAAATCTACGATTTATCGAGTATGTTTGAATTTTGTAAGCGTATTTTGGGTTCGTGAAGACATAGAGAACTATTCATAAAACCTGTATGCATATACTTTATTACAGGGGGTGTAATAATTATCGCTAATTTTGTGCATCCTGAACAAAAATAGCGATATTGGATTACCTCCCTTGAATTTCACTCATATCATTCAAAAACTCATTCTAAATTCACTCATCTTGTCAATTTGACGATGTTCTTATCTGTACGTATTTAAGGAATTATTATGTTCTCATTTAGGCTCACTTGTGTAAACTTTCAAAATGACGGTGAACGGAAAACCTTGTAACTATATTTTAACATACCGAGTTTCAGTTACGAAAATCTCGCCGCCCAACGAGTATATGAAAATTGCCAATCATTCTAAAAGATCAAGAGAATATTTGTTGATATCATGAAGGTATGAAACTAAAAGCATAAGAAAAATACATGAGTATGATTAGGCATTTAGTGTCTTACCTTCCCGAAATCAATGAAAAATTTCTTTCTGACTTATTATTCAATATCATAAACTAAAAACGTAAATATACATCCATAATACTGAAGATAGAATTTTTAATGGGATTACTTATCATGGAAGCTCACAAAATAGCTGCCACGGTAATCAAAACTGTTGAGTTGGGAATTGAAACCAATATTTAAGCCAATCCGAATGCATGAATTTTGGTGGACACAGCTACAATTAAATTATTTGCAGGTGAAAAAAAACGTATGCTCTGAATAGTCAAACTAGGCCTTAATGTAGTCTACGAAAAAAAAGTTTTAGAATAAAATTCTACATGTTCGGGAAAAATGTATGACATTTGTTACCCGTGAAAAATGATTCCCTGTTCTAAGACCTACCTTTTCCTATTTTCGTTGCATTTCTGATTTGCGATATCCAGTTAGGTCGGTCACTGAGATCCGATGCTTGTTGCACAAATGCTTGTTTTATGATATCATACCCATTTAGAACAACTAATAGCTTCGGTCCAATCCATACACTCATAACAGGCCCATATTGTTTACCGGCCTCGGCAAAAACCTTGTGAGGCCCCTTACGTGTCCGGGAACTGTTCCATAAAAATCCAACACTACCGATCAGAGGTAATGAGAAGGGCCCTGGTGGTAAATCTCTCCTTTTCCTACGATGAATGAATGTCAAAATGAATACGATTCCGATAATCACTGCTAAAATATATTCCATTGTTAGAACGAGTGAGTTCCCCATAAAACTGAATTCCTTTGTGAGTCATGACACACATAACATTACATCTAGTTGTATCGCTTAATCGAAATTTTCTCATAACCACAAAAACTAGGTAACTGGGTCTTATGAATTATTATCATATAATCATTGGACTAGTTTATGGTCTAGGGGAACTAATTCATTTCCAACCACTCTGGTAATAAACTTTAGGGAAACTCCGGTCCATATACTCAAATGTTGAAGGTGATCTCTGATTGGTGAATATTATTGAAATTCAAAATTGTTTATATATTTTTCAGCGATTATAATCTGTTGATGAAATGCAATCGAAAAATTAAAGATTTTAAACTTTTTTCCCGGTCCAATAGCTATTTATAAACATGGGTATATTTGTTTGAGGGCCGGAAAAAAACCGCTTCGCGGTAAGGGTCATCTCAAAAATGGCCCAAAAAGTCGTAGAGAAAAGGGATCATGCCATACTAATTTTCAATTCATTTCATGCGCAAATGAACGGGCCTCAATTTAAGACAGGTTTGAACACTCTCGCATTCTCTTGGACTGAGCTATGACCGGAAAGGTTATAATGGCCGATAACGGAAAATGAATTAGTTCCCTTATACCTTTATGTACTCGATTGATTGATTGAATGGAGTTTAACGCCGCTTTCAACATTATTTCAGTTATATCGCGGCGGCCGGAGCACCTAACAATGGATTCCTGGTATTTCTTTCACCTGTACTACCATTACATCCTTTCCTAGCCTCCGACTGCTATCTCACATAGGTTTACGATTATTTACCCATTGGTGAGAGACAAACGTCGGAAAGGATATTTGCCGCCACCGGGGATCGAACCCACGACTTCCAGATTGGAAGTCTTATGCCTAACCAACTGCGCTATGGTGGCGGCTGTTTTATGTACTCGAGCTTACTAATTACATTTAATTTATGTTTAGTAAGAAATAGATAGTGGTGTCTCTGTAGCCTCCATGAAATAGTGGTAGAGCGTCGGCCTCTTGACCCAAAGGCCATGAGTTCGATTCCCAGGAAAGGCTACCGGTCTTGGCTCTTTCAATGGCCCACGCATTCGGCGCGAGTACTGATGAATTTTACAGGAAGCAGAATCGGGCAGAATTAATCTTAGTTGTTAGGAATTGTTTTCCAATCGATGTAAAATAAATATATAAATTTTATGCACACAGGAACCCAATATCTCATTACCCGCGGGTACTCGAGTAACCGACAATAACTGTCGATATATCTATTATATATATATTTTTATCAATAAAGGCGGATCCAGAATTTATGCAAATGGGTTCGAACATACAAATTTCTACAGACTTTCAAGGGACACAGGAGTTGCGAGTCTGTGGCACACAAATAAGTAGCCAGGACTCTCACAACTATCTGATAAAGTCTGTAGGACCATCTGGAAACAAATTTCAGATAAGAATTGAAGACTGTTTTATGCATTCTTTAATTTTTTTCTGAAGTTGATCCCAATAGGAACATATTTGCCTATAGAATAGTCGGGTACCGGGTAATGTTTCAAGACCCAGGTAGGAACGCTACTTTATCCGATACCCGGGTATTCGAGTATTTGTCCCGGCTCGAGTCAGAGGCATGGCTTCTATAACTTATGCTAATAACTAAAGCTAATGGAGGGGCTCACCATCATTTTATCATTGAGACAAGTTATGATCTACTAGTCTTATGCTAATAACTCTGTGAAATAATTTCCTGTCACCCTATGGAGAAGTTCCCTCTTACTCTTGTACCTTTTTAACGATATTTACGATATTTACGCAACTGCGTCTTTGCACACGGGTTGCTTCGCGAATGGTGAGCCTAAGATTGAGATATATTCAGGCAAATTCACTATAAATTGGGCATTCCCGATTCTTCTTTTAATCGCTTTTATAAACATTGAAGTATCAGTATTCTATTTTTGAACAAGTTCAAATACATTTTTCATCGGAAAACAGAAAGTTTCATTAAACTATTCATGAACAAATCATTGCACTTTGTCTCCTGTTCGAAGCGATGATGAATACCAAGGTGAAGGAACCTTTCTAATAATAAGAAGACAAAATTAAGACTACAAAATCTCCCCCACCCCCTCCGACCCCCGTCAAAAAAGGACATCCCCTCTTTTAACTTTCTTTTTTTATTAGTATCATTTTCACAAAGAAGTCTGCCTGACACAATTCAGATGTTAAACCGCTATGTAATTACTAAATCATAACTATCATTCTTGTTCAAGGAAAATTCAACACATTTAGCTGTTTAGAAGAGCATAATTGTAAATTGTGCTTTCTGGAGATTTTTTATATACACTTTCAATTCGGCACGAAGATCGCCGTTTATCTCTTCGTCGAACTTTCTGTACTTCGAAGTTTTCTTGTAGGTCCCCAGAAGTTCGACATAAAGAGATTCGACTGTACCTTTGGAAATTCCTATGTCTGCCCTGCGTTCAGGATGGAAACGTTAGCGAAGCGTTTTCGAAATGATACCTCGCTTTGCACGGTGTACAATTTCACCCGTCACTCGAATAAAACTCCTCTCGTAACTCTGAAATGGGTATTTGAAAACGAAATTGGCGAAAGTATGGCAGAGGTCAAAATTCAAAATTGTGACCCGTCACGCAAAAAGGGACCATCTCGGAACTCCTAAAATTACATGTTTGGAAAAAAGATTGAATCCAGCATAACTCCACAAGAAGGCGATTTGCGGAAATATTTACATAGCATGGTAGAATAAATATTCTAGGCTCATAAAATTTGTTATTTGCGAAAAGTTTCGACCCTGGTCAGTCTGTGAAGATCGCGCAGCCTGACAACGGTTGCGCTTTTAGCACTTCACAGATGGTCTCTTTTCGCGTGAGAAGGGTAACATTTGATAATGTTGGAGTGTAAAATTCAATCATAGTTTAGAAATGTATATTAATAGAATAATATTAACTCTGTACCTTTCACGCTTGATTATACACAGTTTTTTTTTTTTTTTTTTTTTTTTTTGAAAGACGCCAATTTCATGTTGCAAACCAAAATATCAACAATTGCGAAGTACTATCCATTGTCACATTTTAATATATTAAAAAATCATACACATTAATTGCAAAAATGTAGACAACAGAATAAATGTGTATGGCGATTCAATTTTAAAACAATTAAACGGATTAAAAAAGTTTTGCTGGTGGGACATTTGATTTTAACGTTAAACTTTTTCACATTTTTGCTTACAATCGGATACAAATTATGATTGAACTTTTAAAGACTTTTCAATACATGTACTTGCCTATTGTCTATAGTTGAAAACCTCAAACTCTTGTTGTTGTTATTAAATCGCAATACTCAACTATTTGTCAAATAACAACAATACGCGGTTTGACATTTTGTGACATTTACGAAAGCTAAATTTCCTGAGATTTTCTCAACCAACATATCAACTCGTCGTTAGGCAACTTAAACCTTGTAACCTTGTTTATAAGCTTTCAACAGAAATCGACAAACTGTCGCAACGAAGTCAGTCCTGCATTAAATGCGGCGATCATTTAGAAATTGCTCACCGCGTTGCGCATTAGTACACGTGTAAACTTGACTGGGCATTTTTCCTAAACAATGTCGTGAACGTTTTCATCATAAAATCTGCCATGCGTTCAGGATGAAAACGTTGGCGAAGCGCTTTCGAAGTGATACCTCGCTTTGCACGTATGTGCACGTGCAAAGCGGGGTATCATCTCAAAGCGCTCGCGAAACGTTTATACATCCTGAACACAGGGCTGCACTGCGTCCAGGATCATCGGAAAACGTTAGCGAAGCGCTTTCGAAATGATACCTCGCTTTGCACGTATGTACACGGGCAAAGCGAGGTATCATCTCAAAGCGCTCTCGAAACATTTTTACGTCCTGAACACAGGGCAGGGCTGGTTATTTAGTCAAAGTATTATACATATCAAAATCCCTATCTGAGTTAAAGAACATTCTTGTCTATATAGGCCCCAAAATTTCATGCCGGCTTGCTGGGTACTTTGTGCTCACCGCGCAGTCACCTGCTTCTACCAGCTCTGCGTTCAGGATCACCAAACGGTGCTAACAGTTCTCCAACTGAACCCCGCTTTGCACGCGAGTACACGCGCAAAGCGGGTGCTGTGGCCCTGAGATACTGTTTTTTTCTGTTTTCAGTCTACTTTTTTTCTATAGTTTTTGTATTTGCTTTGCTTTCGATTTTGCCGCTCAAGTTTTTCCCAGTTTAGCGTTTAGTTTTGTTTTTGGTCTTTTACCGCCTTTACATTTGTGTTCTCTCATTAGTTGCTTATTATAATGTGCTTTATTATTTTACAGCATAATAAATGAATTCCTGGTTGCATGAATCGTTTTTCTTTAAAACTTTTAAATCATGATTATGCTTGCTGAAAATGTCAGTAGGGATGGAAACACTGTCTGCAGTGATCATTGTAGATTTTGTTCCCTGACAAGATAAAAGTGTGCATTATAGTTTTCAAGCATGCAAGTTGCACCCGAACCAATGATTAACAGTTTTTATTCCAGCACAGAGGCGCACCTGCCAGTAATACCCGAAAGGGGAGTTAGGCAGTAGGCCTATTTATAGATAGACAAACTTGTATTTCTAGTCTCAATGAGCGTTATCCTCTGTTATTTATTTTACCCTTAAAAATGTAATGTTATCAATGTTTACAAAACTTATATTATATCGTTTGAACATAATAAAATCGATGATCAAAATATAGGGCAAGGGAGACAACAAGTAGATATGTCTGATAAACTTTTGCACGAGTGGATTGCTCACCATCTTCACGAGTAACCCTTGGGCCAACTTATTTCTCACCCTATAGGGGCCCGTTGTTGTTGTTTTTTCAGCTTGAATCCAGCCCTGCGTTCAGGATGACAAACAGGTTCAAGTAATATCCCGCTTTAGGCCTACCCGTATACTTGCGTGTAAAGCGGGGTATAATTTAAAAACGGTTTGCAACATTTTTTCAGTCTGAATGCAGGGCGGGTTTCAAGCTGAAAAAACAACATCAACGGGCCCCGATAGGGCGAGAAATAAGTTGGCCCATTGGTTCGACAATTTGCATGCTCAAATGTCTTTTTCCTTTTTACAGCAATAGGCCTATTTGTCTTATCTTTGCTATCTTTCAGGTAATATATGTAATGGCTTTTTTATGTTTTTAACTGTCAAGTCGTTATTAAAAGCTAATCAGAGCTTGTGTTATTTGTTATGTACCCCTGACTTTCGAAAACTGGATAGTTTTTACTTGACCGCACTTGACCATGAGTACTTTGATGATAGGAGTAATTGATCGAGTTTAATTTTACGTCTTCACCGCGCGGTACTTCAAAGCAACCAACCGTGTCAAACATTCTCCAAGGAATATCGCTCTTCATAAATAATAAATTAATATTTTACTCTCAATGTTTCTGTAACCATATATCTAAGCATTTTAAGGCACTGTTACTTCATGTATTCATGTAGCTCAGGTATTCAAGGTGAGAGATTTCTGGCCAGATTTCTTTCCACAACTGACAGTGACTGAACTTCTGAAGAAGCTTAGATAGACTAAATCATGACAGAAGTAGCCCCACGAGGGGCCATGGGTCCAGGCCCAGCTACAATGCCTACAGTGTCTTGGTATGAGTTTGTGCTGAATGACAAGCTACTGGAGGAACATCTCGCTCAAGTTAAACCAGGTAAACTTTGGGGATATATATTCTTTCAGAGGTACAGATAAGGTGTAAAGCCAGTCTAAAATCTTTATTTTTCAATAAAACCTTATGTTGTGGGTACTCACTGGAATCGTCTCGATGAGACGTTTTAAATGAGTACCAACAATACAGTATATGGTTTGTGAGATTATTGTTGAAATACTTTAATCTAGATTTGAAAAAAAACATCCCTCCATCTGTACCTGTTTTTCAACAGCAGATACAGGTGTAGCCTAATTATTTCATTTTCATAAAAAATTCAATCTAAATTGTGTATTTCTTATAAAACATACACCACTATTTTTATGTTCAAGAACCCCTTTTCAATGTATTTTCAATTAAATCACTGTCTGAAGTCATTTTCTTTTAAGTTGTTTTGGGAGACCATTTTCACCACTGTCCTGCATAGCTTTGTAGGATGAATTACAATGTCTGATACCTGCGTCATGGAATATCTTCTTTGGCTCAGTTGTTAGCGCATTGGACTTGTGAACCAATTATTTGAATATGGTTGTCTGCATGGGTTCGACACCCTCTCACGTCGGATATTTTTACAGCTATGCTTTGATTGAGGACAGTTCATACGTAACATGGGGGCTTGTCTGAGATTGGCCATTGAGTCATATATGTTGGCATATTGTACCGACTTGGATAGTTCAGAAAGCACATTACTGCCTAGATAGGCTTATCGCTATCAATATATGAAAACTCTTAAGGTGGAGTGTGTTATGGGAAACCACTTTCACCACTGTCCTGCATAGCTTCGTAGGATGAATTACAATGGCTGCATCTTGGAATATCTTCTTTGGCTCAGTGCTTAGCCCATTTAACTTGTAAACTAAAAATTTGAATATTACTTGTCCTTGTGGGTTCGAGGTTGGCTCACGACAGATACTTTTCAGCTAATCTTTGATTGAGGACAGTTCATATGTAACATTTCAGTAAATAAATAAGCGAGAACAAAGTATTATTAGGGAGGGGCCAGGAAATACTTGTTAGAGAAGGTATGGTATATTTTTTCTAGATCCCACACCTATCCAGTTGATCATCCAATTTCTACAAGAAGCTGACAACCAAATGGCGTCTAACTTAGCTGATCAACAACAACAACAGCAGCAGGCTAACCAGGCATTGCAGTCTGGACAAGCAAGCCCACTGGGCTTCCAAACACCACCACAGAGTCCAGGGTCTCCAGTCCCAGGTTCAATCCTGCCAGACTCCCACCAGCCGATGGACATTGAGCAAGGGTCAGGTGACCAGCCTATCAATGTGAAAGGAGAGCCTGATGGTAAGAATTAGAATTATTTAGTTCCACTAGGGACAAGTGGAAATATGTTTTTTTTCCACTTGTCCCTGGACAAGTAAAGTGTAGTTTTCTACTTTAATGTCCAGGATCAGAATGAACTTGTCTGCAAATAATAACATAGAAACAATGTTATTAAAGAAGAAAATGCTGGCAGCCAGCATTTTCTTCATCAAAAACAGTGTTTTCTACACTTTGATAAAAAAATGAAGCTTATTAATCTTTTTAGTCTATTTAGTGCCATTTAAATATTTGCCCTGGTATTGACTTGTCCATGGACATGTGGGATTGAAAGATGCACTTGTCTGCAGGTACAAAAGCCTGTGTCGGATAAGTCCAGCATGGGAATTCCGCACCCCTGCTTCAGCTATAGAGCCTCAAATAATGTTTTTGTGCACTGCCACAGGTTAACATAAACATACAAGCAGTTAAAAGTGATTTCTGCTGAGCCATCAAACATATATGTTGGTATTGTCTGCATCTCAAATTATTAAGGGACACCCATGAAAATTTTGAAAAAAAACTTTCTCATCATTTGACCATACATGTATTATCACTACTTCCCAATATAATGCAGCATATGCTGTGTCATGGAAAAAGGGATCTTCATGTGAAATGGCTGTGAAACGCAACTCCTTCCACAACTATGAAGGGTTTTGCTTGAATTTTTCATAGAATGTTCTTCAAAAGGTGAATGATCATGTGTATAATATAGAATTTTTGTAGTATGTTGCTGTGTCACAGGAAATGGGGCCTTCCTGGTTATATTTTCCTGTGGTAGTGTAGTAGATAACTCTTGTTCTTGGATTTTTGCAGAAGAGCAAATACTTGACCCGTCACTTGAAAAATGGCTATCTGGGAACTCTGTAAAATAAATATTTGAAAATGAAATTGGTTCCAACATAGGTCAACCAGAGATAGTATTTCAAAAGTCACTAGCTGATACCAGCTAGCTCATTAATGTATTGAGCTGTCGATTCCGGGGTTGTGAGTTCAACCTCTGGCTAGGTCTCTTTCATCTGACGTTTGACAAAAGTCAATGCGACTTGAAGCATAATTATATCTCCCACCAATTAGTATACCTAAGTGGAATGAGTAGCTGGTGTGGTAACTCAGTGACAATGTTCTGATTGAATTAGTGTGGGAAATGACTGGGAACCATTGGTAGGTGCACCAGACATTATCATATAGCTGCATTAATGTTAAAGTGATGATAAACCCACAACAAACAAACAAGCAAATCAATTTTAAATTTGAGTATTTTTTTCAATTAGTTACAAAAAAAAGTTTTAAAATTTGAAGCAAGAGCTATGTATTAAGGCAGTCAAAATATGTTATCTTTTGGGGTATTTTGAGAGAAATCTCGGGACTAGTAGTCACAATAGATCATATTTAATAAAAGTGTTTAATGACATAATCATATCATATTATTCTGTATCCTCGAAATTAAATTGAATACCTTTTATGCAATTTAAAATTTCATTTCAGTGTATGAAAAATGTCCCCTGTCTCAAAGAAAAAAGGGTATTATTTGTTACAGCTTTACTTCAAAAATGCTCAAAATTATTATTAATTGCTGTGGCAACATCTTTTTGTTCCAGCTTAAGGTCAACTTTCAAGGTCAAGGAAATTTAAAGAGGTCAAATTGTTTAAGGATGTTTTAGTGTCAAATGTAGTCAAGGTCATCAATCAAGGTCAAAGTCATACTTTCAAGGTCACTTATTTTCAACATAAAAATATTCAATTTGGCTTTATCTTTGAATGCTACATTGAAGACTTCATATTTCAGTTGTTTAATTGCCTTATTATTTCACATGTTAATTGCTTGTGAGAAGACTTTCCTTTGAATAACAAAGTAAAGGCCATGATTGTATTATCAAGGCCACTAATTTAAAGCATAAAAACATTCAAAACTTTGATGTTTGTCATTTGTTTAAGATTATAAGCCATAAGGGCTTAAAATCTTATCACTGATGTTTCTAATTAATGATAAATGCAAGGGCATTTGGCCATTTTAGTTCCAATAAATATCATTTTTGGACACAATGCCCATATGTAGTCCTATTAAGTACAGGATCCATCATTAATCCTCATTCTCTTCATGGCATAAGCCTGCCTTACACAAAGCTTTGACAGACAGAATAGAATAAGATCAGCCTGCACAGATGTGCAGTCTGATCTTAGTCCATACTATGGCTTTCTACTTAATTATGCCCCCCTTCAAAGAAGAGGGGGTAAACTGTTTTGCGCCTGTTGGTCGGTTAGTCCATCCATCTGTAAGCCGTTTTTTGTCTGGAGCATATCTCATAAAGTATGCAAGCTAGAATCACGAAACTTCACTGGTGGATAGAACTCATTGAGGAGAAGTGCATCACACAAGAACCATAACTCTACTCACCATATTTTGTGAGTTATTGCCCTTTGTTGTTTGACAAAGAATAGGCTATTAACCTGCTTTTATGGAGGGCATAAATGTTTTACAAACATCTCTTTGTTATTATTTGAAAAAAATGCGCCAGACTTTTATAATGTGAAGAATAAGTGATTGCAACAAAGTGAAAATTCAGTAGAATAAGGGTTAAAATGAAGTGATGAAAAAGATGTATTTAAGTAACTGTGTCAAACCATGTGGCTACAATGACATTCTTTAAGATTGCAGTATATTGACTTCAGGAGGCTTTTGTCTGCACAACAAAGCCTAACATTGTTTCTCATGAGAGACTTAAACATTTGTCAGATTTTTGCAAAGGGATTTGTCAAAAACTATTGTAAGTGCTGATAAATATTCAGTCATTTGCAATAGTTTTGCACTAACTGATTGTTTTGTTTTGTCTATGAGACTTTGCTCTTATTGTAAATTTGTAGCCTATCGTGGTGAACATTTTTTTTTTTTAAATTCAATGTCAAGTCATTCATAAGTTATCATTTTATTGTCACAGGAAGGCTATTGGTCAAGGGCTTTGCTTTTTCTTACCTATGCATAATTTTACAGGAAGCAAACAATTTCTTGTGAGTTTAAGGGCATTGTCTTTTGATCTGTTTGAAAATGGTTGAATCAGTGGATTATCATTTAAGAAAAGTTTTGAGAAACAAAATTGTTATAATACTGCAAGACAACATTTAGAGTAGTCTTTGAGCCAAGAAGTCAAGGGTTTCCGATAAGAGCATTTCACTGATTTTGAATAGGCAGTATTTAATGGGTTAAAATTCGATTGTTACCTTCTACTCAAATGATCCTTTCCCTTCACCTTGCTTGTTGGCCATAATAAAAGGTTAGGCAGAAAATTTACACTGACTTGCCTGGTTTACCAAACAAAATATTTTGCTGCTTATCGGGGATGTGGAAAAATGAATTTTCTCCACTTGTCCACAGACCAGTGAAAGTCGTTTTCTCACTTGTCCAGGATCAAAATGAACTTGTCCCCCCAAAAAATGGAATGGTAAATATTGAGAAACCATTGTTTTTAATGAAGAAAATAGTGTAATTCAGCATTTTCTTCATTAAAAACTATGTTACTACCATTTGATACAAACATCAGTATGGCTTTTGTCCCAGATCATTTAAGTACTGTTCCATGATTTGCTCTGGTATTTACTTGTCTAGAAAAAATGTACTTGTCCACAAGTGGAAAAGCTTGTGTTGGACAAGTTGGGCATGGGAATTCCACACCCCTGGTTATGCAAAAAAAAATTAAAAAGTAGATAATAGTTTGTTTGGCAGTGTGTTTATCAAGTGATAATCTATCATTATTTCCGAATAATCCACTGAAAAACGTTAAAGAAAGGTAATTGATAATGATGATTCAGGTTTTTTTCACTTTCACATGTTAAGCTAGGTTTTATGGGTTTTATTAGCTCCACTGGCCTAAGGCCACTAGGGCTTTTGTCATGGCGTTGTGTCCATCATGCGTCCATACCTATGTGCGTCCATGCGTCTGGTTGTTAACTTTTTCTTTAAAAATCTTCTCAGCAGAAACCACTGGATGAATTTCAACCAAACTTCACAGGAATGATCCTCAAAGTTGTTTAAGAAATTTTGATCCATTGATAAACATGATTTTAATGGGTGTGGCTAATATCCAAATATGGTAAAAAGTGAGTTTTCTCTGATTCTATTTGATGGATACCAATTAATTTTTACATGAATGATCCTTGGGTGACCCTTTATCAGTCTACCAAAAATATTGTGATTGGATGGAAAATATGTATTTTATGGGCGGAGGTCATTTCTCTTTATGTTGTACTGTGGAAACTTTCAAATTCATTTTCTCAGAATGTAACTGATGGACATCAACCAAATATTACTGGAATGATTCTTGAGTTACCCTTTATCAGTCTACCAAAAATAACTGTGATAGGATGAAAAATATGTATTTTATGGGCTGAGGTCATTTCTCTATATGTTATATAGTGGAAACTTTGAAAACATTTTCTCAGCATATAATTGATAGGTATCAAACAAATTTCACTGGAATGATACTTGAGTGTCCCTTTCTCAGTCTACCAAAAATATTGTGATCGGATGAAAAATATGTATTTTACAGGCGGAGGTCATTTCTCTATATGTTGTACTGTGGAAACTTTCAAAATAATTTTCTCAGAATGTAACTGATGGATATGAACCAAATATTACTGGAATGATCCTTGAGTTATCCTCTATCAGTCTACCAAAAATTATTGTGATAGGATGAAAAATATGTATTTTATGGGCGGAGGTCATTTCTCTATATGTTATATAGTGGAAACTTTGAAAATCATTTTCTCAGCATATAATTGATAGGTATCAAACAAATTTCACTGGAATGATACTTGAGTGTCCCTTTCTCAGTCTACCAAAAATATTGTGATCGGATGAAAAATATGTATTTTACAGGCGGAGGTCATTTCTCTATATGTTGTACTGTGGAAACTTTCAAAATAATTTTCTCAGAATGTAACTGATGGATATGAACCAAATATTACTGGAATGATCCTTGAGTTATCCTCTATCAGTTTACCAAAAATTATTGTGATAGGATGAAAAATATGTATTTTATGGGCGGAGGTCATTTCTCTATATGTTATATAGTGGAAACTTTGAAAATCATTTTCTCAGCATGTAATTGATGGATATCAACTAAATTTCACTGGAATGATCTTTGAGTGACCCTTTTTCAGTATTACAAAAATTATTGTGATCTGATGAAAAGTAGATATATTATCATGGGCGGAGGTCATTTCTCTATATGTTATGTAGTGGAAAATTTGAAAATCATTTTCTCAGCATGTAATTGATGGATATTAACCAAATTTCACTGAAATGATCTTTGAGCGACCCATAATCATGCAGCCAAAAATTATTGTGATCAGATGAAAAATATGTCTTTTATAGGCGGAGGTCATTTCGCTATTTGTTAAATAGTGGAAACTTTGAATATCATTCTCAACATCAATAGAACCCAAAATATGTAAAACTCTAGTCAAAACTTTGATTTACTATTACAATAATTTCAAGCCTGTGGAGCGACTCAAGCCATTCATGGCTTTCTAGTTTTCAGATATATACTGATAGTATGGGTTTCTGCTTTCTCTGCTGCCCTTTTGTGAATGACAGCATAATGCCTTAGTGCAGTAGTCTTTAACCCTTTCCTGTTTCACAAAATTTTGGACCTGTCCAAATTCAAAGGTTTTGCAGACGAAAATTTAAAGTGGATTTAATTTGAAAAACAACCATTCTGTATGGTAGAAAATAGTGTGGAAAAAGAAGAAATTGTCAGAAGCAATTTCTTCTTTTTTACAATGTTTTCTCAATCATAAAATCACAGGCACATAAAAAGCAGGGATTAAACAGCAAAGGGTTAAGCCTTTTTCCCCTTTACAAAGACTTGAAGAGAGAGGCAGATTATAACCCATATCATACTGAATATAAAAGTAAAACCTTGCCAAAAATTTATTAAAATCAGGCTCCACTAGATATACTTGCAGGATGGTATTTATTTCTTTGAAAAAAAGTTTCAAACTTTTCTGGATTAAAAAGAAAATAGGTGCAGGCTGACCTTTGTCTATACCTCCTGCAAAAGCAGGAATATTTCCAGCTTAGTATGACAGGTAAGAAAAATAGAGAAAGAAAGAATGATAGAAAATTATTATATTGATAAAGATAAATAAATTAGAAAATTATCATATTTATAAAGATAAAATAAAATAAATAAAGATAGAATGAAATAAAATTAAATGCTTACTGGTAAAAGATGGAGGTGATAATGCGGAAATGATCAGATTGTTTTAGAGTAAACATGTTCTTGGAAAAATAGAAATGTTGGATTTCTTTTGTTGCCCAAAAGTCAAAAAAGAAAAAATTATATCACCTAAGAACTTATCATCTGTAATTTCTTTGAAATTTGGATAAATCTAAAAAATTGTCCTATGGTAATTAGTTAACCTTGCAGACTTGATGTTGTGATTTCAGGTACTCCCCCACAGACTCCAGTAGAAAATAAGAAGATCAGAGCGCTCAAATTGTTGGCCTTGAAAGTTGCTGCTCATCTAAAATGGAACCTCAACACATTAATGAAAGGGTAGGTTGTGTGTTGAATATTGTTGAAGCAGCCCTGGGTTCAGGATGATAAAGCACTAGCAAGGGGTAGAAATTTAAAACATGCATGTTTAAAACTCCTCAACTGCATGATCCAGGGTATAACGGCAAGATTATTTGAATTTCCCTTTCAGGTGGAGCCTAAGTATCGGTTGGTTGCATTTAAGGTTAAGGTAAATCCGCTTTCATTTTTAGCTCCACTGGCTGAAAGCCACTGGGGCTATTGTCATGGCGTTGTGTCCGTCATGCGTCCGTCCGTCCATGCGTGCGTGCGTGCGTCCGGTCGTAAACTTTTTCTTTAAAAATCTTCTCCTCAGAAACTACTGGATGAATTTCAACCAAACTTCACAGGAATGATCCTTGGGTGACCCTCTTTCAAAGTTGTTCAAGAAATTTTGATCCTATGAAAAACATGGATTTTATGGGCGTGGCTTATTTCCAAATATGGTAAAAAATGAGTTTTCTCAGATTCTAACTGATGGATAACAATCAAATTTTGCATGAATGATCCATGGGTGACCCTTTATCAGTCTACAAAAAATTATTGTGATTGGATTGAAAATATGGATTTTATGGGCGGAGGTCATTTCTCTATATGTCATATAGTGAAAACTTTGAAAATCATTTTCTCAGAATGTAATTGATGGATATCAACTAAATTTTACTTGAATGATCTTTGAGTGACCCTTTATCAGTCTTTTAAAAATCATTGTGATTGGATGAAAAATATGTATTTTATGGGCGGAGGTCATTTCTCTATATGTTATATAGTGGAAATTTTGAAAATCATTTTCTCAGAATGTAATAGACGGATATCAACCAAATTTCACTGGAATATTCACTAAGTGACCCTTTATCAGTCTACCAAAAATTATTGTGATCAGATGAAAAATATATATTTTATGGGCAGAGGTCATTTCTCAAAATGTTATATAGTGGAAACTTTGAAAATCATTTTCTTAGAATGTAAATGATGGATTTCAATCAAACTTTTTGGTATGATCTTTGGGTGACCCATTATCATGCAGATTGGATGAAAAATCCGCCTTTATGGACGGAGGTCATTTCTCTATATTTTATATAGTTGAAACTTTGAAAATCATTTTCAACATCAGTAGAACCCAAAATATATAAAAATCTAGTCAAAACTTTTATTTGCTTTTACAAGAATTTCAAGCCTGTGGAGCGACACAAGCCATTCATGGCTTTCTAGTTAATTACTCAGTTTAATAGTTAATCAACTTTCTTTAAATTGAAAGTTGGCAACCAATCCCTCGTAAATTTAACTTGGAAGAGGATTTGGTAACCAATTACTGAAATGTGTTCTATTTTGCTTAGCATGTTTATCCATTGGTTTTAAGACACAGTTATTAACACATGCTCACAACAGTTAAAGTCTAACTTTTGAAAGAACCCAATTTATTGAAAAGTAAACTAGCCTTATTACATCACGTCTAAGCCAGGTCCTGCCAGTTGAAAAATATAGCAGAATACCACTTCTGAGGCACTTGCTTGTGTTGTGTTATTTTGAACGTAGGGCTAGAACAGTGTTTATTCTAGGCAGGGAGATTGGGGGATTGCCCCACTTTTGTCAAAGATTCCCATATTTGCTAGATTAGTTGGGGATTTTTTACTATGAATAAAGAGTATTGAATACCAGTTATTTCTCGATTGCTTCAATTTTGTGCAAAAATCTCCCACACTTGTAATCCTAGATTTAACACTTCTGGAGGGTCTGAAATTTTTTTTTATTGTAACAAAATACTTCTCTCAATTAAATGTTTACATCCAAGAACCTTCATAGAACAGTGGCGTTTAAAAAAAAACAACTGCCAAATAAAATTCACTTGTTAAAATAAAGTTTTGTAAATACTCAACTAAAACTCATACATATATGAGGATATAGACAAACATTGTCAAGCCTGTGTTTGTCACTTTTATCAATTTCACATGTGTCCCCAATAAGGACTCAAATCGGCCTATGTAACAATGAAGTCTACTCAGAACCTTGACTTTGTACATTATTGATAGTTTTTGATACAATCTCATTAGACCAGTGAATTCTTAATTTATAGATGAGCAGGCTCAGGTTGCTCACTCAAGGTTTTTATGTGAAGAAGTCTGAGGTATCATACATAAACCTTACAGAACAGAGATTCATTTGACCTGATATTGAAATAAGTTTCATTTGTTTTCGTAGGTTATCCGTCCCTATGATACACACATTATTAACAGAGCTTCTGAATATCGCCCTGGATATGACACCAGATTGTGCCAAATATACTTGTATTTGTAGGTTATCCGTCCCTATGATACAAACATTATTAACAGAACTGCTGAATATCACCCTAGATATGACACCAGATTGTGCCAAATATACTTGTATTTGTAGGTTATCCGTCCCTATGATACAAACATTATTAACAGAACTGCTGAATATCGCCCTAGATATGACACCAGATTGTGCCAAATATACAGACCTCCATTTTGATGTATTAACAGAAGTTGGAATATTTGCTGCTCAACTCTATCATAGATGGTTTGTACAAGTTTTTTTCTAACATATTGTTTTTTGAAATAATTTCATTGTTGCAAACCGATGGAAGAGGAGTTATATGAAAGAGGTATAATCTGAGGGCAGAGCTGGATGTGAAGTAATGATGTCAATGTAAAGAGAATTTCAAAGAAAGCAAAGAGTGTCATTTAGCACTCAATGGCTCAGCACAAAACAGTTGTAACTCCCTATATGTTAATAGGGAGTTACAACCGTTTCACCCTGAGCCATCGATGTAGGTTATATGAATTCAAAAGCATCAATATACCCACTTAAGCTGTAGTTACATTATTTATTTCACCCACTAGAGAATATTATAAGAAAATTTCTAATACACTAATATATTTCTATTAATAGTAAGTAGCAATTAGAGTTGCTATTATAACTTTTTCATTGGATTTACTTTTTAGTGATTTTGAAATGCATTATATTGACTGTAACTGTACAAGCCCCAAATGTTATCATTGTTATAATCATATTGATTTTGAAGTGCAATTATCTAATACTTGCAGGTGTGTGCTGACTGTAGTTAAACAAAGCTTTCCTGTTAAACCATCAAGAGCGTTTCAAACGTATGTAATTTTCTTAATATTTTCTTTCTGCAGAGGTCCAGGTGAGAGGGGGGGTAAATCTAGTATAGAATCTATGTTTCCCAATGTGCCCATTTGAAAAGTCTTGATGAGACGTTTCAAATGAGTACCAACAAGATAGGGATATACCCTTGAAATAATGAAATATTAACATTTAAAAACCAAAATACCCCCTCTTTCTGTAGCCCTTTTTCTGAATTACATGAATAATATTTGTAATGTCAGTCTATAAAGAGGATTTAATGGGCAGCCGCATTGACCATGTATCCATGTTTGTTTGCCTGTTTAGTGCATATATTTTAACCCTTCCCAGGGGTGTGAAATTCCCATGCCCGACTTGTCCAACATGGGCTTTTCCACTTGCAGGCAAGTACATTTTTCTAGGCCACTTGTCCGTGGACAAGTAAATACTAATTCATGATGCAGTTCTAAAAAGATACAGGCGAAAAGTCATCCTATTGTTTGTATTGAAAGTAAAAAAAATGTCTAATGAAGAAAATGCTGGGTTGGTTCAGTGTGAAAGAGTTGTAACTGCCTATATACATGTAAGCAGTTACAACTGTTTCACATTGAGCAAACAATTTGTTGATTTGCTCTTCTGAGTGAAAGCAGGTAATCAAAAATTGTTGATGACAAACAAATTGCCCAAGACTCATTTGATTGTATTATAGAAATGGCCCAGTGGACCAAGCTGCTGTAGCATCACAGACAGACACTATCATCAACACTGTAAGTCTATTTAATCTTTCTTATGCTGTTTACTATGTATTCCTGTTTTACACGAAGCCTTTGCAGTCGACATAGTCTAGGACCAGCTTGCACAATTGTAAAGTCTGATCTTACACTAATTAGTCTATTTTTTACACCCTTATTGATGTAAAAATATGAGTCAGAGTAGTTGAGATGTCCAAATTGATAATTTGTAAGAGACAAAATTAAGATGATATTTGAGACAATATTGAGTTTAGAATGTGAAAAGTTTTATAACTTTGGGCCCTTGAGGCTTGGAAAGGATGTGGTAGCTTGAGTGTCAAAAATACAAGGAAGCCACAGTTGGGTGCTCCAGATTTTATTTCACTGAAAATCTGTTAATTTTCATGAAAGAAAACTTGTTAAAATAAAAAATGAATTTCGAGTTTTGGAAAGCACTTGCTGTGTGTAAACATTGTCTTTTAATCTTTTCTTTTCTCTCTATTTTTTTCTAGCCCACATTTCGCTTTGAGTTGTTCTTGTTCAAGCCTTGAAGAAGAAACTTTGTCTCTTTTTGTAAAGGGTAAATTATCTTATCTTTAGTTCTATATTTAAATGTATATGGTTTGAAATAAAAAGGGTTTACTTGTTCTCTGTAGCTGCGCGATAAATCAACTGTGTCAGTGGACAATTTACAACGGTGTTTACAATGTGGCCGTACAATACGCATGCCGACCATGAACAGTATTAGTGTACCAACAGAATATCAGAATACAGAAGTGTTTCATTGGGATGTTACGACTGAGATACTGCAAGAGGAATATATATGTCAGGTTAGTGGAATGTTTATTTTAAGCCTTATAAATCCTGCAGTAGCTACCCAGGTGTGTGGAATTCCCATGCCCAACTTGTCCCCCACAGGCTTTTCCACTTGTGGGCAAGTACATTATTCTAGGCTGCTTGTCCAAGTGCTGTAACCCAGCATTTTCTTCATTAAAGACAATGTTTTCTTCCCTTTGATACAAACAAAAGGATGTCTTTCCTGCAAGATCTTTTTAGTACTGTATCAAGATTTGCTCTTGTATTTACTTGTCCACAAACAAGTGGCCTAAAAATGAATTGCCCGCAAGTGGAAAAGCCTATGTTGGATAAGTTGGGCATGGGCTTTTCCACACCCCTGGCTCTAATTCAAAGTTGCATAGTTGGTCAGTTTTATAAGCTCGGCTGTTTTCGGAGAAACCCAAGGTATTGCTATAGCCTCTGTGTCGTCGTCGTTGTCGTCATTTGTCATCGTGCGAAAACTTTGACATTTTTAAGTCGCCATTTGTCAAAATGGCAGACTTATTGCGATTAGCTGGAAGGGTGTATAATGTGATAGAGTACAGGGTGTCTGTATACTGTTTTAGGCAAAGAACTACTTTTTTTCTGGAATTTACTCTATCTCTTTGCATGGTACCCAATGACACCAAAAAGTAGTGCAGACAGTTTAAAAAAAGCAGCTATTTTGTTTGTTTAATGTAATACTTTGACTTATATTTTTCCTTTGGAAGATAAACACAATCTTATGAAAACTTCATAATGGATATCTTGATGTCAAAAATAAATTTGAGTTGCAAAATTAGTACGCCGAGGATTCTACAAATTTTATTGGCAGCCATATTGGAAAGATTGACGCTCCAGATTTATACATGCAAACAAAAACTGTACTGCTTTGTATTTCACTTCCATACAAATATTCGTTCAATGTATTTGATGAATTAATTAGTGTGTGGGCAATTTATAAATGAAAAAAAATCTGATATTGCTTGAGCCGAGGGCTTCCACTCTATTGACCTAATTTTATTTTGTAACCGCTTTTATGATACTACAATTTTGATAACCCAGTACACAACTGTTCAATTCTACACAATATCGGTTAACATTGAACTGGTCAAGTAAAGATATTGTTGATAAGAATTCAAGAGTGCTATTTGCGAACGGAATTTAATTCTGAACATCGATGTCAAATCAGTCAGCTAGGTTTTACTTTCGTTTTGAACTGAAGTGATAAGCTCTTTATTTTAAAAAAATACGGCAGCCGTAATGACAAAATTTGAGTGTGGTGTAACATACATATTGTCTCCTTTTAACCCTTTCCCAAACAAGACCGGGTTTTGACGTCCGTTTATGAAATAGCTTTGGAAAAACATTGAGACAAAAGAAGAAAATGCTGATAATCAGCATTTTCTCCTTTTTATGCCTCCGATAGGGAGGCATATAGTTTTTGACTTGTCCATCTGTCCGTCTGTCATTCCGCCCAAAAACTTTAACATTGGCTATAACCTTCTTATTACTTAACATATTCACTTCATATTTTAGTACAACATTCCTTGGCACATTACCTTTTTGTAGGCACATTCTTTGATGACCTTGACCCCTGGATGACCTTGACCTAGTGACGATCAAAGTCCAAAAACTTTAACATTGGCAAAAAAACTTTAACATTGGCCATAACTTCCTTATTACTTAACATATTCACTTAATATTTTAGTACAACATTCCTTGGCACCTTTCTTACCTTGACCTCTGATTGACCTTGACCTTGACCTTATGATGATCAAAGCGGTGTTAGGGGCATTGTCATCTTACATTGTTGATAATCATAAACCTAAGTGCAATAAAACACTGGATGCTAAGAGAGGATGTGGTAATAGTGGTGGGAAATCGATGTGTAGACATTGAATCCATCACAATATGACATACTGTTAAAAGTACTGTAAACTACATTCGATCAGTCAGATTCTGCTTAGAATCTGCCAAACAGAACCATTGAATTGATAGAAAAGGCTTAGCATCTGAAATTGAACAGCAACCTGAACAAAAGGAGCTTGTAATTCAGCTGTTTTAAGATCAGTAAGTGCTTGGGGTTGAGCTATTGTGATCCCTATCATCTGTTTGCCTGTAAACAATACTATCGGGTTATTCTCGTCTCAAAATCTGAGTTATTGATCACAAATAACCAAAGTTCCAAAATATCATGGTATCATCCTCATGGCGACTTTCAGGACCTTCAGTCCTTTGATTTTATATCTCAGGTTCTACTGAAGGCATTCACTGGAAACTTGGCACACATGTTCACCATCAAAAGAGCAACCTATACTATCAAGGGGGATAACTCTAGATGCATTTTGTGTAAATAATGCCCCTATTTCGATTTAGATTTTTTCCCACCATCCAGCATTAGACAGCCGAGCGTAGGCACCCGTAGGCTGTGCTCTTGTTTTATAAAATTTTGTATTCCATATACTTAGCTCTTGTCCTACTGTTGACATGATATTCCTTCTGAACAAAAAGCTTTAGCAGACAATGTAGACTATGATCGTCTTGTACAGATGTGCATTCTCTTTGCCTACTTTCCACTTAATTTTTATTGGAAAACTTAGGCCGAAGTAATACTAGAATGAAAATGTAAAGAAACTTGGCTATTAATTTGAAACAATACTTGAAATTAAGCAAGATACAGGTTAATACAGTAGAATCCCTTCATTAGCATCTTGGATAATAGGGATTTTCGGTTATAAGCAACTTTTCCCTCAGCACAAAACCATTTGTTCTTTAGCCTATGTAAAATTCATCGGATAATCGGAACTCTGATAATAGAAACTCCCGTATAATAGAAACAAATTATTTGCACCAGTACCCTTTTTTTTATAAGATATAAGAAACAATCAGGAGTTCACATTCGACAAAAAAATATTAACATGCAAATTAACCAGTTTGACTTAAATTTCCCGGCGGCGCTGCGATTCCAAAAGTATACATAGACATGTCAAGTTATTGATAGCACCTTTACCCGATTCGTAATTGTTATTTGCTTGTGTTGATTAAGTGTTTGAACTAATGCTCTGCTTTGCATTTTCTTTAATCTTTCGAGTGTTGCCGATAGTTATTCAGACGACTGATTTCATTGCGCCTGTCTTCTTTTTCCATTTTTCAATCTTTTGAATGAAAGCAAATAGCGCCTGCGGTTAGACAAAAAAATGTCATGACGTCATTTCATAGCGAAAATTACTTACTTCAAATTTAAAATTATAATCCTTATCAAAATATCCGAGTGATAACAAGGCGAGAAAATCATTATCTTTCTTGTCTGCAATCCATTTTGGATATGACGTCTCTCTATAAATTTCGCAGGGAATGACCTGACTTCAAACGCGCCACCAAACACCTGGCCTGGTCGAGGCTCTGTGTTTTCACAAGGACACGCTTTTCTCTCGTGTGTACTAGACAGCCTTGTTAAATCCGTAATAGATAGTGAAATTAAACATATAGCTGGCCTTCTTTAAAAAGGTAATTTGTTTTTGTATTCCATATTTACATCAGAACTTTTAATTCTTACCGATCGGCAACCTTTAGAATTGAAAGCCTTAGGTCCTCTGGATGATTGATTGTAAAGATGTTAATAAATATCAAAACTACCTTTTTTTCAACTTTCATACAAAAATAAGCAATTGATTTGAACTGGACAAATGTATAAGTATTAATACATGTATGTGTTGATTCTAATGCCGACGATGTACTCGTACACTTCTGAGTTTGGGATACTGACTATAAGGCGATTATCGGAAAATAGAAACCTTCCCTTAATAGCCACTTTTATCTTGAGAAATAGATGTGGATATTAAGCAGATTCCTCTGCACCTATATATTTCAAGATAATAAGGTCATTATATGAATTTAATCTTATTCATGATTAGTTAAAAAGTTGATTAAAACAGGTAAGAAAGTGATTTGTGTAAGTTAGTCACAACTCTCAATTTATATCACTTGTCTTACCTCTCAAAATTGAATGAAATGAAATGATATATATCTGTTTGAAAGAGATTCTTTTATGTCAAGAATTGTATACACGCGCTAATCCAGACACTTTGGTTTCCTACGAGTGTGTTCGGAGTAACCATTTTTCTGGATAAATAATTTTTCATTACAATCCGAACCCAGTTTCGTCAACCATTTTGACACTATGTTGTTGTTATTTCAGAATTGAGGGGCGTTGTTAGAAGTACTAATATGTGTTATTTGGTGAATCCCGTGAATGCAAACAGAAGAAGATTACGTTTTTTGCAATGCACATGTTTAAAAAAAATGGAAAAAAATATATTTATGATAATAAAAACCCGATAAATAAAAATTTCATAACATGCATTACGTTTCTCTTGTCTATTTTGGCTTGTAATGACATTTAGAGAGAAATAGACTTTCAAAAAATAATGTTGCAGAATAAGCTTTTGAGCATTACTTTTGTTCTTGACAATGTTCGAAAAAAAATAATTTCGTTGTCAGGAAACAAGATTTGTGTCCCTAAGAAGGGCCGTTTTATTATTACAGTCAAATTCAAGGAAATACTTTCGGGACTGAGGTTTTGACTTATTTTGACAATTGCGACGGAAATAGCTTTCGAGCGTTGTATTAAACAACATTCTCTCATGTGGCCTTTTTTGGACAAATTCAGGGTAGGCTTTCGGGACAAAGGTTTGGACTTATCTTTGATAATTTGGAAAGAAGTTTCTTTCCCGAGTCGTATGTAATGACAAGGGCAAACTTCCATTCGAATGACAATTTTAAAGGAAAAAATTTCTGGCATTTTGGTCGTCTTGAAAAGGACTGTTTTTGTAGTTTCGTATGTTCTAGCGTTCAATTGGAAAAGAAGTCGGTCATTTTCGTTGTGGATGCTGAAACTTCAACTTTTTCGTCTTTTGGTCGACGGTGTTGACATCTTTGGTTGAGTGTTAGCTCTGTATGTCTGATCGATAGATGATTGGGACATGATTGAAAAATGATAGCGATTACACTTTCTCAATTACAGTCTTTGACCAGCCCAATTAGCTCAGTTGGTAGAGCACCGGACTTCAAAACCATTGGAGTTAGGCAAGGTGGGTTCGATTCCCTGGCTGGTACACTAATAAAAACTAATTGTCTTTCGGATGAGATGTTAATCCAAGGCCCCGTGAGACGGTGCTTTACACCGAGCACGTTAAAGAACCATAGAGGATCTCAGCAGTAGTTTCGTCATGTATCCTTGCTCTATCCCCCGCAACAACTAACCGTCTTCTGATGGGCGTTGCTCATATGGGCATGTGCTACGGTAGTGACGATAAATAAACGGAAATACGCACATTTCTCAATTAATTTTTTAATCACCGGGGAGTATTGTTCTTCAAAGTAAAGATCAGTCTTGAGAGTAAGTAGCATAAAAGGTGTTGGCACAAGTGGAAAGAATACTGATTGTCACGTTGTCATCTCGACACACTTTCTTAATTAAGTTGTTTGTAAGAAGCAAATATCGTCTGCAGTAAAGTATCTCCATATTAAATCAACACTTGTCAATCAGTTAGTGACGACAAACCAGCTAATCCCTTCTCAATAAGAAGCAACAGATAGTGATTATAACAGGTTTGAATTCGGACGACCAACCCTTAATCCGGATTACATAGACAAATTTGTGTGGAATTTTGATATTCCGTTCCCGATTTTTAATTCCGGTTCCATAACGCGAGTTTCCAGAAAAAGGTGTTCAATTTATGAGTGAAATATTCGTTCCCGTGAATTCTTTTTCGGATCTTGAATATTCCCGATTAATGCCGTCCGTATAAACGCGTCACGACTGCATATAAGTGTTTAAATAGTGGCTTTAAGACTTTTTTTCATGTTCATTCTTTTCCATATTTCAGATTTCCTATGACTTGGGTACATTCTTTTTCTATCAAGAAGCCTACTCTCAAGCTTTAGATCTCTTCAGGGATGCAAAAGATCTTCACAAAAATGTAAGTGAAATTGGGTATAGTTAAGATTTATGAGCTGGTGGAGCTTTGGGGAATTAATTTTGATTTAATTGACAACTCAATTTTATAGGTATGGCATGTCGATGGGTCAGTGCAATACTATTGTAAGTGCCTATGTTTTTATAGTCAATTACAAAAGTGTTGCGCTAAACCCTCGATGCGTGTGAATGAAAATAAGCTCTAACAGTTGAAAAGAGACACATTAGATCTTACACATGTTTAAGAAAAAGTCAACGTTATCATGATTGGTGTTTGCCATTGGCTAGCCATGTGAGGAAAATAAGAAGAAGGAGTGAAAATCTAAATTGGTTATTTCTTATCCAAACCCTATATGTGGGTATTCATTGGAATAATCTTAATATAAATTCCATTTGAGTACCCACATCATATTGTATCAAAGGATATAAATTGAATTTTTCATTTTAAAAGCAAAAATTATTCCCTTAATCTGGAGCTGACTGCCTCGGTGGCCTAGTGGTAAAAGCAACCAACCCGTGACCTGGAGGTCCATGGTTGGAGCCCAACTATCGCCGGGTGTGTTTATGGGCAAAACACTCAATAGCCAGCCCCAATTCTCCCAGCTGTAAAATTGGGTTGCAGTGGGGTTTAAACCACTGCCTCTCTCTCAGGGACGTGAAAACATCAGGATTGTGTGTTCGAGAGCGATTCTATAAGCTTAAGCTTTCGTCGCAATCGAACTAAAATGAATTAGTATAATCTGTAGCTCTGATATGTTTTCCTGCAGCTTGTAAGTCCTGTATACTGTACAGTAGAAGAAAAGAGATTGAGTGGATATAATGTAGCATGTAGTAGTCTACAGGAGCATTCAGCCAAGTTACGAGTCAAACCTGAGAGTCTTTATAGACGGGCAGAGTCTGCTAGACGGAATACATACAGGGTAAACTTTTTACTTTATATAAGGATGTAGTCATCATTTTAGGAAAATTAAGATTTAAAATTTATATGCTTTTCTTTATTTAATAACCTTTAATTGGACTCCATGATCCTGAAAGATTGTTTTTGCATTGTTTAAGGTCAAACTATATTTTCATATTCCCTGAAATCTATGCAATTGTTGAAATTGCTCAAGCTCAATGAGATATTTCCTTTAATTAATTAGGTTTCTTCATCAAAATTTCAGCTAGCGTCTGGTATGTTATTCATTTCCATCATTCCAAATGTAATGTTTTCCAGTTATGTGCTACAGCAGTAGCAACTTTTCAAAATCAATATCTGTCCTTGGTTCAGGATGACAAAATGGTACAAATTATACCCCTCTTTGCACGAAAGTGCACATACAAAGTTTGGTATAATTGGCAACCAGTTTGCATGGATTTGTTTTCCTGAACACAGAGCTGAATTTGTTTATTCCTTTCAGGGTTTAGTGGAAGTCCTCATAGAAGATAATGTTAAACAAGAACTCAGTAATGGTTATAGAGCTAATATAGAAGATGAGCTAGCATCAAAAGAAAGGTCAGTATACAACATACAATACCTAATGCAGGGTTGGATACTAAGGGGAGTCTAGGAGGCCAAAATTCCTTATTTTATCTTTACAAATATTTACATTTATCTTATAACTATACAAATATCCATGTGATAACATCCAATATGATACTTTTTATGATATCACATGGATATTTTAAGAACAATGTCTTAGTGTCTTTATTTTTAGAAACTTGTATTTCTGTTAGAAGCATGGACAAAAACATTATGATATAATATTAATTTAATACATACTTAGTGTATTGTATGAAAAAATATCTAACTTGGTATACTTGGCAGAGCCTCGAGAATTATCAATTCCCCCAACCTTGTTAGATTTTTCTTCAAACAACACATTGAGTACATATTATATATTTACATTTATCTACATTTATTTCAGTCTAACTTTCACATTTATACAAGTCAGTATATGTAATGTAGTGAGAGGTGTTATGGAGGGAAAAGCGTTTGTATCCATAATTGCTGATATTTTGGAAGATGCTGATATTGCTACCATCAAATTCCTTGTAAAGGTTGGTAATGACATAGAATTCTGCTTCTATTAATTTGATACACATGTTGATAAAAAGGCGTAAAGGATATGACTTTTGTAAGACAGAAGTTTTGATACATGAAAATTAATGTAATGAGTAGTGTCATGGTAAATTCGTGCAAGCCAATGATGCATATAGATTAAAATTGTTTGTTTCAGTGTATGATTAATTAGTTTTACATTTAGTGAAGAACAGAAGCTCTATGTTAGCAACCAATGGTCCAAACAACAACAACAGCAGCAACAACAACATTTAATTGGGGGAAAAGTGTATAAATTCTCTGTTGAATTGTTTGATTTGGCTTTTATTAAACGCTTCATGATTTTGTAAAATCATGAAAAAAGGTAAATTTCTACCTTTGCAAAAGGGGGATGGGTTTTATTAGAGCATGGTAAATTGTTTTGTCACAATTTGAATAACCAATGCTTCAGTCCTTTTTATAAACTATCAAACCTGACTATGTTACTGTTCTAGGTGCTTGCTGTAGCTTTAAATGGAGCCTCCTTTGTACAGAAAACAAATCTTCTTACATTCTTGTGGTAAGTATGGTCTTTTTTGCCAGAGTAAGAATTTAAGCTAGAAACTTTCAACCTTTTCAAAATTTTAGGTGCATTGGACTCTCAATAAAAAGGTTTCAGATTTGATCCCCGAAAATAGCTCAAATCCTTTCTGACATTAGTTTCTCACCATTTGTTGTGGAGGAACTGGTGAGTGAAATATGAGGAATCTATAGTTAAGTGCTGAAAATTTGACTAAAAGTTTCTTAAAAGCAGGATTGAATAAATTCTGGTTCAAAAAAGGGAAAAAATGAGAGAGAAATTTAGACTGGTTCAAAGTGAAAGAGATTGTGCATTTTGAAAAGAAATCATCCAATGTTGTATATCTGTAATCAAGTTTTTGTATAAGAAAGAGCTAATACTACAAAATGAAAAATGATTGTTAGCTACTGTTTATGGAAAAATAATAATTTGTTTCAACTGGCAGTGCATTGTGACCTCAGTCATTTCCTTAAATTTGAAGCTGTCAAAACTCTAGTTGAATCGTAATGAATCAATGAATTTCCCCCATTATTGTTTCAGGCATGTAGGAGAGCTAGCCCCGCCCCATTCTCATTTCATCCCAATGGTTGTGCAGAGTGATATAAAACACCATTTCTCTGGTATAGAGCTAGATGAGTTCAGAAAACTGGAGAACGGACAAAAAGACAATATGTCTTTTGGAACAACTTTGGATGACCTTACAACAGTAGCCAGTAGTTATCCTTCCACTAGAGGTAGGGTATCTTAACCCTTGTCATGCTGAATGAATTTTGGCTTAAAAATGTCATCAAAATCGAAGGGCAAAAAGCACTGAAAGTACCAACTGTAGGTCAATTTTTATTTGAAAAACTAAATATAATGACAATTCTGGTTTGAAAGTGAGAAACAGTTGGTGAAGACTAACATCAGATTGCACAAATGTGCAGGCTGATGTTTGTCTATAGCTCCTACCAAATCAGGAATATTCTGGGTTCAGCATGACAAGGGTTAAATTTCCAATTTTTAAATCAGTTGTTTTCTTTCAAGCTGTCAGAGGCTTTGGTGGTATGTATTTACCGGTACGTGAAGGGGTTTATTTGTTATTTATTTCTATATTTCACTTGAAATATGTGGCTTTCCTCATATCGCATGTCAATTAAGTCAACATTATTTGCAAAAATAAAACTCCTGCTAATAAAAAACATGCAGTCTTTACCTTTTCCCTAGTTAATATATTTCAAATACCCTTGCCCTTTGATGTTTTAATGTATCAAAACATACATTCTCTTGTTTTCAATAGTCTATTTGAAAGCTTACAGATGAAAATCTGTCTGTCTTCTGTAAATGGTTTAAACCATACAATGAAATAAGCTTATGTTTTGGTTAAAGCTATGACAAATTTTAACTTAAAACAAAATTCCCTTTGCAAATATGCAAGTTGTTGTTTTGTTTTTCCAGATTCCTCTGTGACCCTAGTGAATGTAGAACATCAGTTAATGTATATGTATGATGCTGATGTAATCAGACATCTGGTTAATGAGCTGATAACCAATCAGGGTAAATCACCAGCCAGTGTTATGCAGCTTAATGATAAAGTAAGTCTTCATAAACCATCAGTGACACTAGTGCATGTAGAACACTAGTTAATGTACATGTATGATACAGACATCATTTGACAACTGTCCTGCTTCCAGAATTACAAAATGGTGCAAATTGTGTGCATTTTTATCCCTCTTTGCACATGCACTTGCATGCAAAGTGGGGTATAATTTGCAAAACATTTAAGCACCATTATGTCATCCTGAAGGTAGGACTGGTTAATGAACTGATAACTAATCAGGGTTAATTACCTATTATTGTCATGCAGCTTAATGATAAATCAAGTCTAACTTTTGTTTGATCACTATCAATGAGGGATATTGGTTGGTTATCTCCCTTGAAATACTCCCAAAGCAGGAAGGGTCCTAATGAGTGGGCACCTTGGATTTTATCCTTATTTCCTTTGCCCTATAAGATTTAAAGATAAGCTCTAAAATAAATATCTACTTTCTACTTTACCATTGAAAACTTAAACATAAATAAAAAATGCATAAATAAGTTTTTTGTATTTACAAAAATAAAATTCGCAACTTCCCAAAAGAAATCATAAATAAAATCTAAGAAAATTTCTAAAAGAACAGCTAATGATTTTGGGTTACTTCTGATTTAATCCACAGAACAAACAACGAAAATAACACACAAAAGTCTCCCATTGCCATGAGCCTTGGATTTGTGTTGTGATTTTTAGCTCACCTGAGCACAAAGTGCTCATGTGAGCTATTGTGATCACCTTTCGTCCGGCGTCCGTCCGTCGGTCGTCGTCCATCGTCCGGCGTCCGTCAACAATTTCTTTAAACGACATCTCCTCCTAAACTACTGGGCCAATTAACTCCAAATTTTACAGAAATGTTGCTTAGGTGGTCCCCTTCAAAAATAGCTAAAAGAATTGAAATCCATGAAAAACTCTGGTTGCTATGGCAACAAAAGGTGAAATTTTAAGAAAATCTTAAAAATTCTTCTTCTTCTCAACCAGTAGTCCTACAGACTTAAAACTTGGCATGGATGATCAGTTCATAGACCTGAATAAAAATAGCTAAAATTATAACTTTTGGGCCACCAGGTGCGGAGCACCAGGGGGTAGTACTTTGGGTAAATTTTGTAATCTTTAAGTTTCTTCTTCTTCGGAACCAGGAGCCCTACAGACTTGAAAATTGGCATGGATGATCAGCATATAGACTTTTATATAAATAGCTAAAATCATGACTGTAGACTCACCAGGTGCAGAGCATCAGGGGGGAGAGGGTAGTACTTTTGTGAAAATTTTGTAATCTTTAACCTTCTTCTTCTTCTGAACCACAAGCCCTACAGACTTGACACTTGGCATGGAGGATCAGCTCATAGACCTTAATTAAAATAGCTGAAATTATATCTTTTGGGCCACCAGGTGTGGAGCACCAGGGGGGAGGGGGTAGTACTTTGGGTAAATTTTGTAATCTTTAAGTTTCTTCTTCTTCGGAACCAGGAGCCTTACAGACTTGAAAATTGGCATGGATGATCAGCATATGGACCTTTATATAAATAGCTAAAATCATAACTGTAGATTCACCAGGTGCGGAGCATCAGGGGGGAGAGGGTAGTACTTTTGTGAAAATTGTGTAATCTTTAACCTTCTTCTTCTGAACCACAAGCCCTACAGACTTGAAAATTGGCATGGAGAATCAGCTCATAGACCTTAATAAAAATAGCTAAAATAATATCTGTTGGGCTGCCAGGTGCGGAGCACCAGGGGGGAGGGGGTAGTACCTTGGGTAAATTTTGTTATCTTTAAGTTTCTTCTTCTTCGGAACCAGGAGCCCTTCAGGCTTGAATATTGGCATGGATGATCAGCATATGGACCTTTATATCAATAGCTAAAATCATGACTGTAGATTCACCAGGTGCGGAGCATCAGGGGGGAGAGGGTAGTACTTTTGTGAAAATTTTGTAATCTTTAACCTTCTTCTTCTTCTGAACCACAAGCCCTAAAGACTTGAAACTTGGCATGGAGGATCAGCTCATAGACCTTAATGAAAATAGCTAAAATAATATCTGTTGGGCTGCCAGGTGCGGAGCACCAGGGGGGAGGGGGGAGTACTTTTGTGAAAATTTTGTAATCTTTTACCTTCATCTTCTTCTGAACCAGGAGCCTGACAGGTTTGAATATTGGCATGGATGATCAGCATATGGACCTTTATATAAATGGCTAAAATCATGACTGTAGATTCACCAGGTGCTGAGCATCAGGGGGGAGAGGGTAGTACTTTGGGTAAATTTTGTAATCTTTAAGTTTCTTCTTCTTCGGAACCAGGAGCCCTACAGACTTGAAAATTGGCATAGATGACCAGCATATGGACCTTTATATAAATAGCTAAAATCATGACTGTAGATTCACCAGGTGCGGAGCATCAGGGGGGAGAGGGTAGTACTTTTGTGAAAATTTTGTAACTTTAACCTTCATCTTCTAATGAACCAGGAGCCCTATAGACTTCAATATTGGCATGGATGATAAGCATATGGATCTTAAATAAAAAAGCTAAAATCATGAATGTAGGGTCGCCAGGTGCGGAGCATAAGGGGGGAGGGGGTAGTACTTTGGATCAATTTTGAAATCTTTAACCTTATTCTTCTTCTGGGTCAGGAACCCTACAGACTTGAAAATTGTTATGGGTGATCAATATATGGACATTAATAAAAAATAGCTAAAATCAGAACTGTTGGGTCACCAGGTGCTGAGTGACTTGGGGAAGGGGTAGTACTTTGGATCATTTTTGAAATCTTTAAAATGAACCAAGAGTCCTACAGACTTGAAAATTGGTATGGATGATCAGCATATGGACATTAATTGAATTAGCCAAAATCATGACTGTAGATTCACCAAGTGCATAGCATCTTGGGGGAGGGGGAGTGCTTTGTTGAGAATTTTAAATCCCTACAGCCTTTATATTTGACATGGATTATTCAACTCATTCAAGAAAACTTTAAAAGTCTCAGACTCAGATTGTATATCTGGCATAGATTTGCTGATCACAGACCTTCTATGAAAAAAGATAAAATAAATAATGATCAGGGGAGGAGCAGGGGGGGGGGATTATTTCAAATGTTATCTGATTGAATAAGTGAAAATCTCTTTTTTCTGTGGTCGCATGGTCATACCTAGGTAATGAAGCTTTTTTCTCAGGTGAGCGACCCAGGGCCAACGGCCCTCTTGTTCTTGAAATTTCAAATCGACTTGATGAAGCTGGTTTTAATAGTTATATGATTAAAAAAATTAGCTGAATTATCTGTATCGATATCCTTAGAGCAGTTGTCTTAAGTCTTCTGATTATTATAGAGGTACCAAAAAGGGAAATGGTGATAAAGCATGTTATAGAAAAGGTAATGATGATAAGGATCATCAAATATACATATAAACAAGATAGAAGCTTAAAAGCCAGAAGAAAATTCTAAATTTCTTGGTAATCATATAAATATATATCAATGCACTGACATTTAAATAAAAAGACCATGTTTGAACATTATTAATTGTATATTTGAAAAAGAGATTGATCTCAGTACAGGCCAATTGGATACTGCATGTCAAAGATTCATATACAGGAATATAGATTGATCACACTAGATTGAATTAATCCACCAAGTACAGAAAGGTTTGTCTCTAGTCAGCCTGTGCATTCAATACAATCTGATAAGGGGCGACACTTTACACACTACCAAGATGGTCCTTTTTTTTTCCAACAGGTCACATATCGATTGGTCAGTGTGAAACAGTTGTAACTGCCTATAAACATATAGGTAGTTACAACTGTTTGGTACTGAGCAATAGATATAGACATATCCATTTCTACCCATCAACATATTCCATTTTGGATATTGATATTCATCATTAAATAAATAATGTATTAAACTGGCTGTTTCTTACAGTGGAGGGTACCCTTTGAGATTCTAGAAATTATTAGAAAGCTGAACCCAAGTCAAGAACAGGCCTTGTTGTATATACTAGTAGGGAAAGCATGTCATTGTATGGATGTTAAGGTAGGAGTTAAACAATGGGATACAGTAAATGACTTATCTGTTATCCATCATTTTAAAGGAGACAATCTTCCTTGAATTCAGGGTGCAAAGCCATGAGCAAACTTTTGAAAAATAATAACACCCACTTTAGCAGGTGAGTGCACATAAGTAGGTGTTATCAACATGTGATAATTGTGAAGTGAAGTGAAACTATACCAGTAAGGGTGGTCAAACATTGAAAATAGAACATTCCCTTAAAAATATTTTTTAAGAAATCTTACAAAGGATAAGCTTTCTTGTGATATTTGGAGAAGTATTTATGTTGATTATGTTTCATTAAGAGAAATTTGCAAGAGCCCGAATTCTGCTGACCAAAGCAAATAACATTGCCCTCAAGATGTCCTGTACAATGGCAGTTTCTTTTGATTAATAATTGATCTAATCATTATGAGTTAATTATGCTCCCCTTCAAAGAAGAGGGGGTATATTGCTTTGCACTTGTTGGTCCATAGACTGTTTTTTTTGTCTGGAGCATATCTCATAAAGTATGCAAGCTAGAATCATGAAACTTCACAGGTGGATAGATCTCATTGAGGAGAAGTGCAGTGCACAAGAACCATAATTCTACTCATCATATCATGTGAGTTATTGCCCTTTGTTGATTGACAAAGAATAGGCTATTGACCTGCTTTTATGGGGGGGGGGGGGGAGGGGGCATAAATGGTTTACAAACATCTCTTGTTGATTCAGTCTTTGTCTTTATAATGTCTTCATATTTACCTCACAGATATTTGAGAGAGCTCGGATACTGCTGACTGTAGCTGATAATATAGCCTCACAGATGTCCTATATATTGTCTAAACATATACGATGGCAGTTCCTTATGGCAGACCTACAGCAGTTCTTTCTAAATGAAACATTCGGGGAGAACTCCTCTATGCAAGACCTCATCAAGAAAGTCAAGACTTGCATTACGACTGTGAGGCTAGGGCAGGGTAAGATTCCATTTAACCCTTATCCTGCTGTTTTGAACCGTGCCCTGTTTTACAGAAAACCTTTGCAGACTGTGAAGACTAAGATCAGACTGCACAGACATGCAGTCTGATCTTAGCCTGCACTACCTGCTTTCTCTTGAATATTTATAGCAGCTGTCATAGGGCAGTTGGTAGTGCATGGGATAGCCAATCAAGAAGTCCCAAGTTTGATCCCTGATGACGACACTCATCCTTTCCGACTATTTGTCTCCCACCAATGGATTGATAATCATAGATGAATGATGTGGGATAGCAGCCTGAGGCCAGGAAAGGATGTAATGATAGTACAGGTGTGAGAAATACTAGGAATCCACTGTTAGGTGCACCACCCAACATGATTTAACTGAAAGATTGTTGAAAGTGGTGTAAAACCCCATTCAAACAAAAATACTTTATAATTTTGGGAAAACTTGAACCAAATATCCTGTCAACACTAAGTGACCAAAAAATGGTAGATATAGCTTATCAGCTAATATAGGTTTTACCATTAATAAAATAGATCAGGATGCAATTCTGTGGGGACTTGATAACACATAAATGAGCTTGTGGGTGACATTTGCGATAATTTGACATGTGCATTTATATCCCTTGTCATGAAATTCCATATCTAAAATATGTGACCTGTCACATGAAAAAGGACCATCTGTGAACTCTGTAAAATAAATAATTGGAAAAAGGATTGTATCTGGCATAATGTCAGGTGGAGCATTTCGCAAATGAAAACAAAAGGAGGTAGAATAAACACTCTAGATACAGAAAAACTTTGACCCTGGTCAGTCTGCACAGATCCCACAGTCTGACCAGGATCAACACTTTTCCAAGGTCCAAGATGGATATTTGTTACAGGGCAAATATATTTTCCAGCTGATAGGTATGCAGAAATAAAATAAATTGAGAATACTGTTATGAAAGTATGGGCTATTTGTTAAAATCCAATTCTAGAAAACTGTTTAGAAGTTAATGATTTTTATTTTGTATAGTGAGTCATAACAACTTGTATATACTTTAAAGTTCAAGATACAATTAGTAACATAGTGAAATTGACACTCATTCCAATCAAAACCATTCTAAATCACTCACTCAGTGCTCCATTCATTCATTCTAAACACTCATTCAAAATTGCTCAATAATCAATGAAAATGACAAGATCAACAATTACATTCAAAGCAAAAATCAGTTTATAAAATGCACGATTTCACTGAAAATAATTAATTTTGTAAGCATAATTTCAATGATGAGTTCATGAAAACATAGAAAGCTATTCATAGAACATGTATACATATTTTATAAAAGGGAGGTAATTGATATAGCTAATTTTGTCATTTGAAAAGAATTAGCAATATTGGATTACGTTTCTTGTACTTCACTCAAAACTTGCTCCACACACTCATTCAATCTTATTCCAAAATCATTCCAAATTTTGTAAGTGCCTATAAATTAAGAGGCACTTACAATAGTTTTGTGCTGACCCCTTGATATGTGCATATTATTTTCCAGATATCCAGCCAAGTCCAGATGTATTAGAGCACTGTTCAGCTTTCTTGTTGAATGTTCGTGACTGGAGCTATCTCATGAACATGGAAAATACAAACAGTGGACATATAGAGGTGACATTTTAGATAGGTTGTTTTTTTTATCTTTCATAGAATGAACAACAAAAGCTTTTATTTTACAATTGACAAAGCCACAAGAGAAAAAGATAGCTTTTGTTGTTAAAAATATGAAAGAATTCTAAATCTTATGAGTAAAACAGACGGTAGACTGTTTTCTCATTTACACACTAGAGGCCACAAATTTAGCCCAATCTTTATGAAACCTGGTCAGAATGTTTGGCAGGTCACTATGATGAATCCTTATGAAAATGGGAAGGATCCATGCCATATCACAGGAAAAGGGACCTTAATAACAATTTTCTTGTTCATACTTTAGAGGCCACAAATATGGCCCAATTTTTATGCGCCTGTAGGTTGTATTATGTAATCGTCTGCATCATCTATCTGTCCGTCTGTCTGTCTGTCTGTCTGTCCATTAGCATATGTGTATCCGGTCCATAACTTTCATACTATAAGGCCTATGGTCTTGAAACTTCACAGGTGTATAGATCTCATAGCTAGGGTGTGCAGAGCGCAAGAATCTCAACTCTACCATTTATGATTTTTGAGTTATTGCCCTTTGTTTGATTCAGTGAGCAAATTCGTGTCTGGTCCATAACTTTGAAACTATAAGGCCTATGGTCTTGAAACTTCACTGGTGTATAGATCTCAAAGCTAGGATGTGCAGAGAGCAATAACCCTAACTCTACCATTAATAATTTTTGAGTTATTGCCCTTTGTTTTATTTAGTATGCAAATTCTTGTCCCGTCCATATCTTTCAAAATACAAGGACTACGATGTTGAAACTTCACATGTATGTAGAACCCATAGCTAGGGTGTTTGATTACATTTTCTCAATCTGATTGAATTTGTGAATATTTTAGTAGTACTCGGTAACATATAATTACTTGAAGAATAGTGATATCCATAAGTAATCCACAGTTCTTTATTTGCCTAAGAACACATTTTCCCAAAGACAAATAGGAAAACAAAACAAAACAAACACTATCATCATAATAAATACACTATACTATAGTGTTTGCTTTAAAATACATCCTAAGGATCAATAAAAAGTTCAAAACATCACCCATTTATTTCTGAGCTTCGGGCGTATAATGCCACGTCCAGCGTTGCTCTTGTCATGAAACTCGCTCATAATGTTGGACTTGTCACAAGGATGAATCCTATTGAAAATGGGAAGGATCCATCTCATATCACAGGAAAAGGGACTTTAATGACAATTTTCTTGTTTCCACTCTAGAGGCCACAAATATTGCCCAATTTTCATGAAACTCGCTCATAATGTTGGCCAGGTCACAAGGATGAATCCTTTTGAAAATGGGAAAGATCCATCTCATATCACAGGAAAAGGGACCTTTATGACAATTTTCTTGTTTACACTCTAGAGGCCACAAATATGGTCAAATTTTCATGAACTTGGTCAGAATCTCTATGTAGTCAAAAGTATCATTACTTTTGAAAGATGTATAGGTCTTTATGAAATACAGGAAAAGGGGCCTTTATGCTCTTTATTCACTCTAGTGGTTATTTTCTCAGTATTTCAGTATGTTTGTCATGTTATATTTGTAGTTATAGCCCCTTTGTCATTTCATCCCATATATATCATAGAGTAGGACTTTAAATCTTAGAATTAGCATACTGAAGTGAGGGATAAAGGACCATCATGGGCCTCTTGTCATTTGAAAGGGGGGGTCACAAAGGTCGAGGTCACAATTGAACTTTGTCTAAAAACTGTTTATAAAAATAGTACAAGATGCTATGGGGAAGTATTGGTTAACTTTGCAATAGATCTAGTATAACAATATATTTTAAGGTAGTGGACCCGTTATAGTTCCAGAAAGTTTCAAGAGTAATGAACTTTAACAGTGCTAACAGAGGTTTCCTAATGATTTTCATTAGGAAACCTCAGTCAACATTGTTAAAGAACGTGTGGTCCGAAATGTTGCGGAACTATTATGGTCCCACCACCTTAATACTTATGCTGTTCACAACATATACAAAGCTTGGGCAAACAGTGTAATCTAAGAACAACCTGCACAGAGAAGCAGTCTCATCTTAGCCTACACTGCTTCTCTGTGCTAGAGATAGTTGCTGGGGGCAAGGAAACGATGTGATGGTTGTACTCGTGAGAGAAATACCATGAATCAATTGTTTGGTGCTCCAGCCGCCATGATAAAACAGAAAAAATGTTGAAAGCAGCGTTAAACTCCATTCAATCAATCAATACTCTGTGTTAGGTAATTATGTGAAGAACTTGAGCATGGGTAATTAGAATGTCCCAGAAATCGGCAATTATTTAGAGACAAAATTTTAATTCATCGGTGTGATGGTAAATAATTCAATTTTGTAATAAGTGGAGTTGCCACTTTTCAGGCCTGTAGATTGGTATCCTGTGTTTTGACTGAACTGCCATCTATAAAGAATGCTAGGAAACCAGCCAGAGATCTATGGGAGACAGGTTAGTTGGATTACTAAGGGTTTTCAAAATGTGTCAAATAAGTCATCTATGAATTGTTCTGCAATTTAGGGCCCGAGGTTATAAAACTTTTCTCAGGCTCAATTCAAAATTTCTCAAATTTCAATTTGAGATTAAAGCCATAATTCGGTTTTATTACTCATTTTAATTTATTAATATAAAAGATGATATTAATAAATTGTTATAAATAACAACATATAAATATTATCGTTTATTTTGATACATTTATTTTTATTTGAAATTTGAGAAAATTGAGTCTGAGAAAAGTTTTATAACCTTGGGCCCTGATCTCATAAGAGTGTGAATTTGATATTCTGCTATAAGAATTATTCCAGCTTTTTTAGATAAATTTATAGAAAAAATATCTAAAAATAACATCTTTTGAATGTAAATACAGTTATTTAAATGATGTAATTACTTGTATGTTAAAAAAGTTTCTTTCTCACCAATGATAAAAGGTTATATTAAAAAAAGTTAAAAGAAAAGCTTTTTATGCCCCCGCATCGATAGATCGGGGGCATATTGTTTTACTCATGTCCGTCTGTCTGTCCGTCCGTCTGTCCGTCCGTCTGTCCGAAAACTTAACCCGAAAACTTAACCTTGCCAATATCTTCAAGCCTATTCAAGATACAAAGCTAATATTTGGCATGATGATAGATCTCATTGATCCACATCCTCTGGTACCAAAGTCAAGGTCATGTGACAAGGTCAAAGTCATCTGTCAAGGTCAAACTTTGAAAAAAAATGCCGTTACAGGGGCATTCGTGTTTCACAAACACATCTTGTTTTTTACGTATTACTCTTAAGGCAAGTGGATTGGGCTCTATGTATTTCAGTTAGAAAGACTTTGAGATCTATACAATACTATTTTACTTTAGTCTGTCTATCCACCCTAGCTAGGGTAAAACTTTCAAGATTGATAATTTATGATTTATTTTGTTGTCTCTATATATGTGACCCCTCACACGAAAAAGGGACCATCTGGGAAGTGTGAAAAGTGTTGACCCTAGTCAGACTGGGCGGTCGAAACTTTTCACATTGTGCTTATTTTCTGAATCTAGAATGTTCAGTCTACCTTCCAGTGAAAGAAATTTTGAAATGCGACCTCTGGTTGACTAATGCTGCACCAAATCTCTTTTTTAAATATTCATTCTACAAAGTTCCCTGGTGGACCCTATTGCGTTACGGGTCACATATATATTTCAGTGGTTCAGATTTACAGTACTAATGCCCAACATAAGAGAACATCCAGTGGACGTGATAGTGCTATGTATAGGGACTCACAGCTTGGTATCTTACCCAGGGATTACTTTAAACTATTTCTACAAAAAGTGAAGGTGATCATTTCATAGATTTGATTCATTTAAATTTGTAAAAACAGAAAATACATGTATGCATGAAGGAAGAATTGTTTGTTTCAGTTTATGATTGATTTATCATTATTGAGAAATCAACAAGAGCTCATGATAGATCCTATATGTATTCAAAGAATTCATCAAATATAATGAAGACACCTCTGATTTTGTTGTTAATTTATCTAGCTTACCCCTTTCTAACGCTCAATTATCCCTCTTAGACATAGGTCTCAATTTCAGCCCTGAACCTATGGAAGTTAATATGCTAAGCATCAACCAAAGCGTTGATCGTTTCATGAGAAATCTTAGACTTCACTATTACTTCCATAACCCGGACTCCCAAAATGAATTACCGTCTTTTGAAGAAAGGCTGCTCAGTAGATACAAAAATCCTAGTAGCTGGCAACCTCCGGTTGGTAGTGACTGCATTGAGAGTTTCAACAAACTCATTAAATCAGTCCTTATTCACCACGTCCAAAAACGTAGGAAAAGGACTAATCTCTCCCCTGCAGAGAGACAAGCCTTGTCTGATCTAGCAAATAACAAAAACATAGTTATTAAAAGAGCTGACAAAGGCTCTGCCATTGTCATTCTAGATCGTACGCACTACCTTCAAGAAGGGCTGACCCAATTACAAAACAAAAACTTCTACGTTGAAACAAGTAGGGATCTCACTGATAGGCACTGTGATCAAATTCACACTTTACTATCACAACTACGCGACAAAGGGGAAATTAGCGAGAAACTTTACAAATGCCTCACTTCAGGCCCCTATAGAACTGCTCGATTTTACCAGCTACCCAAAATCCACAAATGCCTCTTACCAGGGAAAGTCCCTGGTCGACCGATCATCAGCGGGAATAACTGCCCCACTGAGAAGATCAGTAGTCTTATCGATGAACACATCAAACCGTTTGTCCCTCTAATACCATCCTACATTAAGGATACCACGGACTTCATAAACAAGGTAGAATGTCTTACCAACTTGCCCAACCATTTCTACATGGTTACCATGGACGTCACGTCCCTCTACACGAACATTCCAAATCACGAAGGAATGACAGACGTTGCTAGATTACTGAATAAACATAAGCATTCTCGCTTTGCTGAAACTTGTACTGCATTGCAACAATTTCACATTTAACGACGAACATTATCTCCAAATAGGGGGAACAGCTATGGGCACCAAGGTAGCCCCTTCCTTTGCCAACATCTTTATGGGAGACCTAGAAGAGAAAATGCTCCGTTCCGCCCCAACCAAACCCTTGGTATATTTCAGATATATTGACGATATCTATATGCTATGGACAGCAGGACTTGAAAAACTACAGCAGTTTTTCAACCACTGCAATAGCTTTCACAGAACAATTAAGTTCACAATGGATTATTCTGAGGAAAAAATCACATTCCTGGATACTGTCACCATCAGAACAAATGATGGCAAAATCCTATTTGACTTACACTGTAAACCCACGGATAAACACTGCTATTTGCAATATAGCTCCAATCATCCGGATCACATCAAAAGATCCACTCCGTACAGCCAACTACTATGCATTAAACGAATATGCTCACGCCAATCTGACTTTGTCAGGCATGCAAAAGACATGTTAAAATACTTCAAGAATAGAGGTTACCCTGAAAAAGTCTTACATGAAAGCTACTACCGAGTTGCCAATCAGGACAGGCAATCACTTCTTACTCCCCCTCCTAGACAACCCCAACAGGCTGCATTACCTTTGGTCTTAACCTTTGACAGGCATAATTCCTTTATCAAAAGTGCCATCTTCAGCCTTTGGCCGCTCATAGGAATCACACTCACTGAAGTATTTCCTAATCCGCCAACAATCGCCAACAAAATTGGTCCCAAAATCCAAGACACAATCGCATGTGCCAAATTCTCCAGATTCAACCCAGCCACATCTGGCATGATTATACAGAACTTCATTGAAGAATGCCAGCTCACCAACTGCAACTTCTGTCTCAATATGAACAAGAGCAAAGTTTTCCAAAGCTCTTACACTACGCTTAAATATCGTTGCAAATTAAGAGGACACTGCACTACAAAAAATGTAGTCTACCTACTAACTTGCAAAAAATGCTCCAAGCAATACGTGGGAGAAACCAAACGAGAATTCCAGATCAGAATCAAAGAACATCTGCGAGATATACGTCTGAAAAAGGACACACCAGTGGCCAACCATTTCAATTCGATTTCACATCAAGCCAGCGATGACGAATATCAAATCATTGAAATCTTACGGCATAACCCTGAATCTAATAAGAGCACCACTGCGAGACGATCGGGTGAATCATATTGGATCTTTCAACTTCACACTCTTCACCCAGTAGGGATCAACATCTCAGCCTAGTCAAAAAACATGCAGTCAGTCATCGTTTTTGTTTATACCTTTTTCCCGTTTTTTGGCTGGGCTGGATGCGACGTTTCATTTAAATTTGACAACGGTAGCTACCCCGAAAAACAGGGTCACATACAGAAACACAGTCTACATTGATGGAAATAATCCACAACGCCGACGACGTCACATGACATAATTTCTGAGACCGACGTAAACAACGTCATACGTGCGTTCAACGTTAGTAACGTCGTAGCTGCACAAAACTACCGACGCCATGTACGAATGCAGCAAATGCAGTAAAACCTTCAAACATCGTGGATCCTATCACCGCCACAACAAATCGGCACATGCAGGGAGGAAATTTGTTTGCAGCCATTGCAACAAACCGTATGTCAGGAAAGATGACCTGACCAAACATGAACTAACATGCTCTCAGAACATGGAAATCACAATATATGTCGATCCTCCGGCGAAACCCGAAGAAACTCAACTGTTCCAGTGGTTTCAAACATTGGAAGAAGAACTTCCACCGGAACCCTTCAACCTTGATGATGGCCTCCCAATAGATCTGACGCTCACAATTCACAAACAGTTTGAAACTCCACCACACTGCGAACGACTGTACAACCACCTAAAGACAATCTCTCTTGCTCTTATTTCTGTATGCAAATACAAATATCTACATTAATATTCAGTAATATTTCGTATTTTGTCTTCATTGTTATTGGTTTATTTCTGACACTCAGTGTCTCCTCACTACGATAGCTCCACGAGAACAACATAGTTTCTCAAAACCCCCGTATCTCCCCTCCGCCGGCACCCGCCGGCAACCACCGGCACAAGCCACGGCCCATTACAGCCCGTTCCGGCACTGACCGGCACCATGTTGCCTAGCAACATATATACCGGCACCAACCGGCACCCCTCCGGCCCTAGATACTAAATTATATACCACTGGCACCCGCCGGCACCACTGATCACGTGGAGCTATTATTAGTACTACCGGCACCAACCGGCACCGCTAAGTATATATAGCGGACTGCTCACTCTTTCTATCATCCAATACAAGCTAAAACCAGCTGACATTACCCTCTGATGAGTTCTAATTTGAACGAAACCGGTCAGGGACATGATGAAAAGTGGAAGCAACTCTAAAAAGAACCACCAAGACAGAAGCATGTCTCCACAAGACATGCTCGCCGATGACGCCCACCCAGTAGACAGAAGCATGTCTCCGGGACCAAACTGTCATGAGTTACCAACCGGCACCAGCCAGATCAGCAAGGCAAATAGCTCGACTCCGGCAGGAGACTTGCTTCCTTGCAATTCACCCCAGACAGATTCCAGTGGTATTGTCTACACAACATCGGCACCCTGTCAATCAACAAGCACGACCCACGTTGCCTCTTTCCAGCCAACTTCTTACATTTAATGAAGACACCTTCGTTTACCCCATTTTCTTTAAATACACTCAAACATGTCAATACTGTAATTTAAACAATCATGTTTTTGTTGAATAGGTAGAAAAATAAACTAATGCTTTGTTTTCCCAAGTTTCAAGTTTTATTTTCTTGATTGGCAAAATATAAGGGATTAAATTTTATTACATTTTTTTTTCTTATTTTCCAGGAGCCCCAGGCCCTAAGTGTGTTCATTTCATTAATGACAAAGTTCTACAATATATTGAAAGTAAGTTACTATTTCTACCTCCACCAATAGCTTTCTTTTGAAACCAGAAGGCACATGGCTTTCATATATGATATGTAACATCATCCAGTAGACCTCTTCCAAATTCAATTATATTATGTTGCAAGCATAGTCCATTTTACAGAAAAATATAGAAGGAAATCTTTAAAGGTCTTCCCTGAAACAAGATGGCTGACAGCTTTGATATTTGATATGAAGAACCTTTGGTTTCATTGAATATTAACATGACGATCGATTGTTTGCTTTAAGATGGCTTTCTATTTCAATTAGTGAATAATCAAAGCTATATGTTAACAGAAAATATAGCTTTTATTGCATGCAACTTTAAAGATTGCCCATTCGTCCTTCAAATAACATTTTAAAAAATGATGTCATTTATTTCAGGATGACCTCACAGTGGAGATATCCAGTGATTATATTGCAATATGGCCTTCAGCTTTACCAAAGTAAGTGTAAAACACTTAATTTTATATCATGCAGTAACTGTTGGCCCCCCTCCAAGGAAGCGGGGCTTTATCTCTTTGCACTTGTCAGGCGGTCAGTCAGTAGGTTGGTCCTTCGGTCTGTCTATCAGTCCATATGTAGACCATCTGTTGTCCAGAGCACATTTCAAAAAGTATGCAAGCTAGAATCATGAAACTTCACAGGTGGATAGATCTCATTGAGGAGAAGTGCAGTGCACAAGAACCATAAATCTACTCATGATAGTTTGTGAGTTATTGCCCTTTGTTGATTGACAAAGAATAGGCTATTAACCCGCTTTTATGGTTGGCATAAATGTTTAACAAACATCTCTTGCTTACCTTCTCTTTAGCTCACCTGAGCACTACATGCTCAAGGGGAGCTTTTAGGATCTCACTGAGTTCGTCGCCTGTTGTGCTCCATCCGTCGTCAATATTCTTAAATAATTTCTTCTCCTTAACCACTGGGCTGATTTTAATGAAACTTTGTCCAAATGTTTTGGTGACCCTCTTCAAAACTGCTTCTGAAATTCTGATTGGCCAATAAATATGGCATGGCAGGGGGGGGGGGCATTTTTTCACTTTGAAATCTTTAAAGAGATCCCTCCTGAACCACTGTGCCCATTTCAATGAAACTTTACTAGAATGCTCCTTGGGGGACCTACTTCAAAAATTCTTTGCAAAATTCTGAATGGCCCATTAATATGGTCGTGGCAGGGTGGGTTTATTTTGATCCCAAAATCTTAGAAAGACATCTCCTCCTGAACTACTGGGCTGATTTCAATGAAACTTTACCATGTAATATTTCAGTATTATTGGTACAAATATATGTTACAGTATAAGTTGTATCTATGTACATTTTTATGTATATTTCACTTTGAGTGGTACCCATGTAAATATTTTATGATTATTTCAGTATAAGTGGTATCCATTGAAATATTTATTATTATTTCAGTATGAGTGGTATCCATGTAAATATTAATGATTGTTTTAGTATAAAAGATATCTATGTGAATATTTATGTCCATTTCAGTATAAGTGGTATCCATGTAAATGCTGTCGAAGAACATGTATCTTTAATGATGCAACATGCTCTACAGACAAACCCATCTAATGCATCATGGCTGAGAACACAGGCAGATCTCTTGTTTGGTAAAAATATCTTGTTTCTTGAACATACCTTTGTAAAGATATACAACACATTGCTCTAGTTTAGTGTAACATCTTGAGGCCAATTACCTAGTAGTTAGTTACCCTTGGGCTTAGGTTCACTACTGCAGTCAAGGTTTGCAGTCCAATGCTCTACCAATAAGCTCATTTGGCTGAGGTAAAGGTATTGATAGTTAGATTGATTGGATAAATAGAGGATATTGAACAAGTGGTCTTTGAATACTAAATTTAGTTAACTAGTCATCTATAAACAGATAAAAACGAGGCTTCGCCAAGTTTTTATCTGTTTAAGATGATGAGTTTAAAAGATTCGGTATTTAATGAGTACAAATTTGATATTCTATTTATAACATTAATTTTTTTAAATAAAACGAGGAAATTGTGTTATTTATTGATTCAAGTTATTCTGCGAAATATGTAACACTGTTTGTGAAATGACGTTTGTGAATCCATTATGTCGTCTTTTTCAGAACAAAAATATAAAGTTTATATCCGTTCCTAGCTCATTTGAATAGTTATAACACTAGTGATATAACACCCATGTAATTACAAAAATAATCATGTGTGTTATTTCATTCCCACAACATAGGTTATATTATAGAGTGCATTTTTTACATGCTTATGTACTTAATTGTAATTTGAAATTAATCTTCCCCTGAATGCTCTAACATACAAACCTAAAAATATCCAAACAAGAATAAATCTTAAATATAATACATGTAGTTTGTTCTTTATACAAATGATTAATGTTTCATCATGTAACTATCAAATAGCTGTTGCTTTTCTGCAGATCTAATGGGCCTTTCCGAAAATATAGAAATGGAGTTATCGAACTTGAATACTCTCCGGTGCATTGAAACAACGAACGGTCATAAATCTCCGATAAATCCATTTCCGGGTAGCAAATTTCAGATCAATAATATGGCTGATATAGGAGCGTCTTTGAAATCAATGCACAAAAAAATGAGTTAATATGTCTTTCCGAACTTACAGAAAAAGAATAATTGGGCCTAACTGGTCTCCAGTGTATTTGAACATGGAGACAGTCGTCAGTCTATTTCTTGGTAGCAAATTTCTGATTCAAAATGGCTGAGAAAAAAAATCCTTCGGGTAGGGATTAAACAGGGACACTCAATACTGTATAATTAGGGTCTCTGTATAAACCCATTACCAGACCACACCATTTTAAAGTTAGTCTAAATCCAAAGAGTATACGAACGATATTTTTTAGCAGATAAAACTTTAAATTTTTTTTTCTTCGTCATACGAAGACACTAAGAACAATTACTTTTCTATATTTCATTTAAGTATATCTTGATAATTCAGTCGATTTTCACATTTGATGGATTACATTATCAAACTTTTATATTTTAAACCGATAATTTATTGTCCCTAGAAATTAAATTCGTCTTTGAATTTAAACGAAGAAAGGAGACTTTGGATTTAATAGGTGAAATGTCATATTGTGTCTTTTCTTCTTGATAAAGTGTTGATATCCGTCCATGAAAATTATTTGACACGTCTTTTGAAAATAACTTTGATTTGATTGTTTGTGTGAATTTCTTTCATGGTGACTATTCATTCTCATTATTACAATAAAAGCCCTGGCATAATCGTTTGTAACAAAACGAACGCGCTGATTAGCAATAAACCAGAAAACAAAAATGAAAGGCGGCAAATTTAGTTCTATACAGATATAAACTTAAAGTGTGGAAATAAAAGACAAAGACAGTTAGGTGTAATTTCAAAAATGTAGAAATAATTCCACGCAGTTGGTATTTCATGTCTTAATGATCCAAATTAATATATGGTTTTATATCGAAATTGGCTTTTAAGTACATGTAAAAATGTACTCACAATTTCCGTAAAGACTTTTCTATTTTTTTTAAATCGCCAATAATTATGCATGTCATAATACATGCATGTATTTCGAGGGTTAACCATAAATGTTCAAGTTGAATAGGTAATCTCATATGCCACGTGCGCCGCTTCATTGTCAACAGTGCGATGTTTATTTAACACACGTGTTGTAACTTATGTCTGCTACTGTCGTGGTTTACCGCTCTTTGATCCCGATGGGGTCCCTGGCCCATCAAAAACTCTTTCTACAAAGTAACACACGCATACATACAAAAAAATATGACCATATTTTTTCTAAAATTATTTTTTATTTTCGGTCACTACAGCCATATTTCATGAGTGTCTAATCATTAAAAATAAGCAGGGCATGTCATTTGCATTCAGTGCCAAATTATGCTCTTAGCACCAAGGCAACCCTGTCCTATTCACACTTTAATTTAACAAGTATAAAACAAAGGCAAAATAAAATTTTGAACAGTGCTGAAAGGGGATTGTGCGGAATAAAACTGCTTGATTCTAAATGAATATTTCATACATGACCCCTATACCGAAAAGAACGTAAAACCATCTTTAACCTAGTCTGACGTATCTATGCAATTAACAGACTGTGCTGACATTTTCTTTGTTCCATAAGCGGTGTGAACATTTATTGTGCTTAAACAAATCACTGCTGTGAAAATTAACTTTGCACACAAAGAAATGAAAAGAAGTACGGTAAAAATATCACAAACGCTTACATATCCATAAACATACTTCATTAACTGAAAGATCGCCTTTATGACGGTTTCAGTTCTCTTTTTGCCACAAAATTTCAATATCAATATACCACCATTTCTTCAACGTATTTGTAAATTGCAATTAGATTAAGCGCCAAGTAATAAATTTATTTCTTTTTTTTAAATTCTGTCTCAAGCATATATTTAACTTTGTGTTTTCTAATAAGAAAAAGAAACAGTTATTTTTATTTCGTGATTGGACAACTTTTAAAAAAAACAAAAATTGGGTTAGTTTGAACCGCGATTACGACGTAAGTAGTAACTCTAACAATAATTTATATGGATAAACAATAACTTACTATTGAGCCGGCCACATATTGTATGATTTAAGATTATTTGATTACAATTGGATTTTATCGAAAAATACTAGACTAAATAAATAAAGGTGCTAATAAAAGAAAAGTACAAACAATGAATTATATGTAAAATAATTTCAATGAAAACGAAAATTACAAAAAATAATCGCTTTTAAACAATTATTAGCGGCATTATCGTCTGCAAACGGACTGTCATCCGTAATCTTTCAATGCGTTCTATAAAGGTTTGCTACCCAAACAAGGGAAGTCACTCTAGCGGATTATAGGGAAAAGGGAGGTAAACCACTTTTTCAGAAAGGCCCATTTACCCTTAGTGTTTATGATTATATTAGGGGATTATAGTTTTTCTAGGTGTTAGAATTCATTAACATGTGTCTAGATGTGTTTGGTCAAGGTCATCAGATAATGTAAATGTTAGCAGGCAATGTAAAGCTTTAGGTAACAGTGGCATTATTTAACAAATAAAACATAACTTGTGTGGTTTATAACCATGGAGTTAATGTTTCTACAAAACAGATTCATATTCTGTAGTTCTTAAACATTATTATTTAAGATCAATTTACAAATTAATCAATTTAGATAACCCCTGTAATGCTGAATAAAAAAACTCAGCAAAATTATTTCAAAATCAAAGTGCTGAAAGCTCTGTATTTTCTTATTGTTAGCCAGCATTTGATTTTGAAAAAAAAAAACTTTGCTGGTTTAAAAAGGAAAATCAGGTGGTGTAGACTAAGATCAGGCTGCACACATGTGCAGGCTGATCTTTGCCTTTGCCTCCTGCCAAAGCAGGAATAATCTGGGTTCAGCACTTCAAGGGTTAAAAACCTTTCTGTTGCAGCTAACAACCAGTACTCAGCAGCCATGAAGTTTTACATGGAAGCTGGTATTGTATCGTCAGATTTCTACGCTAACGCTGTACCAAAGAGTATATATGATGACGGTGTCTACAGAAAAATGATGAAATGTTGTTCTTATCTACAGTGTCATACACAGGTACGTGTAGGGTCAACCTTGTCAAGAATCAAAGTGTTGGAAGCTCAGAACCTTAATTGTGGCAGGGAAATTATTTGATAAATGAATTTTTCTAGCTTTTCTGGTTCTGGTATAAACTAAGATGAGACTGTACATATGTGTTATCTGATCTGGCAAGATGGAATATCTCAGGGCAACAGGATCAATGTTAAATAAGGTCTTCAGTTGGGCTGTTGTGGAACAAAAAGTCTTTTGATCTGTCATTAAATCAGAGGATCCTACTTTGTATAGCTACATGTATTGATTATTTGGTAAAGAAGAAATTAAATGAAACCTATAAGAAAGGGAAAATAATATAAACTTTAACTTACCGAAAAATGTTCTAACAAGTACAGACAATTTTTACTTTATGAGGATATTCTAAAGTTATTTACATGTACATTGCATTTTCTTTCATATTGTGTGAGCATTTTCCAAGTATAAATGAATAAATTTGGTCATCAGTTTAGGTTTTGCTTGCTGTTAATTTCTTTTGTAAAACTATTACTAAGACAACACAAATTTTTTACCAGTTCAAACTGAGAACGAATGCACATTTGATAAGTGTCAGTTACTATGAAAGAAAAAGCCATATAAGATGAACAATATTGTCAGGTAAAGGAGACATCAATTGTTCTTTTTTTCTCATTCTACCAAATTGGAAGTTTTTCTTTCTTCATTTGATTGTTTGGTCATGTTTTCTTTTTCATTATTGCAGGTTGCTGTACTTAGTCAGTATTTAGATGAAATAGATTATACGACAGCTTTTAAAGCCTTACAAGAGAAGAATACCTATGATGCAATGGACTCCTACTATGTGTGTATTTGGGACATCAGTATATTGGAGTACCTTGTCCGTATCCTTGGGTTTAATACATCAATATTTTGCCAAAAAATATCGACACAAGAGTTGAGTTGACCTATTTGAGTTGTTGACCTATTGATTTATTTTTGAGAAGTAAATCCTCAAAGTAAATTTGATTACCCTGCATTTATGAGATATTTGGTAAAAATAATGCTCAAATATATTACTTGTATATTTTCCAATTGAAAGCTGCTAAATGATTGATTTTTTATGATTTAAGCCTAAATTAAGAACGATTCCATGGAAGATAAGTGTTATGCAAAGAACCATTTCTTTCTGTTGTACAATTAAAATTATTCTGTTCTGAAAAAATTAAAGTTTTGATTAATATTGGATAAGTGGAACAACTTTTGAAACTTGATTTTTAAGTTGGAATGCGGAGCAATTCCAACTTAGATTTAACAAAACCGCAAAATGAACACAAGATAATTTCATTTCGGGTTTCTTGAGAACACATATCACGTGAACAGGATGTGAATACACTTCGGCCTATTTTGTATATCTCAACTTGACAAAGACATACAGTTTATTTCATCAAAAAGTAATAATGCTGTACAATTACACAACTATCACTTCACGTATATTATTAACACGCTAATTTATGTTTTAAACGATATTCATTGAAAATCGCGTACGAATATATTAGTATCACGTGTTTGCATTACCATATTTGGGAATCATGTGATAAGTCAAGTCCAATAAGGTCAGCAATTGACAATAGCACTAGCCAATCACGTGATCCGCTGATTTGGAAATGTCGCGATCTGTTTTCTAAGTATTGTGGCAATAGCACAGACCAACAACGTGATCTGCTTATTTGGTAAGGTCGCGACCTGTTTTTCGTAGCATTATGTTATAGCTTCTTTTAAAGGTATAGTTTCTCTTTCTGAACGACTTTCTTTTGACAAGGTGTTATATTGTAAATCCCGTCTAAGCTACGAAATTAAAATACTTTCTTAAAGGGATGATACGCTTTTAAAGTGAATAAATATTTTTAGTCCCCTACCGGTGTTCACACCGGAGGGGACTATAGGTTTGCCCTCCGTCTGTCCGTCCGTCTGTCCGTCCGTCTGTCCGTCCGTCCGTCCGTCTGTCCGTCCGTCCGTCCGTCTGTCCGCTCAAATCTTGATCCCGCGATAACTTAATAACTAAGCAAGCGTTTTTGATGAAAGTTGGTATATGACTAGATGGCAATGTGTAGATTATGCACATCATTTTATTTTTGTTTTTCGACTTAAATTGAGGTTGCTATGGTTACAGAAATAGTGAAAATATGGCCAAAAATGGGATCCTGCGATAAGATAATAACTAAGCAAGCTAGTTTGATGAGACTTGGTATATGACTATATGGCAATGTGTAGATTATGCACATCATTTTATTTTTGTTTTTAGACTAAAATTGTTGTTGCTATGGTTACGGAAATAGTGAAAATATGGCAAAAAATATTGGATCCTGCGATAAGTTAATAAGTAAGCAAGCTTATTTGATGAGACTTGGTATATGACTAGATGGCAATGTGTAGATTATGCACATCATTTTATCTTTGTTCTTTGACAAAAAGTGCGGTTGCTATGGTAACAGAAATAGTGAAAATATGGCAAAAAATGGATCCTGCAATAATTTAATAACTAAGCAAGCTAACTTGATGAAACCTGTTTTAAAATGTAAAAAACATCTTGGATCAGACAAGGTAACTGTTATTGATACTATTTCTTGCATCTGTCTATTGCTTCCATGAATTGTATAGTGGGCACAGCAGAGACAACAACTCATGTAAGTCTTCTTTAACCCTTTAACAAGACCTGGTTTTGACGTCCCTGATAGAATTGGCATGGGAAAACATTGAGACAAACAAAGCCGGTAGGGGACTTATGCCCATGTCCAACATGGCTCTTGTTGCAACATATTGTCGGGAATTTTTCGTCATATTTCAGTTATCTACATGAATGTTTCATTGTAAAAACCAAATACTCATTCACATAAACCCTTGAAACCATATCTTTAATTGATTATGAATATCTTTGTCCAATTGCATTTATCACCAAGACAATTTGCCATTTGAAACTAACCAACTAGTTCAACTTGTTTTCTTCACATTCTTACACATCAACACGTTTAAGAGCACCACCATACAGTTAGTTACATCGTGAAATTGACATTCATCTCAATAAAAAATATTCTTAATCGCTCACTCATCGCTCCATTGATTCATTCAAAACACTCACTCAAACCATTCAAAAACGCTCAAAGTTATTAAAAAATAAGCTCAACATGACATTCAAAATGAATTAAGCAAGAACCAATTCGGGATTTCACTGACATAATTTAGATTTAAAGCGTCTGATTGGTTCTTGACGATATAGAAAGCTATTGATTGAACGTTTATGCATATTTTATATGGGTTTTATATATCGCTAATTTTGTTCATCCTGAACAAAATAAGCGACACTGGATTCCCTCCTTTAAATTTCACTCAAAACTCGCTCCGCTCACTCATTCAACATCATGCCCAAATCATTTCAAAATCGTTCACCTTATCAATTTCACGATGTTATTAACTGTACCCCCAACTCAGAAGTAGAGTAGCATATATTGATTTCATCATGTCTGTCTCTCAGTCCATTGACCTTTTGCTTTCCGCTAGATAAAAGGAGAAGCAATTGACCTGCAATAACGAAACTTTACACAAATATTGCCCATGACCCAAAGAAATGCCCAAATATTTCGGGGTCATACATGTCACGGTTATCAGTAAATTTAAACAGTTAACAGTTTCCACTTTAACTGAACAACTAATTGACCCAAATCATAAAATTTGTCAATGACCCGAGAAAGTGCCCAATTTTGGAGTCACAAAGGTCGAAATCACAATTGAACTTCGTCCAAAAATTGTCTTGAGGTTCCAACTCATGAAGTAAAAGACTTCCCTGCGAAAATATCTTGTTGCGACACATCTTATTTAAAGTGTAATTAATAACTCAAATGAAGCTGAAGTCATTCGAAAAATAATATACAAAATGTTTTGAGTATATAAGTGTTCCCCTGTGCGTCCATTAGTCGGCTGTATGGTCCGTATCATTTTCTTCTTTTTTAGCTCACCTGAGCACAACATGCTCAAGGGGAGCTTTAAGGATCACCCTGACTCCGTCGTCCGTCGTCAACTTTCTTAAGACTTCTTCTTCTCCTAAACCTTTGGGCCAATTTCACTGAAATTTTGCCAGAATGTGACCCTCTTCAAAATTGTCGCTATATTCTAATTGGCCAATAAATATGGGTATGGCGGGCGGGGCTTATTTTGAGCCCAAAATCTTTGAACGACATATCCTCCTGAACCACTGAGAAGATTTCAATCAAACTTTACAAGAATGTTCCTTTGATGACCCACTTTAAATATTGTTGGCACAATTGTCATTAGCCCATAAATATGGGCGTGGCAGGGTAGGGCTAATTTTGAGTCTCCTCTGTAATGAAAGGGTTTGCAGGTTCTATTATGACTTGTTATAATTCGAATTATGTCTTCTCTTCAACAATTAGGCAAATTTGAATGAATCTTTGCTAGAAAGTTTCTTGGATAAGATCCATTGGACCAATCGAATTCAGGTGAGCGGTTTAGGGTCATTCTGGCCCTCTTGTTATCATTTTTCTTTCACCAGATTCAGGCCTGTATAGTGATTCAGAGGTTTAAGCGTCTCTCGGTGTTGAAATACATTGATTTATATACGCCCGTCAAAAGACGATACGTATTATGTGAGCAACTGTGGTGGGCGGGAGGCGTCAGCTTCGTAAGTAGCTTGAGGTCACCGTCTCTCGAACGCATTCCAACTTATCAGTACTTTCAGTACTTTGATTTAACATGATCTATCTTATCCTGTAAATTACTATAACTTTTATACTTTTCACAGATTTTACCGGAAAAAATGGCAAGATTATTTTTACATGTCTAAGATAAATATGTGTATATTTCCTTAACAAAATCACTAGATTTACATTCTAAAAGAGGAGAAATGGACAAGAGGCAATCTGCTGTAAGTTTTATATGCTTGATATTCAATTAATCATTGACTCACATTTCTGAAAGGTGATATACCTATACATTGAGTAGACAGCATTAAACCATTAAGTAAAAATCAGGTTCTCATAATCAAAAGAAAAAGGTTATTGCTAGCAGTCGAGGTATATTGTGATTATCTATCAATTATTTTTGCAGTTTATCTCATTATTTTGAAGAGATCATCCCCAGGTTATGAAGCACAAGCTTTCTTTTGGAAAGTACTGAATATCAATAATGATATGATATAATGTTACATCAGGGCAATAGTAACTTAAGTGCCTACCTATTGATGTATACATGTAAACTTTTTTTACTCTTACACAATTGTTTCTATGCTTTTACTTTTTCAAAATGGTTCTATTTTTATTGAAAGATCAGATGAGGCCATCAGGGGCATATTGATTTTGACTTGTCTGTTAGTCTGTTTGTCTGTGTAATCTCCCAAAACTTGAAAAACTTATGAAAATAGTAGCGGAGGGGGTATTAGTGTTAAACAAACACATCTTGTTATTTACTGAAGAGAAAGGAAAAAATAGACGAAAATAAAAAGGAGTGATTTTAAACTATTAATTGAACTGGCCCCTAAAATTCCTCTTACTAAGAACAGTGTGTGTAATGTTGTCTAACTATAGTTGGAAAAATTTAAGACTGGTTCAGTTATGAGGAAATACAGAAGATGAGAAAGAAAAAAGATGAGTGGAAAACAGGGGAAAAAAAACTTGTCAGAAAGCAAGAAAAAGACGAAAATAAAAAGGAGTGATTTTAAACTAATAATTGAACTGGCCCCTAAAATTCCTCTTACTAAGAACATTGTGTGTAATGTTGCCTAACTATAGTTGGAAAAATTTAAGACTGGTTCAGTTATGAGGAAATACAGAAGATGAGAAAGAAAAAAGATGAGTGGAAAACAGGGAAAAAAAAAACTTGTCAGAAAGCAAGAAAATGACAAGCAAGAAACCTCTTCCTATCCAGCAATGATTTCTAAGTATTTAGAGTAGTGGACACATAAAAGTTCTGCAACATTTTGGAACTCATGCTCTGTTGCAATATTAACTGAGGTTTCCTGATAAAATCATTTGGAAACCTCAGTTAACACTGTTTTTCATGGCTTCTGTAACATTGCAAAAGTGTTACAGGCCCACTGCCATAACCATCTGTGGCATTTTGTTGAAATGAGGTAAAGTGCTAAAAACTAACATTTCAGATGCGGGCCTTACAACAGCTGGACTTAAACAGTAACAATCCAGATGAAATTATTCAGCGAGCTATACAAATACGGAAGAGAAAGTTTCTACGAGCACTTGCAAAGCAATATGTGTGATTAAACTATAATTTGCTTAGCACAATGAAATATTAATCAAAACTCATTAGGTAGAATTTGTCAGTAAAATGATGGCAACTGCAATTTATTCATCTATCCTTTCAAAGAAAGAATCATTCATTTTTTGTTAAACACTTCATTTATTTTAATTCATTTATTGAAATTCATTCATTCATTCATTCATTCATTCATTCATTCATTCTTTCATTCATTTGAAATAATGTGTTATCACATATATAGAACTATTTTTTTTATGAGTAAGTTTGTAAAATTTGTGTTTGAAATTTTTTTTCCACTTGGACACATTTTTGACTTAGTAATTGCACATTTCAAACAGTTTCAAATATGTGAAAAAACTTATATATTATATAATAAGTAACCTGCCCTCTGTTCAGGATGACAAAACATAGCAAACTGTTGGCAAATTATACTGCTTTGCATGTGCACTTGCATGCAAAGCGGGATATAATTGGCAAACAGATTGTACCAATTTGTCATCCTGAACTCGAGGCAGGACAACCGCACTTTGGATTAAGAAAACTTACTAATGGTCTGATGATTCTTGTATTATTTTGTATCCAATTTGACACAAGTTCTTTCAGTTAAACAATTTTAGCTCGTTTGTTTGGGATAAAACCAAAGGTATTGATTTAGCTTTGGCATAGTTTTCGTCGTTGTCGTGTCATTTTGTGAAATTATAGTTGTTACTAAAAGGAGTTCACTTGAAACTTGGCTCACTTGTTCACTATCAAAGGAGCAACTTATACAATCCAGGGAGATAACTTAATATGCTTTTTGTGCGAATTATGCACTCTTTTCGATGAAGTTTTCTGTAACCGTTTTCCAGCACAGCCAAGCGTAGGCTCCCGCAGGCGATGCGATTGTTGGAAGTTGTGTGTAAATTGAGACCAGTTGTGACGTGGGATTGGGTGGACACTTTGTAATGTTTTTATACGCCGCCGGAGGTGGGCCTATATCAGTATCATCTTCTCTGTCTGACCGTCTGTTTGTATGTTCGTCCATTTGGCAGACCTTACGTTAATTTCTTTTTAATAGAACTTCTCCTTAATTATGGACAAATTTTCACGAAACACTCATAGAATGTTCTTCATTGTGTGACCACGCGCATTTTGTTACGATTTTGTAAAACTATACCGCGTCACACGTAAAAGGTACCTTTGTTGGCAAAATTCCTTTTGTGGCTTATATTGTGAATTTGTCTTGTTTCTCTTCACTCATTCATTGTCTTTTTCATTCATTAGAAAATATCCCCTTGTCTTGCCCTCTACTCTGAGAAATTTCGAGGTATTGCTAAAAACTTCCCTTGGCGGCGTATATTGTGAATCTGGCACTCTCGTTTGTTAATCTATGGTGTAAAAGATGTACAGAAGATAGAATTTATAGAAGAGATATTTCTGATTGAATTTGTCTTGTTTGTCTTCACTCTTTTAATAGAAAATGTCCTCTGTATTTGCCCTTTACTCGGAGAAAACCCGAGATTTTAATGTAGCCTTGCAATCGCGAATCCTCGGCGATTTTACGGAACAGACCTCGGAAAAAATAGGGCGCGGCTAAGAAAGCGCGTTATTTCGCACGTGGGAAATGATGTAACGATTATCAACTATTCCACTAAAGATGACGTTGAATTAAACAAAATCAACGAAAGAATAAAAGTGGGCATGTTATAATTTGATGACAAAACGCAGTGTTTTATTGCGTTTTGTCATAAAATTAGAATATGCCTTCAAGATGTCCAAGGATGAAAAGAAAGCATTATTAGTCCCCTACCGGCGAAAGCCGAAGGGGACTATAGGTTTGCGTTCCGTCCGTCTGTCTGTCTGTCCGTCCGTCAGTCCGTCTGTCTGTCAGTCCGGATTTTAGTTTTCCTGACTTTTTTCTTAACCCTTGGAGATATTGAGCTGATTTTTGGTATGCGAGTCCGTATCAATGAGTTACAGAATGATTTCGAGTTTGGTTCCGTTCCATTGATTTTTGTGGAAGATACGGATGCTGGACTTAGAAAAATTACCAGGAAAATTCAGTTTTCCGGACTTTTTTTCTTAACCTTTGGAGATATTAAGCTGATTTTTGGTATGTGAGTTCGCATCAATGAGTTACTGAACGAGTTTGAATTTGGTTCCGGTCCATTTATTTTTGTGGAAGAAACGGATGCTGGACTTAGAAAATTACTAAGAAATTTCAGTTTTCCAGACTTTTTTCATAATCCTTGGAGATATTGAGCTGATTTTTGGAATGTGAGTCTGCATCAATGAGTTACAGAACAAGTTCGAGTTTGGTTCCGGTCCATTGATTTTTGTGGAAGATACGGATGCTGGACTTAGAAAATTACCAGAAAATTTCAGTTTTCCGGACTTTTTTTTCTGAACCCTTTGAGATATTGAGCTGATTTTTGGAATGTGAGTCTGCATCAATGAGTTACAGAACTAGTTCGAGTTTGGTTCCGGTCCATTGATTTTTGTGGAAGATACGGATGCTGGACTTAGAAAATTACCAGGAAATTTTTGGATTTTTTTTATCCTCACCGAGATATTGAGCTGCTACATAAAATCTGATACAACTAATATTTTGGAGAGGTAGTTATACCTTTACCACCAAAAAAGATACTGCTCTAAGGATATATTTATAAATCCTGTAGGGGACTTGGTATTGCCATGCAATACCTCCAAATGCTTGTTGAAATGTCTTTTTCTTTAAGCGTACTAACCAAAGTACCACCACAAACCGAATCACCTAAAAAATGACCGAAACCACACTTACGTTCGAGGTACTTCCCAGTTTACAAAAAAGCCCGATCTTTGTTCCAAATAGCTATTTTAGTCGTTATCATAGTTGTTGTGCGAAAACTTTTGTTTTGATAGTATGAAGAAATTCCCACGGTTAGCTGTGTAGCAAATCATGCGTTACCACAATGGCAAAGCTCAACAAGGAACTGCTGGAATATGAATCGGGGCTTTAGATTGTAAAACGTTTCTCATGCTCGCCCTAGAATTTCAAAATTTTTACTTTCAATTTGCTGTAAAACATAAATAATGAAAGGAAGATTTCTAATAGAGCCCCATGCTCTAATAAAATCCCATTCCAAATGTACTGTTTGGATTTTATTTATTTTTGCACCCTCGAAAAAATATCGATGGCTCAGCGCAAAACATTTTTAACTGCCTTTATGTTTATAGGTAGTTATTACAACTGTTTCGCGCTGAGCCATAGAAAGGTAGCGCAGCATCTAATAAAAGCCAATCCATTTCTTATGAAAATGATATGATTCTAATAGAACCCCGGGGTCCAGGGGTCGTATTCACCAACGTACTTTGCATCAATTTAGCACACTAAATCCCAAGAATAAAGAATTTAGAATTTAGTACGTATTCACCAACCCATTCTAAATTACGGAATGGACTAAATTCTTAAGAATAAAGTCGTTTTTCCAAGTCTAATACCTACCGTGCTAAATGTGAAAAAATGGCGACTGTCCGCCTCGCTTCGAATGGAAAACATTGTTTTATATCAAAGTATTGACAAATAACATGTCAAAATAGAAAGAAATTCCACCTAATTTTCCTTTCTGACACATATTTTATGTTTTCGGTCGAATTACTTATCGAATGACGTCAAACACATTTGTGACGCAATCTAACCTTGAAGTGTATGTTTACATATCGACAGAATGTTAAATTTTACAATATTCTCGGCGAGTTTTCAGGGATTTCACGTTGGATTTACATTTACAAGGAAGGAGGATGGTTAAGGAGTAATATATTTTAAGCGAAGTAAAGTTTTCAGGGGTGGTGGTGTGTGGATAGGAACAAGACAGATGGAGGAAAGATTACGAAGGCAGATTGTCATTTCAACTCGAGCAATAGATAACTTGGTGCATTTTTACTCAAGATTCTATTTGTTTGGGTGCCGATACTTTCTGCATAGCAACATTATGAACTTGGGACAAGTTAAAGGAGAGAGATTATAATTCTCACATCTTCAAAAGCGACTCATTTTTATTGAAAAGTTGGAAAGCTCTCTCGGTGAAAGATTTAGGTAGGAATCATGTTGACCTCGTTGCAAAGTTTGTGTTGAATTATTAATTGTTTTGTTCAATGTTTCATTTCTTATTGTAAAGTCTATTTTTGGTATCGGAACAACCATACTGGCGTACATCGCTTATTACTACTTATAAATAATCGCCTTATTTACTCCATAAAAATGATACAAAGTCTGTCAATCGAAAATCTAAATCCTGTAACTACAGCGAGTTATTTCACGTTTTTATCGAGTGCAAAATAAACACATTTGTTACTCTCGACTGTAATCGAAGTTATTATTGCTAATTTAATGGATCTTTGCTTTCAGCCAATCAATATTGCCCAACAAGATATCGAATTTTTAGATATGACAATTAATTTCGACTGAAAAAATACATGTAAATGTCATTTGTAAACAAGGAGGGAAATTAAGAGTGAAGGACAGAAACTAATGGTTACTCTTTTCATTTGCGCCTCGTCAAAATTGGGGAACCATCGTAAGTCTGTGGCCGCTTAAGTACTGTACAAACCGTTCTAAATTAAGTCTATTCTAAATTGCGTTGGTGAATACACACTTTAGTTCATTCTTGGGAAAGTCCAGACTTGGCAATTTAGCCTAGACTAAATTCTAAAATTTAGAATAGGTTGGTGAATACGACCCCTGTAAAAGCTTTTACAGTGTGTCATGGAGACCATCTTACCTAAAGGAACCCTGGAACAATCCGGATAGAAGAGTCTGTGACCTTAAAAGTAAGGGAATGAAATGATGCAGGGCCGTCCAACTGGACCTGCCCAAGCATTAAACCATCTTTGGTTGAATCGTTGAACTGATATTGACATTTATCATGCAATGAAACCTGTATTGACCTGATATCGTCTGTCTGATAATATAACATGATATCAGGCAGTCTATTTTTAAGAAACAATTTGCATACACTTTCATTTGAATTTCAAAGGTGAATCATGCTAAAGCACTGAAAAATGACTGCATGATAAATAGAATTACATGTTAGTGTCTTAAAATATCAATGTTATCAGGTCTCGGCTGTGAGAAATTATCATGACTGGGCAAAGTCTCGTCACGATAAATACTCCCAACCTGGACCAGATAACATTGTTGAAGACAACACAACTTCTGCCTGTAATTCATATTTACCTAATACAGTGATCATGTGAACTTTAAAGTGACCGGTCAACTCGGCCCATTTTCTGAATTATAGATATTTTAGAAAACTGTGTTCGAGAGTGTGCCTGAGTACACTAGATTGTGGGTAAGTGTTAAAATGTGTGAATGTACACGTTTGAACGATCATTGACCAGTGTGCGTGTGTGGTTTTGAATATATAGATTTGTATGCCCATGGACCCGACTGGGTTGACAGAAGGCCTTATTGTAAGAAAATAACCACGCATTTGTTTGATTTCTTCCTTACACGCTGCTACACTCGTTGACTAAAGATATTGTTATAAAGGCCATTATCTTATGATCTAATTTTTGTCATATAGGTTATTATATTCTCGGCAAAAAAGAAACTACCCGCTTTTCATTTGCAAATACGTTTTACATTTGTATGATTAAAAAAATCGATAATGGTACCAATGTGATTGCAGTGCTTTGTTTTATCATCCACATTCAATTTTTTATTCAACTGATTTGCAATTTGGGTGTTACGCATTTAATATGAAAATCCTTGTATCTTCATCGACGTGCGTCACGCATGCGATCTTGTGATTTTCCTCAAAGGAATGTAACCTCTAAAGCTTTGTGATTAAGAAAATCAAATAATAGTTTTTGTGCTAGGTACCACACAGTGCTGAAAAGAGACGTAGAAAAACTTGCGATCAAACATATCCGAGTCTTGACAATAGTTGAGCACATTTGACGTACTCAAGTTGAAAGAGAACAATAATAAAGTCGTTCGATCATTTCAGAAAGTGCAGTTTCGTTTACATCCTTTTCTTCTCGTAAGCCCACTGGGAAAACGTCACGCCAAATTCGCTTATTCACGTTGATGGTTCTTATCCAATATTTAAAAAAGGAAAGCACAATAAAAAAAGGCGTCAAACTTTCAAAGTGAAGCAATTGTCATTCAAGTCTCAATTGGTTTACAGAAAGCATTTTCAATGAGATTCAAACGAGTATCTACAAAGAGTATTTTAGCTTTCAAACTACGTTAGATGTTTTATGTTCGTTTGGGCATATTAAACGTTATGTTGACAGGTAGCGACAGAAAATAGCAAGTAATCATATTCTCTTATGATACCCTACGCCATTCTATTGCATCTGGCAAACATATGAATTTTCAGAAATTCAAATGGAAATCAAATTGAGTGTCTGTTATTTTTTAAAACGACCCCATGGCTATGTTTAAGCCAACAGTTCGGTTGCGTCCCGATCAAAGCACATCAAACTTTTCATCTTTAATTCCAAATGGCAAGGGTGTGATTTACAATATTTTTCATGAAATATCCGTGAGTATTTTAAAGAAATATTTAATCTAATTTGGTGGTTACTTTTTATTTTTGCTCAGTATATATATAAGACGTCTTATTTGATAACATGTAAGACGAAAAATCGGATAATGCAATATTTGCCTGTGTTTTGTTATCATTATACAGCAAGATCGTGTTATTGTCCTCCACCTCGCTCAAACAATTCTTAACCGCTCGCTCAGCGCTTATTCAATGCATTCAAAACACTCGCTCAAAAACGCTCCGAAGTGGTTCAACACGCTTCGAAAGCGTTCAAATCGACCAACAATTCATTCACATCATCTATCATTCCATGCTTTAATTCTCTAGTGTGGATTTTAAAGCGACTGATTGGTTCATGAAGAAAATTTAACAGAAAGTAGGTAAATTTTGATTAATGATGGGTATTAAAATATTTCAAATTTCGTCCAATTGGAGGAAATTTGCGATATTATATTACCTCCCCACATTTTTCATTGAAAAACTCGCTCCTTTCACTCATGCGATTCCATTCACTCATCTTGTCAATTTTAGGAGCTTAATAACTGTACTAGACAGATCATTCGTAGACGGTACGGACAGACCATGGTCGGCGTTAAATACTTTTAGTAGATTTTCCGAAACCTGAAAAAAAGAAGTTTTTTCATGATCCTGAGAATGTCACATTTCCCGTGACGTGTCAAATTCATAAAAACGTTTGAAATTCACGAGCGTAGATAACCCTAGTTTTGGGGAGTCTTCTTTCGTTTTCGTGGTGTAATTTCTGTCCGGTATTATGAACTATGGAAAGTACTGTACTTTCGTTCTGATTTGAGTTATCCCTCTCAAACTCACTTGACATAATTTCTTCTCTCAATCTCCATCTCATGAAAGACGGCTAAACGTTTTGAATTTTCCATATTACAGAAATTACTGTACATAACTTTTAATAGAATCATGCAGTGGACCTCAGCCAGTGTTCGTCTGACCCATATTCATGGGGTCCTTTTGGGGTTATACCTGGTTACAGCCTATATTACATAGAAACAAAGAACAAACTAAAATATCTGTACAAGTTTGTTCATATCAAGCCATTTTTGGTCATTTTCGAGGTTTAACGTACTCAGCCAAGCTTACTAAAAGCCCGGAAGAATAAAATCTTTAAAAAAGTTATCTGAAATCAGAACACTAAGTATATAGCATAGAACACTAAGTATATAGCATCATTTATGGATAGTCTACTAAATTGTTTCCTATCACGCACCTTTGTAGATAGATGTATATAAAGGCTCTGTCGGGCTCATACGATTTAACAAAGTACAAAGAAATGCGTTTCTTTAAATGATAAGCTTTTCCCTTTGATACCCTTGGGTATAATCATTAAGTACAAAACACATCCTTGTTGATACCTGCCAATCTTATGCATGTCTCACGGTAACGTTTTAGCGACCCAAGGAGACTACTCTAGTGAACAATATAGGTCCATCATGGTCCTCTTGTATAATATCGTAAAAAGGTCAAAGATTATGCCTTTAAGAGTTAGCACATATTTTCCTGTAAAATTTTCAGATTTCTCAACCCGGAAATCGAATGTTCAGATCAAGAGAACGGGAAAATGAGAAAATTATTTGTCACAAATGACAAACGATCCTTCCTGACACAGTGACCTTATTATTTCCCTAAACAAAGTTAATAAACCATTTTCCTGCTGAATTAAAAATTTGTTTCGAACAGTTGCAAATTTGGGGAGATTTCAATTCGCCTGGCTCTTGCTTTATTAACAATAATCAAGTGTAAAACATGAAGTTTAGGCCGAGATCAGACTGCACGCCTGTGCAGGCTGATTTCAGTATGCAAAAGCTTTGCTAGTGTTCAACATGACCGAGTGAGCCACTGAGAAGTTCACACACGTATTAAAGAAAACAACGAGAATGTTAAATCATGATATTAGAAAAAAGAAAATATGAATTTCATATTCTCTACAGAAATAGCCTTGAAAACGTTATTTATTATTTCAAATCGGAACATACCGAATAACGGTGACCGTCTTAAACAAGTACATTTCCAACTATGTGAGACAATATTGCTTAACATTTTTCTTCAGAGTTGGAATTTATCGTTGGAGAAAGGGCTACCTGGTTTTTGATATCGATCAAAGGTTTATTATTCTTTTATTTCGAATAACAGAATAATGACCTCACGTTTAATGATATCAGCAAGCCACGCATATAACAAATGACTCATAGAAACTAAACTTTTATTTTTCTTGGCCTTACGTGTAATGAAAAACCGGGGTTTTCCCAGCGTAAACTCCATCGGCCTTCACCGCGTAGTTTTTTCTTCGTACTTGTGTAATGGGATTTAATCAGCGCATGCGTCAGCAGGTATTCGGACGGAAAAGTCCAATACTCCAGAATTAGCCGGTAAACTTCGTAGGATTTCTAGTTTATAAAGATAAAAGCGAGAATTATTCGAACTTTTGTCATTGTGAGAAAATAGCACTAGACGATTACAGACAAAAACATACTACAACGTTGTGATTGAGTGTGTGAAATAGTGATATCAAAATGGATAAATCAAAAAGCGATCTCCCAGGGGACGTCGAGGTAGATGGGGAGTGTGTCGCTCTACCAGGGAAAGACTTGAAACAATTTGGAGCTGGACGTTTAATGCCACACTCGAAGTCTGTATTTGCTAACAGAGACCTGGACAATTTGAAGGAGAAAGACCTTATTAGTGGTGACTTTGACAGTAGAAATGAATCAGGTTATGGCAGTATTGGTCAGGCTAGTTTGAAAAGCTCAGGATCGTTATCTCATAGTGTTGGATCTAAACCCGAGCCTCACACAGATAGAACACCAGTACAGTGCAGCGAAAATAAGGATGATAGCTCTTTGACGGACATAAATTCTAGGTTATCGGACTTGAACGTGCATGACGATGAAGGTATTGATTCAATAAAAAGTGTTGATCAGTCACAGGACACTAGTGTTCCAGAATGTGTGTATGATGACTTTGATTTAGAGCAGGAGTATTTAGAACAGGATGGTGATGGGGATACGATTCTTCATACATCTATCGTCAGTGAAATGATCTCACTCGTGATGGCACTGATCAATCTCTGTCCAAGTGTGGCGTGTCTTAATGTACAAAATAAACTCTTCCAAACTCCGTTACATGTCGCCGTGCTAACAAATTTGTCGGATATAGTAAGGCGGTTAGTAAGGAAAGGAGCAGACATAATGCAGCGTGATCAACAGGGAAATACAGCCTTACATATTGCTTGTAGAACTGGGAATAAAGACATTGTTGAAACCATTGTAGAATCGGCGAAATCAAACCCGAATAGACTTCATAAACTATTCACAATGAAAAACTCGGAAGGATTAACTTGTTTACATATTGCCGCTGAGAAGAAACATTATATCATTATGGGATATTTGTTTGCGAACGGCGCAGACGTGAATATGGGCGACGCGAAAAGTGGGAGAACTATTTTACATTATGCAGTCGAAAGAAAAGACGAGGAAACATTAAAAATACTCCTCACTTATAAAGACATCGATATAGATTGTGTAACGTATAAAGGTGAAAGTCCTTTAGTTATTGCGTACTGGAGAAATTATCAGGACATTGTTAAAAAGTTGAAATCAAAGGGAGCTTACTTCAGCTTTGATTTGGTGGCTGATTGGGAGGACGAAGAAGCCTCTTGAATCAACCAGCGGTCCAAAGTTCGAACACCTGGACCTAAATGGTGGTGTCTCCGTCCAAAAGCTAGCACTGGTCAGACAAGAGGTCTGGTATAACGAGCTAACCCAAGTTCTAGTTAGGGAGTGAGCTTGGTGTATTCTTTTATTAAGTTGGTTGAGCCGTTATAGTCCCGCAACCTTTCGGAAGTCATAAACTTTAACTGTTAACCGAGGTTTCCTAATGATTTCATTAGGAAACCTCGGCTAACATTGTGAAAGATCATGCGTTCCGAAATGTTGCGAAACTATTTTGGACCCACTTTTTAACTGATCGAAAAATGATACCGTCTTTAGATGACCAAAAAGTCGTAATTTCAGCTTTTACAAAACAGTCGTCGTTGGACGTTTTAGTCGCCCTAACGGAGAAAAAGTTATTGAAAATATGCCATGTAAATGTTACATGGTGACAAGTATCGTGTTGTTCATAAAGATACCTTCTTATCTACGAGCATTTCATCAGTAATTTGAAAAAAAACCATAAACAACATAGAACCTCTTTACCTACGATTCGCATTATAATGCTAGTTCATTTTTGTTTTATCAAACGTAATTGGTTTAGAATGATATCGGTATGGTTACCCGAAAATTGAATAAATTTACGTAATGTTCAATAAGAACATCCTAAAATCATATTTTCCATCATGTATATTATATTTCAAAAATGTCATATACTTTATAATGAAACTAAACTGGCTAATTTTCATGATTACTGGCTGCTTCATTTGTACTATGCTTAGATTAGAAGGTATCTTCATGCATGGTTTTAACCAGGAGGCTGAAAATTGGGAGTATGGCAGGAAAATCGCAGGGTATTCATTTGTTTTTAATAGAAGGACCATTATCATATGATGGCTTCATTAGTGTGAACAAAATGCCGAAACTACAGCATAAGTTCTAAAGCTGTAATTTGGGTCATTTTGGTCGCCGATCAACGATATATCTTAATTGCTGTTTGAAGTCTTAGTTTTATACAATACCATATGTTTGTGTACAAATAAAAACCATTAAAATAATATAAATGTAAAAAGTTAAAAAAAGGAGAACAATAAAAAAAAATAACGGAAAATAAAATGAAAATTGAAATGTTTATGCATAGTTTGTTTATTTGTTATGCCTTGCCAAACGACTGAATAACCATTACGGTTAAGGGTTTACCGCGATTTGAATTCACAGAAACTGAGTCAATGGACATGAAATTAAAAACTCATACAAAGTAATCTATTGGACCAAAACTGATATAGTAGCTTTAAAATATTACTAAAGAATGCAAAATACTTTGGATATGTAGAAAAAAATATCAAAAAGTGTCTTTAAAGCATGAAAATATGACACATTTACAACATTTTCTATTTGCGTTCAACTAAAGATTCAGTTGCACAATAGATAAAACAAGAAATGTCTACATGTAGAGGAAAAGCTAAAGAACAATGAAGGAGGCTTAAATTTTGCATAAACATTTCACATAACTCACATTTTGCATCTGAAAATGACCAACTCCAGAAAAATAATTTGCAAATGGCAGACATAGAGTTTGTTTACATTTACTATTCCCACGCCAAATGATATTTCATTCATAAAAAGAAAGTAGACCGCTTCATAAAATATGGTGACCAAGTTAATACTATGTCTGAACATTTCATGTTGTTGAATTAATTTTTACCTGTTACCTGTGTGTCGGGACCATTAAATTTCACTTTAAAGAGGAAGATGAATGTCAAAACTATATGATTAACTTTGATTTTTGATTGATATTTGCAAAATAAATAAAAATACCCATCAAAATATAGTGGAAATACGTATGGTTCCTTTTGGTCTCCATAGGTAAGATTATTTGAAAGATTTCTGTTGTAAAAACATCACGTGAAATCTACGTTTAGCGTAAATTGACAAAATTGGCTGATTTTATTGAATTAACTCAAATTATTTGGCGTTTCCTTCTGCCTGCATATAAGGAATGATGTAATGAACAGAAAAATGGCAAAAACTACCTTGATCTATCGATTAAGCTTTTGATTTTCCAGGTTTTCTTCGACTTTCACCTTTTCGCGGAAAAACCCAACTACACTTCCGGTTTTTGTTCTTGTGCAAAAAGTAGGCCCATTTTAATTTAGACTGGCTAGCCTGTCCTCATTTATCGATACTAGATCCTAAAGTAAGCATGGACACCATTGGTCCGTTGCTTCCTCTCGTTTCATTGGTCAAAATGTATTGAGGCCTTTGATTGGTCATCTCACGTACGAGCGTAGCGTGTTTAAACTGAAGAAAGGGAAAGAACGGAATTTATGACTCTCTTGGTTTTTATTGGAGCTTAATAAATAAAGTATCATATGCTAAAGATTTTGAATACACAGTTTCTACCCAGAATTTTTTTTAATAAAGTTGACTTTTGATATTCAGATTAGTAATTATTATAATTTTGAAGAAACTTGACTCTCTCCTCTATTCTTCTTTCTCTCTCTATTTCCCTCTCAAAATTAATAAAACGCATAGTTTCTAATCCCAAAAACTTTGCTCTTTGTTTGTCAAGCGAAAAACGGTTTTGATAAAAGATAATTTATTACTGCATTTTCAAACATTATTTATAATCAAGACAACAGGCTTAAACGCTTGAAATACCGGATAATAAGATGACATTTGATAACAGTCAATTCAATCCTAAAAAAACCTGTTGTTAATAAAGTGTTTTATAAAAAAAGTACAGAGTTTATATAAACCTATTGTTAATAAAGTGTTTTATAAAAAGAATACAGAGTATATATTTAGAGTGCATATATTATCATACGGAAAAGGTGTCCTCCAGGGAGTTGTATTAAGTGTCCTTCGATTATACAGAAGAAAATAGGAAACATTAACGAAATTAAGTGTTACTTTTTTTCCATTTTGAAAAAGTACAAATTAACGTTTTTGAATTGCCTCACCCTTTTAAACATGTACTCTCTAAATAAATTTCTGGCGTTATAGAGAATATACCAATTAGATATGTTAAACATTCAATCTCTGCGAGCCTCCTTTTTGAATGACTCAACCATACCTGTCTTTGAATGTGGTCTGATTATCCGGTCATAAACTATTTACAACAGATAGCGAGCCGCTGGGCAGCATGCCAATGTGTGGGTAGATCAGGTGACCTTGTTCTGTTAGGAATGTATACATGCAAGAGGTATATAAAGGCGCCCACAGAGCGGTGAGCAGGGAGAGACTTCTTTGGAAGATAAGAAGACAGACAAATTTTGGTTAAACGTTTATTAAAGAAGTGTAGTGTAGTAAATTTGACTTTGATTCATTTCACCAATAAAAATCTTGGTGTCACAGTCTTTCTTTATACGATTTTGCTGCAAAATATAAAGTATGATTATGACCACATTATTATCAACATGTTCTTCACAATTCCTTGTTAATAGTAGGGCAAAATTTCACAATAGAGCTTGTGATGGTATCTCCTTTGTTCAATTGAAATTACTCAAAGGCTGAAGCTCAATTAAAGAAGTCATATTTTCTTTCTGATGTATAAAATCCCAATATTTTATTTGTGTTTGAATTAAAGTGGTAGATTTCGCAAACGAAACGTCATAAAAGGGCCACCTACACTTGGATTGTCTTTTGAACTCAATAACAATGATACAATATGATTAAAAGTAATTTTCAAGCGCAAATTTTGCTTATCATAATATCTTTTTTTCAATCTATTACCATGAAAAAATATGTTTTCAGGATTTTTGAAAGTAAAATAATGATTTTGTCTGTCCGTCTACATGAAACTCCTGGCATATAACAAGTTATTGTTTCTATAATAAGGGAAAAGTGAAGTGTCTTTCTCAAAATAGGTACCAATTTGCATCAAATCAAAAGAGGATGATTTTAAAGGAGCCGTTTTTTTGGGTTTTTTTTATATATAATATCGAGTATTTCTATAAAATTTATTATGTTAGTGTAATTCACTCGTAAAGTAAATTAGGATGAGTATGTCCTGTCTTTGTTCGTGGACCTTTTGACAAGATATTGATAATCGCCTATATCTTTTCATGGATGAACCCTGTACTCTCTAATTCGGATCAATCAAATCATGGATTATTAACGAAATCGTTGCGTTTTTCACGAGATATAACGAGTAAATAGCGAATTATGAACGGTAAAAAATACGTGATATTTTAGTTTAAAATTGGGTACCGTCGATATGAAAATACGCATATCCAACAAAAGAAAATTGGTCATTTATTGTGTCAAAAGTTTAGTATAAAAACACAAGTTTTTAGTATATGTGTACATATTCTTACTACTTAGCAGCCTTAAGAGTGGAAAATGCGAAAAAATATCATTTACTAAGTAGACAAAAGCATCATTCTGGAACCATTTCATAGTCTAAAATTAATTTGAATTAAGCTAAAATTAAGATATTACTACATACAAAAGATTTTAACAACGTATTTTTGTGTAATTGGTGAAAACACTGGTCCTTATACAAGTCAATCGGACTATAATAATAACACACATTTATGTGAATAAGGGTATTGGTCTTTAATTTGAAACAAACCATTGTAGATGTAATGCGAGAGACTGAAACAAGTAAATTGAGGTGTATTTGTATTGAAATAAACCAAAAAATAAAGCTTTTTAATTTGTGATCTTATTAAAAAAAAGATGTATAAAATGTATAAATCGAGCTATTAATTGTATATATTCTTATATGACATAAAAAAAAATAATTTTTGCTTTTTTGACAAATGAGTAAAAGTTTTGACTTCGTATTGACTGGTTTTAGCGAATTTGGGGTCGTTTTGACTTTGGGCCGTTTTGACTTCAGGCCGTTTTAACTTGCTCTCAAATAAGTATGAAAGGTCCCACTCTATTTTTTTAGAGGAGTGATATTTTTATCTCTTTTTCGGTGAAGCGGTTCATAACAAATTTCTCACGGCAGTTTTTTTATTTGACAGCTGAGAAAAACAGAACAATAGCAAGGATTTCTAAGTAGAAATCAAGGTAAATTTAGTCTCATTTTTAAAGTAGAAATGCCCAAGAGTGATAATGGACGGTCACCTTTGGCTTTCAAAGAATTCGATCGTTGCAATTCCTTAAAACATCTTTGTTTACATGTTTTGTTGTTGTAAAAAAAGGCTGCCATGTTTCCTTGAAAATAAGCACGTGTCTTTCAACGCTGAAATATCTTTCCCACAGGCATTTTAGCCAAAAGTAAGCCTCGTTGATTGTACTCTGGATATTCCAGTTGACGTCTGCAAGTTTTTGTCCCAAATGCATCGGTACATTTTTCAAATGGATGCAAATGCGAAAGTGCAAAGTGGAACTCTGTTTTCAGCTATAAAAGCATTCTTTGCAAATATTTTTATCAAAAACATCTTCATTTCCCCTTTTTAACACATTTTTTAACATATTCAGTTGACTTTGCATAAAGAAAAGCCTTAATTTTGCATTTAAAATTTTGGCCAAAAATACAAATGGCCTCCATTTATATTTGCGGCGAACCCTTAATAAGGTTTTACCCTTATTACTGGGTGATGACTTGCAAAAAGTAATTCCCTCGTCACGAAAAAATAAAAAAGTAAGATGACCTGCCCTGTGTACAGGATGAAAACATCAGCGGAACGATTTCGAAATGATACCTCGCTTTGCACGTGCAAAGCGGGGTATCATCTCAAAACGTTCGCAAACGTTATTATATCCTGAACGCAGGGCCTTTGTAATACAGATAACAATTGGCGAAATAGTTAAATATAGACCGGAAGTTATTTTCAAACAATCATGCCATCCTGATTAGTTGAAATTAACTCTCTTATATATATTTTCGACGGGGTTTTGTAAGATCCGTACTTTTGAGAGAATTTGACAAGCAATTACTAAAACATTTCACCGGCGTTGTGTCCGAAGCTCGACCGTGCGTCCACCAGTCCGTGAAGTTTTCTTTCACGAGGACACTCTTCAGAAAGTGCTGGCGAATTTCAACAAAACTGATAAAAAAAAACCCTCTCTATGGCGTTTTAATTGAAATATGCGAGTTGTTTTTTCTCTTAAAAACAGCAAAAACAACAACAAAAGCAACAAAAGCCTCTACGTGTACATAGTATTTTGTAAAGCCTGGTTGACTGGTTTGGCTTAAAGACACTGGAAGACGCGGATTTGTGGTTGCCTGTCGAGCGCCTATATCACTTCTTAGACAAAGGTGAAAATTTTACTGATCAAAGAAGGCTTAATTGACGAATGGATGGCCACACCAAATGACCAAAATAATCAATTTTATCTGATGAATAGAACGAAATAATTTTTGCAATAAATATTCACAGTAAGGGTGTATGCGGGCGGCCTATAAATTCCACAATTTCAGTTTGACATAGGGGTTACCATAGCTAATCAATGGTACAATATGTCGATGAATTTCGGAGGTACAGAAAATTGCCCTCCCATTCTATATCATGGAATTGAATGGTCAATACTATGATTGGCAATGTCATTCTACGAATCAAGGACATGAATTGTCGCGAATCTATGAATCGAGCCTGTACATGCAGAGCTTGCGCTAGATTTTTAAATGGGGGAGACATTGACCCTTTGACAATCAAATTCTTGGGATCAAAACCGATTTTGTAGGGGCCAAAAAGGAGCAAAATGTGTAAGCTAATCGGTCTTTATAGTAATTTATATAACTGAAACAACATAAACAATAGAGTGTAGACAAACTTTATTTTTTGTTTTATCATTTATATAGATATTTGTGAAAGCATGAAGGATACTATTGATCTATATTATCTTAAATATTGCTTACGTCGCTCCACTGGAAATTAAGTGGGTTAAAATGACCCCTTGCAAAATTTTTAAGGGTCAAAATGGATTTTTTTAGGAGTCAAAACCGTGGTTTAAGGGTCGAAGTAGAGCCCTGGCATGACATTTCCAACTACTTGATATCGATGGCTCTATGCGAAACAGTTGAAACTCCCTATAAACATATAGGGAGTTACAACTGTTTCGCACTGAGCCATCGATATGTGCCAGAGGAGAAAATATTGTGCAGCCCAAACAGTCATAAAGTGCAATTGGAAAAAAAAAAATACATGACTTTATAAAGGTCACGGTAGTTCGAGAAAGACGTTTATCCTCAAACAGGAAGCGCACTGTGAAGACTTTTGAAAGACTGTGCGGATGCAAATGATATCCTGAGTCTAAGCTTGGTAGACATTTAAGAGATGGAGAAGTTATTTGTTAGTTTCATCGATGTATGAAACTTAAAACCTTATCGCATTGTATAAATACGCGATACGGATTCATGCATGAGTGTGATTCGGTTTTTAGTTTCACACTTCCATTAACTCAACAAATTATCCCTTCATATCTTATATTCTAATGCTATGAAGCAAAGAAATCAGAAGATTTGTAAAAAATGAAACTGTTTCTTATGGGACTTCTTTTTGCTGAAGCTTGCAAAATAGCTGCACAATCAAAATTAATTTCATTGAGAAATGAAAACAATGCTCAGCCTATCAGAATGCTCGAAATCTGACGGAACAACTAGAATTAAATTATTTGATATTGCTAGAAATGTCACACACGGCTTAATTAATTATGTCGACTCATGAGAAAATAAAGCAACAAACAAACTATGATACCGATAGTTAAGGAAAGCAAAGGATCAACCCAGCACATTCGTCACAGCTTCATTGATTGATCTTTAATATATTAATCTGCCTAAATCAGAAACCAGTAAAGGAAAGCTGTTGTTAAGATGTATGGATACCCTAAGCGGAAAACCGTCGAACTGTTTTGAAGAATATGACCCGTCAAGCGAAAGGGGACAATCTGGGAACTCAGTAAAAATAAATATTTGGAAAATGGATTGGATATAGAATAGGTCAATCAGAAGGCGCATTTCGGAAAAAAATACAGAAGATGGTAGAATAATCATTTTAGACTCAGAAAATTTGTTATTTAACCCTGGTCAGTCTGAGCAGGTCGTGCGATCTAACTAGCCTTGCGTTCAGGATGACAAAACGGTGAAAACCATTTGCCAATTTTACCCCGCTTTGCACGTGCACTTACGTGCAAAGCGGGATAAAATTTGCGAACAGTTCTCACCGCTTTGTCATCCGGGACAAAGGACAGGATCGACATATTTAGCACTTTTCAGATTGCCCCTTTTCGGATGGCGGATCACTTATAGACTTATAGTTTAACCGTTTTGTATGTGTAAATACATATATATAAATATGTACGTTAATAACGTCTTTTAACGTCATTGCGTTGACGTATAAAATTTATCCGTGATGTATCATTTGCCACAGGCAATTCAAATTTTAAACGTCAAAACAATTTTTTATCTGAACCCTAACTAAACTTAACAAACGATGTGTAAACACATGTATACCGTAAGTTACTTAACCTGTCAGTCGACTAAATTGTCGTAACTTCATCATGTATAAAGCTTTAATTACAATATTTAGTCGCTCGAATTGTGCTTCATATGGCTAAGCCAAATCAAATGTAAGAAATCTTGAGTCTGCAAAAGTCACTTACAAACTTGATCAATTGAATGAGAGGCAATGACCATTCGCAATACAGAAAATAAGCCTCCCTTTTTTTTATCGAAAAATGTCTTTCCCAGTGCTTTCAGCGCTTTCCGAGCAAGGTTGGCATTAAGCCGTCTCTACAAAACGTCTCTTCAAAACTTCGAAGAATATTTATTATATATTTATGTGAAATTGAATTAGACATAGAAAAGGCCAGTAAAAGATCGTGTTTTATGGTAGATTCAGGGCCCAATGTTATAAAACTTTTCGCATTCTCAATTCAAAACAATTTTCTCAGATTTCAACTTTGCAATTCTTTTGTAATACTAATGTAAATGAATGGACAGGAAAGATAATATTTATAAGTTGTTAGAAATAACAACTTATTAATAATATTTTTTTTTGTTGAGATACTTATTTGAATTCGAAATTTGAGAAATTTCGTAGTTGAGAACGAAAAGTTTTAAAACCTAGGGCCTAGATGATTTTGAATAAGCCGAAATGTTTCGGCTCTGGTCACCCTACGCCGACTGACCTGCCGTGCTTTTAGAATACAAAAAGTTTCCAAACTGTTAAAAATCGAATCCTGTTAACAACATCATGAAATTGACAAAGTGAATGATTTTGGAACGATTTTCGAATGAAATTGAATGAGTTGGAGGGGTGAGTTTTGAGTGAAATTCAGAAGAGGTCATCCATTATCGCTAATTTTGGTCAAGATGAACAAAATTAGCGATAATTATTACCTCCCTTTCATAGAATATTCAGAAAGGATCTCTGAATAACTTTCTATATATTTAAGATCCCACTTTCGCCTCCAAAATTCAATAAAGTCAGTGAAATCGTGGATTTTTTCTAACAGTTTTAATTTTGAAAGAAGTTATTGATGTAATGATTTTAGTGTTTTTTGAGCGCTTTTGAAATTACTGGGTGTATTTTAATAAAATTTCACAGGAATGATTCTTGTGGAAACATTTCTCAAAGTTGTTCAAGGATTCCAATGAAAACAAGGCTTTAAATGACCTGGCTGATTTCCATATACATGTATATGGTAATATGTGATAATAATATTTATCTTATAACTATATAAATATCTGTGTGATAACATCCCGTATGATATTTTTTATGATATCACATAGTTATTTTTAGAACAATAATATCATACAGTTATTTTTAGAAACTAGCATTTAAGTTAGAAACATCGACTAAAACAAGACAAAAAGAGGTTATAAGATAAATATAATACATTCTTAGTGTATTGTATGAAAAAAATATCAAACTCGGTTGTGAGAATTGACAATTGTCTCGGCAGAGCCTCGACAATGATCAATTCTCCCAACCTCGTTAGATATTTTTTTTCATATAATACACTAAGTATGTATTATATATGTATAAAATCAAATTCACTGGAATGATCATTGAGTGACCCTTTATCAGTCTACAAAAATATTGTGACCAGATTATAAATATGTCTTTCAGGGGTCATTTCTCTTTATGTTATATAGTGGAAACATTGAAAATTATATTCTGAGAATCTAATTTATGGATGTCAACGAGATTACACTGGAATCTTTCTCTGGTAACCCCTTATCAGATTGTACAGAATTATTGTGATTGGATGAAAATTATATAGTTATCAGGCGGTAGTCCATTTTCTACATGTTATTCATCGATCATGAATTTTTCATTGCCCTGAGGAATATCAGCATGTGTTATTAGAAAAAGAAAGGTGGAAATACATTTTAACACTTTGATTCTCGTCATCTCATATCAGTAGTTTCAGGCCTGTGGAGCGAATAAGTCGCTCAAGCGGCTCTAGTTCTAACATACACAAACCACTCACACCCAGGGGACTATCGCCCTTATCCCTTGTTAATTTTCAGGCACACAAACTCGATCTTTCGAAATTTGTAGCTTCGAGTTATTGGAAATTAACATTGATTAAACAACTGAATGAAATTGACAAGTTGAATGCTTTTTGAATCATTTTGGAATGGAAGTGAGTGAGTTTTGAGTGAAAATTAAAAGAGGTAATCCAATATCGCAAATTTTGTTCATGATGAACAAAATTGGCGATATTTATTACCTCCCTTTAAAAAATATGAATACAACTTCTATGAATAGCTTCACTTTTTTTCAAGAACCAATCGGACGCTTATAATTTAAATCATGTCACTGAAATTGCGACATTTTTATAGCTTAACTTATTTTCGATTCAGTTGTTGATCTTATCTCTTTAATTGATTTTCTGATGGTTTTAGAATGTTTTGAGTGAATGAATGGAATGAACGAGTGGGGCACTGGGTAGTTTTAATTGAGATAAACGTCAATTTGACTATGTTACTAACTGTAGGAGAAATATATTATAAACCCGAAATTATAGCAAGTTAATCTTCCCTATATGGTCATAAAGAAGATTATGTGAGGAAACAATTGTCTTTAGTGTTGTTAGTTTCTGACTAATGAGAAGTGCTTTCGAAGAAATGATACAAAAACTAGGACGGTTTTCTTCCCGTTAATACTTTCCGGGTTTATAGGCTTTTTGCAAAATCGTCGGTTAATTTGACGCAATTGTCGTTAATTTAGCTGCACTTATTTAAAGTCACAAAGGCGATTGCCTCACTGCAACCCTATTTTAGTCTAGTATATTATTCTTTATAACAAAATTCGGATTGCCAAACAATCGCCTGTGTAAAGTTGATATTAAAACATATTCAAAAAATTGAAAATATTTGGAATAATTTGAATGAATGGATTTGATGCACAACGTTTCAGTTTAAGAGTATGATATATCAAAACCTTATGATTATATCTCAAAATAGAATCCAAATCATAAATATCGTAAATAGCTTACATGCAAAGTTTCGTGAAATTCAGACAAACTTTTTGCAAAGGTCGCGTTCTACCTAATGTAACGCATGGCTAAATTCTTTACCTCTTGTCTAAAGAAAACTGGCTATTTAACGCCATTCTTAATTCATCGTGTCCGAGTCAGCAAACCATAAGTTATGGATACTCAAATAAATCGTCTCTTTGCCACGAATCTTTTGAGTACACACAACAAAGGGTCTTTGTCAGTAAATTTGACCTTTGTTAAAATACAGAATAAAGGGATGAGGAAATGTGAATTTTCTCTACTTGTCCATGTACAAGTAAAACTCGATTTCTCACTTGTCCTGGATCAAAATTAAATTATACGCTAAAAATGGAATGGTAAACATTGAGAAAACATTGTATTAAATGAAGAAAATTCTGTAACTCAGCATTTTCTTCATTTAAGACAATGTTTTCCACCCTTTGATACACACATTAGTATGACTTTTGTACTAGAACTTTTAAATTCTGTTCGAAGATTTGCTCTGGTATTTACTTGTACATGGACAAGTAGACTTGAAAAATGTACTTGTCCGCAAGTGGAAAAGCTGGCGTCGGACAAGTCGGGCATGGGAATTCCACACCCCTGCAGAATATTTCCTCTGTTTGCAGCTTTTGTCCCCTTTCTGCATTTCTAGGCGGATAAATCTAAAACACTGATAATATACATTTGGATAGTTTTTCTTTCGTTTTCTTATTTTTTTTTTTTTTTTTTGCGACAAAATATAAACCAGCCCTGCTTTCGGGATGTTAAAACATCTTGCGAACGTTTTGAGATGATACCCCGCTTTCCACGAGCACATACGTGCAGAGCGGAGTATCATTTCTAAAACGATTTGCTAACGTTTTCATCCTGAAAGCAGGGCTGTTTTTATTTTTGTCAGCACGAAATAACATCTTAAAAGGAAGTTATAAAATATTTTATTTCACTTGATACGAAAGGGATTTTTACAAATTGTTCGTATTAAATTCTTGATTGCTTTAAATTGGGGGTATTTTGATGATCGGTAAAACCAGTAACTTCGCTTGGTTTCATGTGTGAATAAAAAAACTTTGATTAACCAAATCGAATCTAGACCCATGTTGAATACTTCTTAAGTAAGGCTAAACAGTAAGAACTGTAAAAACTTGAAAAAATAAAGTGGGGCAAAAACACTGTAATGGATGTCATGCTTGGCCGCAGGTCTTTCATAGTGATAAACTCTGAGGCGAAACTGAGAGCATAATTTTTACTAACCTGCGAACGTTTGATAAATATAGAGGATATTCGTTTGTTTCAGTGTAAGATCGATTTATATTTTTTATTGAGTGAACAACAAAACTATATTTTCACGAGTGGCAGAGCCACGAGTGAAAATATAGCTTTTTTTTGTTCACGAAATGAAATATTAATCGATCTTACGCGAAAAACAAAGGATTATTCTATTTCTTTAATGGAAAAATGAGACAAAACGTAAAATTTCTAGGAAATATTTTCGTAAAGCGCGTCATTTTGCACGTGATTGCTATGCAACGTTCATTGTGACGTCACTTATTTCGCCCTGCATAGATGACGTCAGATAGGGTGAAATGCACAAAAGCAGGGTTTAAATTTTTGATAATTTCACTGATTTTGTGGTGAGATTATCAAATGATAATCTACCGTTATTTCTCGATAAACCACCGAAAAGCATTAACGAAGGTACGCTTAATTGGGATGAGCAGCTGGTGGCTCGGATGAAATTTTGTCGTTGAACTGGTGTGGTAAATGATAGGAAACAAAGGGTAGGTGCCGCGGCACGAACCTCCGATATGTAACAGCGATAATGTTGAAAGCTGAGTTAAACCCCATGCATCCAACCAATTAAAAAATCTAACTAACACCCCATGGATTTTTCCCGGGTATACACATGCTACGTTTCAAGCATAGGCATATATATCTACAATATACAGCTAATAACATCGCGAAATTGATAGAGTGAATGATTTTGAAATTGTTTCTGAATGGAAATGGGCGAATGGATTGTTGTCTGTTTTTTAATGGGGGTTAACACATCTTTCAATAATCTTTCAGTCATATCGCGGAGGCTGGAGCACCTAAAGATTGATCTAGTTATACCTAAGAACTTGAAATAATTTTGCGATAAACCGTAGAATCTCATGCCGTTAATGAACCGCAAATTTCTCGCAAAAATAAGGCTGTAGTAACGCGTTTTTTGTCTCCCATCGATATTATGCTTGATCTGATTTATTTCCTTCATTAAATTTTGTTGAAAATAAAATCTTAGAATGACCTCTTTCTAATGTCGTGCAAATATGTATCAATACAACTCTTCCTGATTGTATATGAATTGAAATTTATGTATGAGACGGGAATAACCGTAATTGTACTTAAAAAGTGCACATAACTTTGTTAAAGGATGGATTTATCAAATAATTTTGGCCTTACAATTTTGATCGAGTATATTGGTCATACGCATTCTATATCCGTTGAACTACTTCATTTTTCAGTCGAGCGAAGAAGTTGAATGTTTGAGACTTGTAAGGCAGAAATTCCCGTCCACATAAAGGTGCATGTGAACTTGAATAAGGTTGGGTTTTTAAAACACATAATTAGGCTATACAAATCCACATAAGTACATTGCTCATCGGGGTTACTAAAATTTGCAGTTTTGTTTCGATATCTTATGATAAATGTTGAACGTAGAAGGTTTTTTACTGAAAGACAAGAGGACCGTTTAGCAAACTTCTTACGAAAAAATTAATAGTAAGTCTGAATTACCATTCGTACCTGGTGCTTTCATTCATTGTTAAATCCTGCCTTGCAATATCTCATTGGAATCTTCTTAAGAAAACGATTTCAATAAGATGATGCATGACAGAATTCCATATTTAGTTACTACCGTGCAAGCAACTTTAATTCTTGACTTATGCAAAAATTGATCACAATATGTTTAGTAAAACGAGCCTCACTGTAGTTAGGAACAACTACCATTTTAAGGAAGTTTTTGGTCTTCGGTTCTTAACGTAAAGTGTTCATAGTTACAGCATCGGCGTTGCGAGAGACATTTCTACAAGAGATGCATGTATTACTATTTTCTTCGATGGCTCAGTGTGAAACGGTAATAACTACCTATATGCTTATAGGCAGTTACAACTGTTTTACGATGAGCCATCGACTTGTCCACATTTAACCAAGGGTAAAACGGTGTCTGCTCAATTCGACTATAACGAATAAGAACTTGTTTGTTTTTTTTAAATCTCGAGCGACAAAGTAAATAATAAATATTTTTAAAATGAAAGGAATTGCTTTTCTGAACTGATAAACTGGAATAAGTATCTTAGAAAAATAACTTTTAAGTGATGTTTCATTATCATGTCGTGATACTCATTGTAACTCATGAATCGTTACTATTTTGAGAGAAAAAATATTAATGATATCGTACACATGTTATGATGAAAATAGATTTGCTAAAATGAGTCAATAACTTTAAACCTAATTCCACAAAGTTAATGAAACATTTGAAGTTAGATATCGTACACATGTAATGATGAAAATAGATTTACTAAAATGAGTCAATAACTTTAAACCTAATTCCATCATGTTAATGAGATATTGGAAGTTTGTATTTTTCCTTTTGCATGCGTCTACTTGATTGCATAGAGTTAAACGACGTTGACATTGCTTCGAATTTACGTCTCGTTTGCGGACGTCAGAAATGGCAAACAAAGGTTTAAAATATTTCGTGTTGAATTCGTTTCTGAAACATCCTGAATTCCGTATTCTAAGCGATGATCTTGGTTTGATTCTAATTCAACTGTTTCTAAGTACTTCTTATTCTCGAATGTCTAAAAAAGTTTTTCGGTAAAGACAAGTTAAAATGGACATTATGGAGTTAAATGTCTTTAAAAGGGATGAATTACTCATGATACTTTAAGTTTTACCCCCTCCCTCAATTTTGACTCATTTTAGAAGTTTCAAAGTGTACAACATCTATCAAATTATTCTTGACGGTTATATTTTGACAATTAATTTAATTAAGAGTTTACGGGAATATATATTTTTTTTATTTTTTACAGGTATAAAACGAAAAACATTCCTACACTGTATGAATACGCTAAACAAAGCGGTTTCATCCATAGGTATTGTAAGTTCAAGTTTCATGCCTCCACTAGTTCAAATAAATCGATGGCTCTGCGCTTAAGAGTCACTATTTTAAATACATAAAAAAAATATTGGCAGTTACAACTGTTTCGCGTTGAGCCATCGAAATATTATTGTCACTTCTCTTAATTTTATAACATTGAGCATAAAGGCAAACGCTTTACAATTTTTTTGATGTATGCGGAGTCATCCAAATTAGGTGCGGACTTAAGTTATAAGTTAAATATATGGACGTATGAATCTTTCTATACCATTCATAAAATTGTAAATATTAAATTACTCAAAGTAAATTGAAATAAAATTAAATGTGATAATACAAGCTACTAGGATTTCCGGGTATAAACCCCTAATGAAATTTTTTATAGACCCTCGTATATCATTTACACTGCAAAAAGGTTGGGGAAATTTTATATTCGGTCCTTATGTCTTACTTTTGTTAAGCAGCCTTTCTGGAAAAAAAATCTGGGAAAACAATGCCTTTGGATTAAACTGAAAACAAACAATCAAGCATACGAACGAACGAACAAATAAAAACAAGACGCCTCCTTCAAAACAACAACAACAACAACAACAACAACATAATAGACTCTCGTGGAGACGATTCTAATAGGTTCCAACAATATAAAATCCAAAAATAAAGAATTTTGCGTTCAAGACTTTTTTCCTTTTTTCATTTATATTGCTTTTGAAGGATTTAAAAAATGTCTTCTAATCTTATTTAATCAACAAACAAGCTCATTGGTAATACCTGGTAATAACCTTTATTGTAGGAAATTTAAATCGCTTGCACTCCGATAATGATTTAAAAAAAATCTGATAGGATACATAATACTCGAGTCATTATACTTCATACCGGAAATTTGCGAAAGGGAGTTTCAGATGTGGTACCCGATCATCTAGGTATATCAGAGGGTCAAATCAACCCTACGTTCGCTTGCCCCCGAAACGTTTGAGAAATGGTACCCCGCTTTGCTCGTGATTACACGGGCAAAACGGGGCACGATTTCCTAACGTTCACAAACGCACTTGCACCCTGAACGCATGATAGGTTTATTATGGCATCGTTATTTAATATTCAGAGAAATACTAAACATTATATATTATTAAAAACATATACTTTTATACGACCGTTTCAATTAGGAATTATGAATTAGACTGAATAAAATCACAGCAAAGTCATAAAATTGAAATACTTTTTCTTTTCTCTTTCTCCACATCTTTTTTTTTTTAAAAAAAAACATTTCAAAGTGTTTAAGACAGAAAGAAAAAAATCATCATCATCATCATCATCATTTTAATTAAAGCCTCTAAAATCGGATTCAAACGATTCAGGTATGTTGAAACCTGGAACTTCACGTGACATGCCCAGTGTACTTTATTTTTCTTTCTTTACATGTATTGCAAAGGAACAAGAATAAGAGGCGTTTGAAGATAAGCACATAACGATCCAGACAAAAATACAGATCACATGTAGACTGACCACCTCTCGAAATGCAAAAACGGAATTGTCACCCTGCCTTGTACGTAAGAACACGTAAAATGACTCGCAAAGCGGTGTACAATTTCAACGTTTTTCTAACGTTTCAATTTTGAATGCGGGGAAGCCTACGGTTTTGGTAATTGGTGACTTCAGCAATTTTCTTTGTGATTTTTTCCGATATATAGTAGATTTCGACATTTAGGACTGACTGATCGGACTAATAGAGGTCACTGGCTTTCATCTGCGATGCTATTTTTTGAAATACGAAAGGGTGACCACGCTGGAAGATGAACCGATCCTGTCCAGTGTTCAGTTTAATGAAGCGCCCGCGAGCGGCTCAAAAATGGAACCATACATTACCCAATTGAATTTATGTTCATGTTTTTTAAAGGAGGCTTGTCAGTGGTTTGATAATCCAGAACGCAGGGATCAAAGGCGTAACTAGGATTTTGAAATTAATACACACTCAAGAAGCTACCATCTAATATATAGGATAAAGGCGATATGTTGACTGTGACGAAAGATAAATGCCCTTCATGATATGATTTCAGCGTTCGTGAATAATCTAAACATTTTTACTACAGCTTGAATAAGCTGTAGATACGATGTTTTGGTAACTCTTAAACAGTATTTTCGAAATCGGAATTATTTGTATTACGCACTTGCGTAATGTACGTAATGGTAATTACGCCATTGGGGATCATAAGCCTCGAAATCCATGGATTGTAAAAGCGATTCCTATGAGATATTGCAAGACAATGCATGAAATTTAAATTTTGGCTCACAATTAATTTTTTCGTAAGACGTTTAGTAAAACGGGCCCCAGATCCTTTGCTCATTTGCTTAATGTTGGCATCAACGTATCTATACTGCATACATATCTTTCGATCTCAAATGAATTCTAAAATATATACTTGTTAACATTGTGCTGATTGATAAAAAAATCCCCTACGAAATCTACCCGATTAATCACTGGCACGTGTCCAAACCACGTTAAAATGTCTCATTTTACATCAGCTGATAGGTATAAATTTAGTATTGACTTAAATTTAAGTTCGTCATAGTATTTGACACTCTCCTTTTTTCAACAAGTCCCAACACTTAGGCTAACAATAATGGCCTCAACAAGTAGTAGAACTTAGCTCTCCAACATTTCGGAACTCATGATCTTTAACAATGTTGACCGAGGTTTCCCCGATGAAAATCATTAGGAAACCTCGGTTAACACTGTTGAAGTTCATTACTTCCAAAACATTGCAGAACTATTACGGGTCTACTAGCTTAAAAAAGGATTTTTTTTTAGAAACAGCGAGGTGTTATGATATTCATATTAGCAGCCATGACACAAGCGTAGAACTCGGACATTCGGAACTTACTATTGAATCTGGCCAAGCAGCACCACAAGATCGACACTGGGTTCAGGTTTACAAAACGTTTAAACCTGCAAATTATGCCGTCTTCTGCGTGCAAAGCGGGTTATAACGCATGACTGGATTGAAACCATTTGCCATATAATTGCACTTTCAATGATTTATGCTGTTTATTATAAAAATAATGATAATAAAATGTAATTAAAATAATAATAATAATAATAATAATAATAATAATAATAATAATAATAATAGATCTAATAATAATAATAATAATAATAATAATAATAATAATAATAATAATAATAATAATAATAATAATAATAATAATAATAATAATAATAACAATTATAATAATAATAATAAAGGCATTCAGACAACATTTGTGCAGACAATCAAAATTGATACACTAAAATTTTTTATGAGAAATGAAATTATCCTTTCACTATTTCCTGAAAGATATTCCAAAAGTCAATTAGGAATAGAGACACGACAATACATGCAACATCGAATTATTTCTGCCCCCCCCCCCCCCATCCGTCTCTTTAATCGGAAAGTTGGGGCTGCACTTGGATAAAATCGTTCTACTAGCCTTGCGTTAGGATGACAAAACGGTGCAAACAGTTAGCCGAATATACCCCACATTGCACGCGAGTGCAAGTACCACTCAGGGTATAATTGGCTAACTGTTTGAACCGTTTTGTCATCCTGAACGCAGGGCAGGTATTATCATGTTATCATCACAAACTCCCAAGAAAATGTTTTTAACGAAAACTTAAAACAGACTCTGACAATACTTTAGTGGAAAGCAGACAGTGTTTGCTTAGACCAGACTGCCCGTCTGTGCAGCCTGGTTTCAGTCTACACGGCCCGCTAAAGCCATGTGTAAAACTGGTATATACAGTTAGTAACAGCGTGCAATTGGCATTCATCTCAATCAAAACCATTCTAAAAAGCTCACCCAGTGCTTCATTCATTCATTCATTCATTCATTCATGCATTCATGCATTCATTCATTCATTCATTCATTCATTCATTCATTCCAAACTCTCACTAAAACCATTCAAAGACGCTTATAATGACTAAAAATGATAAGATTAACCACTACATTCAAAATAAAAATCGGAAGATATTATCCACGATTTTTCTATGATAATTGAATTTTGTAAGCGTATGATGAGTTCGTGAAGCAATAGAAAGCTATTCATAGAACGTGTATGCATATTTTATTAAGAGTATGTAATAAATATCGCTAATTTTGTTCATTTGATCAAAATTAGCAATATTGGATAAACTCCACTGAATTTCACCCGCTCCACCCACTAATTCAATATCATTCCAAACTCATTCCGAAATCTCGTCAAATTCAAGATGTTATTTCCTGTACGTTGAACAGCAGGAGAAGGATTAATTAGATATTTGTATGGATTCATCATTTCTACCACCCACTTACCTTGTTTCCATAAATAAGTCTTACGGTTAATCCCAAGTTCAATGACATCAGAACAATAGGCTTGTGAAATTGAAGGCAAGAAAAACTTATTTATTTCTTCAAAGGATTATCATTAAATAAACGATCTTGATTTATCAAAATAAATCATTAAACCAATCCATGAGACGAAGGACCGACCAGATTTTGTTGTTGTTGTTTATCCTAATTTACTTTATAGTTCAATTGCGACAAAAGTTTTGGCTAATAGATTCGCCCCGATTATCCAATACCAGCTGACGTTTTCAGGTCCCTAGGAGAGAAACCACGGCTTCAACCAACTAGGAGCTGGTTATTGAAAAAAAAGGCACAACTCTCACAAAATACTTCATAGTTATCCCCTTTGATAGTCTGTATAGCTCGTGTGATGGGGACCACATATGCAAAGTTTCATGAAGATATCGCAGATAACAGTTTATAATATGTCCTACGCCGTGGGGGTGAAATAACGCGGTTGAATATTTTTGATATTACAAGAGTGTTATTACACCAGTTGAATAACTATGCAAATGAGCTCAGAGCGAATAGCAACGCTATTTTGCAACTGCGAAAATGACGTCAAAATGTCTATATTATGACGTCAGATTTAAACGGCGTTTTAAGTACCGGTTCGCGTAAGAATCAGGCAAAATCGGATTTTCGTGATAAGTCGACTATTTTTCAGATTTACAGATAATGGGAATTTGGTGGATAATGGTATTTCAATAATAATTAAAAAAAATGTCAACTATTTCAAAAGTATTGAATTTTAAAATTCACCCAAGCAAATAATTCAACTGTAGATAATTCTATTTTTTTGTGGAATTTTCATTGTCAGAAAAATGGTTTTATTTATTAATGAAAACAATTTCTGGTTGCGGCTATTTTGTAAACTTCATCACAAAGTATTTCCAGAAGAAATCTTTTCTTTCTTGATATTTTTTAAAACTTTTTTGGCATTATAAAATCAAATTATAAGATAATATTTGTATATTTGTTGATTTTATGGAGGTATGAAAATAAAAACCTTATCACACTAATATATACAGTGCTGTCGGCTAATCCTGCGCACTTAAGAAAGTTAGGTACAAAATTGTGCAAAGATTTCGCATGTACACAAAAGATCAATACACGACTGAACTGATTTACCATTTTGGCTATGTAAAAGGCATTTCATCTAGAAAAAAATGTAACTCAAATTACATAATCCGGTGAGGAACAGAGACACCGTAGTGTTTTATCAACTAAGTGTTCGTGGGCTAAACCCGCGCAGTCCAGGAAAGATCTAACTTTTATACCCATAAATCTGTTAGAATTAAAATAAAAGAACACTGACACAAAAACGGGAATCTTTTTACTTTAAAATACACACATGGACTTTTTTGCTTAAGATAATAAAATGATAGAATTTTTGAATATGAAAAGTAGGTTGTTCTGCTTTTATGTTTAGCGGCCATTTTCATAGTTTACATGACGTCATATCGGCTGCGCAGCTTTAGACAATGCGCAGGATTACCCGACGTGAGTGTAAATCTGCTTTTTGTATTCACGGTATGATCTGGTTTTAAGTTTCATACACTCATGAAATCAACAAATGATCTTTTAAGAAGAAAACATAAAATGATTTATTTGATTTGAATGAACTGTTGATCATCTTGAATGAAGTCTGTGTTTATGAAGTCTGTATTTTTGAAGAATTCAGTATGTTTTTGAAGAATTCAGTGTCTTTTTGAAGAATTCAGAGTGTTTTTGAGTGATGGGAGTGAGCGTTTCAATGTACCGGTATTTGATGGAGTGCTGTGTGATTGATTTAGAATAGTTTTGATTGAGATTAATGTCAATTTCATGGTGTTACTAACTGTAATCAGTGAAATTGTCTTGAGACTACTCAAATGTGTTTGCTTGCATGAGGTTTAACACCACTGTCAACACCATTGCAGATAATCTCAGTGGCTCCTGACCATGTTTTCCAATGGTTTCTCACACATGTTCTATCACAAGTCAACATTTTATGAGAGCCACAATGTTCCAGATAATCACAGTGGTTGGTGCCTCTACCCATGTTTTTTGGTGGTTTCTCAAACAAGTAATATAACAAGTCAACATTTTATAAGAGCCACCAGATGCTCATCCCATATAACCTGTACGCATCTCCAATTTGTGTGATACAAATGACTCGTGTAACAATGTTTAATAATAGTTTGCAAAACTGCTGTTTGAACTGGCAACCTAAGGATTAAAAATCCAATGTGTTACCACAGAGCTAGCCCCAACTTAGATTTAGTTGAAAAAGTTTTTTTTTTTAAATTTTGTTAGCTTTACTTTAGTTTGGTAATTCTACCTTATTGAATTTGTTCTTGTTTTTGAATTTCAATTTCTTAAAAGTTGTCTAATGTACTTAAACTTTTTACATCTATTTTAGTTGTTTTTTGTGTATGTAACTTGCCACAAGTCATGAAAGCAAACTGAATTTATATTATAGCTTTTGAACATACTTAATGATATGGTTTTTCCATTTCTTGTCATCACATCTTATTTATGTTATTATCATGCTGTATGTGAATATGCAGTAGGGCTATTTCACACCAACTTAAAACCTTTACAGTGCTATTTCTTTTTTGTATTTTTCAGATGAACATCTTGTGACGTCATTCATGGGAAAACCTTCACTGACATGTACATGTACTTGTTGATAGATAAAAAAAATCTTCAAATTAAAAAAAGGTTGGTATGAATTAGAATGAAATAGAAGAGATACTGGTATATTCTATGAGTGTTCTCCTGCTTAAAATTTGCCTTTAGGCTAGGCCCCACAAGAGGTCAGTTTCTGGGTTAACTTGCTGATTGTATAAATACTTTATAGATACTTTATGGCAATGCACAATCCTTGCATTTCCCTTGTAATGTGATGTAAGTACCAATGATGAAGTCAAAAAGACCAGTCTTTCCTCTTGCACATGAAATCTACAAGGGCAGCTATTATTAGGGTGTAATAGTCTTAGTCCTACATGTATTGTCAAAATTCTTCCTATAAAAGGATGTGTACAGAGGTATATTGACCATTTATTTGCAAAATTGTGTATGCCAAGGATATGAAGCAAAATTGTCCATCTTTTGATTGTATTGATCAGTGATTCTGTCAGCTTGTATTAGTTTGTCAAGAAGGGTTAAGATTATATGAAATACTAGATGATTCCTTCAATGACAATAAGGAGAGACAATCATGTCCAAGCTTTATTAGAGTTAATGCTTGGTGAGTTCCTCTGCTTGAGCTGTTAATTTGAAAAGGGTTAGATTTGAACGTTTTTTCAACCATACTGGTTACAGAAAGTAATATCAAGTCCTAAACTTCTAATTTTTCTGTTTGTTTTTTCTTTCCAGCTTGTTCTCAATGAAGCTTAAGTCAGATTTATTGGTTTACTACAACCAATTTCAACTTACAGTATAAGCCAGGTGATAGATTGAAAGGAAGACAACCTCCAGAGGACAGGGGCGAGAACTGATGGACTTACTTACACAATATTATTCAACAGAAATGGGAATGTCGGATATAGCTTCTACAGTAAAGGACTTTCGTAGGAAACATGATCAAAAGGGAACAGAACAGTTGTCGAAAAAATATTTGACGTGATTATGTGGAGAAAAGGAATTTATTTGAGATGAGAATAAAGAGTCTTAAAGTTGAAAAGAAATGAGAACTATCTTACATAACAAGGAAATAAATAGAGGACTGAAGACTCTCTCAGTGAAAGGCTAAACAAGCACAGCAGAAGAAAGAGTTTAACTACTTCTTGATACAATGCAAACAAATGCAATTTGAAGGAAAACGTCTCAATTTACAAGAAAAAAAGTTATATTTATAACAGTGACTCCTAGGTTATATTGATTTTTTGCCCCTTTTGAAGAAGAGGGGGTATATTGCTTTGCACTTATTGGTCAGTCTGTAGGTCAGTCAGTCAGTTCACTGCACAAGAAGCAAAACTCTATTCATCATGTTAATTGAGTCATTGCCCTTTATCAAATTTATAACTTGATTTTTGTCCTGAACATATCTCAAAAAGTATGCAAACTAGAATCATGAACTTTACAGGTGGATAGATCTCATTGAGGAGAAGCGCATAGCACAAGAACAGCAACTTTTCTTGCTCTAATTTTAGCTCACCTGAGCCCAAAGTGCTCATTGTCAATTGGTCATGAGGTTAAATCTTAGAAAGACATTGTAGACACTCTAGTGGCAATATTATTGCTCAATCAATCTGGAATTTGGTTTAAATCATTACCTTCATTAACCCCAAGACAAGATTGAAAGGGGTTCAAGTGGGGTCATAAATGAGATCAAGTGGTCAAAATTAAGACAGTTAACTCTTCGAAGCAATATAGGGCCACAATGACGCTCTTGTTAGCACCACTGGCCGAAGGCCGAAGGCCAGCGAGCTATTGTCATGGCGGTGTGTCCGTCGTGCGTGTGTGCGTCCGTCCGTCCGTGTGTGCTTAAACTTTTTCTTTAAACATCTTCTCCTCCCAAACCAATGGGCGGATTTTGATGAAACTTGGTAGAAATGTTCCTTGGGTGACCCTCTTCCAAAATTGTAAAAGAAATTTAGATTGACCCCCAAATATGGGCGTGGCAGGGCGTGGCATTTTTTCACTTTGAAATCCTAAAAAATCTTCTCCTCCCAAACCATTGGGCCAATTTCAATGAAACTTGGCATGGATGTTCCTTGGGTGACCCTTTACCTAAATTGTTCAAGAAATTTTGATTGACCCCCAAATATGGGCGTGGCAGGGCGGGGCTTATTTTGAGCCCAAAATCTTTGAATGACATCTCATGCTGAACCACTGGGCCGATTTAAATCAAACTTTACCAGAATGTTCCTTGGGTCCCCCTTTTCAAAAATTGTTCCTGAAATTTTGATTGGCCAACAAATATGGGCGTGGCAGGGCGGGGCTTATTTGAGCCCGAAATCTTTGAATGAACCTTTGGGCTGATTTCAATGAAACTTTACCAGAATGTTCCTTGGGAGACCCTTTCTAAAAGTCGCTCTCAAAATTTTGATTGGCATGTAAATATGGGTGTGGCAGGGTGGGGATTATTTTGAGCCTGAATTCTTTGAAGGACATCTCCTCCTGAATCACTGGGCTGATTTCAATGAAATTTTACCAGAATGTTCCTTCTGTGACCCTTTTCAAAAATTGTATGCGAAATATTAATAAGCCCATCAATATTGGCATGTCAGGGTGTGGCTTATTTTGAGCCCGAAATCTTTGAACTTCATCTCCTGATGAAGGTTCGGCCGATTTCAATGAAACTTGAGAATTTTGGTGCAATGTGAGCCATACCCAGTTAATTAATATAAAATAGGTCTTAAGAGATTTCAAAGTGTTGTTTTCATTCAAAGAAAGATTCATTTAATGCAAGTCTAATGATGTTAAAGCCAGTGGAGCGATACAGGCCCTCTTGGGCCTCTTGTTTTTGTTCTAAGCCTTTGTTAATTGACAAATAATATGCTATCGACCTGCTCTTATGGATGGGGCGAGGGTGGGGGCACATCTCGTGTTAAATTTGCATCATAACCCTTTTTTGGACTAAATGGTTAAATTGAAATGGAGAAATACAATTTAGCTTATTTCTCAATTGCAATAGTAACATCACTTAAAATATATTTTATTTTACATTTTTGTGAACTAAAGTTCTATGTGAAACCTTAAGGCTATATATTGCAAGATAAAAAATATGAACATTGGATTATTTTCAATGATTTCAATGCCATCTGAAATTTTCTTTTTCCATTGCAACATAAGCTTGCAAGTAATCTCCTTTCACTATTTGATTAACAGTATGTCACTGCTTTTCATTTTTGAAATGATTGAAGATAGTGGCTTATTCATAACCATGAAATATAAAAAAGGGTGTTTGGTTATAGAAGATACACACCAGTAAAAAAATCTGATTTTCACAAAAAAACGGCAACGCCCATAAAATCCATGTTTTTCATTTGATCAAAATTTCTTGAACAACTTTGAAAGAGGGTCACCCAAGGATCATTCCTGTGAAGTCTGGTTGAAATTCATCGAGTAGTTTCTTAGGAGAAGATTTTAAAGAAAAAGTTTACGACTGGACGCACAGATGGACGGACGCATGACGGACACAACGCCATGACAATAGCCCCAGTGGCTTTCAGCCAGTGGAGCTAAAAATCAAGAAAATGACAATATTGTTATGATAACCTTTGTCCTAACAACATAGAAACAGAAATTAATCATAGAAATCCTTGTAATCTCACAAAATTGTAAAATGAAGTGTTCATATAATATACTACAATATTTGAGTCTTGATTTTGTTTTGCTGGATATGATTTTAAAAGCAATAAAAATTGTCAAAAAGTAAGAAATGTGCAATGTTTGCAGTCTAAAATTTTCAGTTGCTATGGCAACACAAGTTTGAAAGTAATTTCCTTTTGATATTTGTGTTGTATCAAGGTATTTGTTTTTAGCTCACCTGAGCACGAAGTTACGCGGCAAATCAAAATATTGAATTTTAAGGATTTTGACGATTTTACGCAAAATTCGAGTCATAATATAAATGGAATCATCAAATTTGTGCTCATTAAATACCTATTTATTAATCTCGTCATCTAAAACAGATAAAAACTCGGCGCAGTTACGTTTTTATCTGTTTGTAGATAGCCAGTTTCATAAATTCTGTATTCAATGACCACTCAATCAAAATCCTCTATACAAATTACCATAGTGATGATTATACCTCGGGTTTCCACTGCAAACATCCGAGCTAAAATGAAGGGCGCGTTCTACCAGGCTCTGAGGTACGACAGAGAAGAGACGCCGGGGGTCTGGGTTCGAGTCCTCCTTGGACCATTGGTTAAGTACAGGTGCCATCAGGCAAATGATAGAGAGTTCCATACTAGTTTGGTGATAGCATTAGTAACATTGTGCAATTGACTTACACTCAACTCGATCAAAATTCATTCAAAATCACCTGGTCAGCACTCAAATCATTCATTCTATACAATCACTCTAGATATATTCACTCAAAAAACGCTCGGAACTTTTTCAAATCGCCAAGAAATCGTTAGTTGTTATCAAAACTTCAATCAAATCGGTCCAATAATTGCACGATTTTATTGGTTGGGATGATTTTAAAGCGTCTGCTAAGTCCGTGAAGACACAACATCAGCTTAAAATTACGATTTTATTAAAGGGAGGTAAATAAAATGCTAATTTCGTCCAATTGGACGAAGTTATCGTTTATGTTTTACCCATTCGAAAAACATTAAAAAATCGCCCCCCTCACTCATTCAATTTCATTCTAACATCATTCCAAAATCATTCAACTCGTGTCAATTTCACGACGTTCCTAGCTGCATCCAGGAAGTACCATTATGAAATAGTGAACTTCGGCATGATATATATATAATACGTACTTAGTGTATTATATGAAAAAAAATATCTAACGAGGTTGGGAGAATTGAAAATTGTCGAGGCTCTGCCGAGACAATTATCAATTCTCACAACCGAGTTTGATATTTTTTTCATATAATACACTTAGTACGTATTATATTTATCTTATAACCTATATTTGTCTTGTTTTCGTCGGCGTTTCTAACTGAAATGCAAGTTTCTAAAAATAACCACATTATATCATGTTCTAAAAATAACTATGTGATATCATAAAAAATATCATACGGGATGTTATCATACGGATATTTGTATAGTTATAAGATAAAATGATATGAGTGAAAGATAAAGGCGTAAAACCCCTGTTCAAACAATCGTATTTGTCGATCTTATAAGTCACTCGATAGTTCGCATTTACATTAACATACATTGTGACAACGAATCATTTATGACTCGTCACAAAAATCAAAGTGCTGTCAGCACTGTAAATAGGACACCATTGAGAGGCTGGGATAGTGCAATAGTTCGCCAATCTAAAGGGCTCAAATTTGGACAATAAAAGTTGGTAAAATCTTTGCCCAATTTGTGAGTTTTTGTCTTAACACTCCATCTTTTCGGGGACATCGCCAGCTCATCCAACCTCGTGGGTCCGATTTTGAAAGTTTGCTGATTCGATAGCCCTCTGCTAGTCTAAATTATTTCTTAGCAGATTTTTTTAACGTTGTTATAATGAGCACGCGCCAAGCTAAAAGCTTGTCTGTTAATATTATTCCTCCCTCTATGAGTTTAAAAGCCTGTTTAGCAACAAACATTTTTTCATTAAACAATTTACAATTTTGATTACCAACATGTTTGTATTTTAAGCATTGGGTTTTCCCAAATACTATAAATGCATTTTCCCTCAAGAAACACGTGAAATCGCCAACTATGCTATTTATATCTTTGGTTTCTGACCAATCGATTAAATCTAGCAGCACTCTATGATTATTCATGAGTTGTTCTAAAAATAAATCGCTCTTACTGCTATCCTATATCAGTTAATCGTATGTTTTTGTCGGTTTATTTGTTTTTGAATAATTTTTCTTCATACTCAAATTTGAATTTATTGAAAATAGGATTGGAGCGTGATCAGAGTGCTCATTGAAATCAAATACAATGTATTTCAAAATGACAAAATTATTTCTATTTGTTAACACATAGTCAACAGTACTCATTCCACCATGCGAACAAAAAGTAAACTTCCCACGCTCCCTGTTTGAGTGCAGACGACTATTGACCAATGACAAACAACTTAATTGACACATTTCGAGCAGACGATGTCCATTTGCATCTACCACGTGGTCTGAATTTACGCGTGGGGTTTGACCGAGTGATAATCATAACAGAATTTGATTGGTTGTCAGCCCTACAACTGGTAAATGACCGTTCGAGAAAAACACCAGAGCAGTAATATTGTAAGTGCTACAAATTTATTATACGGTTAACCTATTGTATGTTTCAATTCCTTTACTCAACCGAAAATCTTGTTATAAACACTGAAAATACTATCTGGTAATTACTAAAAGCGCAAATTACATCAAATTTTGTATAAGCCTCTTCTCTATTTGTCGAAAAGTAAATAAGATAAAAAGAAAGTTTGTAGATTGTGACTGAAAAGGCCGTTTCTTCGGTGTTTGAAAACACATAATTTGGTTTGAATACATTGCTCAGAAGATAATGGTAAAAATGTACTGAGTCAAACAGACTGGATTTCTGGAAAACGGTATATATAAATCGACTGATTCACAGTCCGATTTAAAAAGCAAAATTCATTGCCTTTGGACGAAAAGAAACGAACAAAGACTGCGCGGACAGTGCTGAATCACCGGGGTCGATGTAGGTTAACCTGGAATGGTGATTCTACCTACCTTATTTTACTTCCAATGTTCATCCACTTTTTGCCGTCTGTAAGGTCCCACTATCTTTTTTTAAATATGTTTTTATTCAGGAGGTCAATTACGGTCCCTTTTCTCATGAAGCATCATAAATACAAATAGCCAAATGATAACCGATAAAATGTGACGCGTTTAGGAAAAAGGAATCTATTTGAAATCACACGAAACATAAGCATAATAGTGTAAAAAGTATATCGGGTCCAGCACTTTTTCAAAATTGTAATATGGTAAATAATTGATAAGCAATGATTCGTGAAATTCATACGAAGCTTTGTAAAGGATGCGTTTCACCTAAAAGTGTATGCAAGGAGATGTCGACGGTATCCTCAGGATAAGAACTTGTGCCGACTGTCGGAGACAGCCGGGTGAAGAATTGTCACGGTAACCTGTCTTCTATGATGTAGTCCTTTCTCTCCTAAGTTGACGGAGGTGCTCTTGAGAGAGAACTGCCTTGCGTTCAAGATGAAAACGTTAGCGATGCGCTTTCGAAATGATACCGCGCTTTGCACGCATGTGCACTTGCAAAGCGGGGTTTCATCTCAAAGCGCTCGCAGTACGCTTTTACATCCTGAACACAGGACTGGTTATAGACATTCGGAAGACCTTCGACCAATCTACGATCCTTAAACAGATTGGCTGAAAATGTTCCGATTGTGTCATTGAAACGCCTCTTGCATGCGGGGCGTCGGGTTCTCATCTTAGAACTTTCTTTTTTTATTTAAATGCAACAACATTTTCTAGGATCCTAAAGCTCTTGCTCACGATCACTATTTGACAATGTGTACGCATCTGGCCTGCGTTTGGGATGCCAAAGAGTTTGCAAAGTTGTAAAACTAATACCCCGCTTTGCAGGCAAACGCACATGCAAAGTAGGGTATAATTTGCTGTTTAGCTAACCTTTTCATCTTCAACGCAGGGCTGCATGCGTGTTTGCTCAAAGGTCGCTTCGACAAAATACGTGTAGATACTAGAAGAACGTATTCAGACCAGGAGACGCGAACAAGATGTTTCTCCTTTTGAGATTTCTTAAACATCACAGAAACAGGCTTTTTGATAATTATAAACTATATTGTAGTGTAAAATTTATGCGTTGAAATGACATTCAGTTCTTCTATATAAAACTTGTTCCAATGAAAATAATCGGAGTGATTTGGTCTTATCAAAAATTGTTGAGCAATTTGGAAAGTGTTCTGAAACAAACAAACAAACAAACAAAAAAAAAAAAAACCCTAAAAAGGACTCACACTTAAAACAACAACAACTAAAAACACACTGGTTTCCTAGACACGCCCATTGATACGAAAATTAGGATTGACGTTATACTGATCAGCAAATACTAACAAAAATATCTTGTTTATCGAGATATTATGCTAGAGTTTTCCAATGGGAATTCCCTGTTTGTATGTGGCGTAGGTTAAATTACATGGCGGAAATTTCTAGTACATATATCAGTATACAAAATATTCTATTTATATACAGACATGCACTTGGCCTACATTTAAACCTTGAAAATAATAGAAATAAGATCTTGAATATGATATGATAAAAAATCCCTGTGTCAACCATGGTCAAACTGCGCGGATTGCGCCGACTGACCAGGGGCACGTTTCACTAAACTTCTTACGAACAAATTTATCGTAAGTCAAAATACAAAAAAAATCGTACCTGGTGTTGTCATTTATTGCAAGATTCTCTCATGTGAAATATCTCATTTGAATCGTCTTTAGAAGACGATTCCAATGAGATATTGCAATGCAGAATACCATATTTAGTTAGTACTGTAGATGCAACTTTAATTTTTGACTAACATAAAAAATGATTGTGAGATGTTAAGTAAATCGGGCCCAAAGACCGCCGATATTCGTATTCAGCATATTTTCTGAATAAAGATTGATCATGAATTATATCTTATTATATATTCAATATGATCATTTCCGAATTACGAAACACGATTGACCTACGCTGGATCCATTTAATCTTTCAAATATTCATTGTACGAAACCGCATACCTAAATCATGGTCCCTTTTTGCGTGTTTGGCTACTTAAATATAACACTTCACTGATTGAAGGGCGTACACTTTTAATCTCCAAATCTTACCAAATATGGGTGTATTTTATATAAAAAGAGAAAATTGTTTTTCAAGGCTTAATCATCAAATACATGTTTGCTATTTTGTTGATCGCTCAGAACCATGGCAAACCAAATACATGTATTATGACGTGTCGATAAGGACGTTTGTCCGCTGATGGAAGTTTCATCAAAACATTTAAGACGTATTTTTGTCTTACTGATTACATTCGAAACAGTAACAACAACAATCACTTTACATAGTTATTTATATTTGATAGACTTGCGAAATGTGATTTTTGTCCTGAATATGTCGTAAGTCATCGGTAAGACAAAAATGCGTCTTAAATGTTTTGGTGAAACTAGCCCCAGTTCTTTTCTTGAAAACCCTATCGATGATTCATTTCTTTAAGAAATGATAAAATCATTGTTTTTTAATTTCCATTGCAAAAATTATCGGCATTTAATTGAAAAATAATTTTCAGAATGGTGACCATTTTTTCCCATGTAATCTACGAGATAAAATAATATCGAGGTTATAACTTTAAAGCTGTTCTTTCACAGTTCTTCATAGAAAAATAATAAACTGGCTCTAAGATTCGGAATTTTTTGCATTTTCCAATCTTAAAGAATCGCACATGGGTATGATACTAACAACAACTTATTTAAAAAAAAAAGAAGAAGAAGAAAATTTAGCTTGAATGTTCGGAGCGGCATGGTCAGTGATGGAACCAGTCTATTTACATCATAGTCCAGTCTATGAATTACGAATTTGTTAATTTTCATGTAAAATGTTTCCCTTTTCGCATGTTTCGATATGAAGTTTCACAAATACTTTAACCTTCACCTGAGATTGAATGGGAGAAACAATCAGAATTGCATGCATTAATAGTTTACTCAAAATTTAAAAAAATATCCTTTTAGGCGTAAGTAGTCGCTCTATTTTTTTTTTTTTTTTCAGAATGGATTTCCGCTAAATTCAGGAATATCTGTCTTTTTTTCTTTGCCTTACCAGATCAAATCTTATTATTGTAGAGTTTTCTACACGATTAAGTCTCAATTCCCGATTTATTTTACAAAAAAAAATCAAACATTATAATTTCCAAATATGTGAAAGAGCAGCTTTAAACCACATGCAAAGGTTCGAGAAACCAGGGCTTTGCAACTTTATCATATTATATAGCACAGTTTTATTGACCCGAATCTACTATTTAGATGAATAAAATACTGATTGTTCCTACTCGGCTTTGCACATGCTTTCATAGGAATGAATAACAAGCGGTATTGAATGTAATATTATTTTGTTAATTGATAAAATATGTCGGTTATTGTTATTTTATCATTTTTTTCCACAGAGGTCAAATTCGGGTCAAATAAGCCAAGGTAGACAAGTGCGATTATGTTTTTAGTTTCAAACCTCCATTAATAAAAAAAGGGGTACGATCCTCACTCTTTATAATTCAATATTAACAAATAATAAATACAAAGATTACCAAAGTTGAATGACAAAACGGTGCAAATAGTTTTCTAATTGTTTCCCGCTTTGCACGTGAACTTTCGTGTAAAGCGGGGTATAATTGGCAAACTGTTTGCACCGTTTTGTCATTCTGAATACAGGACAGATTTCTTATGGTACTATTTGTCTCGCTAGCATATAATTTAGCTGCGTACTCAAAATCGTTTTCATTGAAAGATGAAATCTAAGTTCAGCCAATTAATACGCACAAAAAAATTATGAAAACAGCCATACCAGAATGAACTTATTTTACAAAAAGAGCCCTGCGTTCAAGATGACGAGACTTCGCAAACAGGTTGCCAATTATACCCCGCTTTGCACGCAAGTGCACGTGCAAAGCGGGGTATAATAGGAAAACTGTTTGCACCGTTTTGTCATCATGAACGCAAGGCTGGACGGCGAACACGACATTGTTCTTGACGAATAACGAAAATAATCCCCGTTCAAAAGAAGGGGAAATTCTATACAAAGGATGATTTATACTGCCTAACAAATCTACAGAAATGGGACTTTTATCTAGTTTAAAATTTATTTTTCTTTCCCTTTTCGAAAAAAACCCTTATAACATCTTTTTTTCTAAAACCGACGAAATTTATAACTTTTATGACAAAGGCGACGAATTGAATAATTGCATATAATTTCTATTTATGCTGGCCGCCACCATAGCGCAGTTGGCTAGGCATAAGACTTCCAATCTGGAAGTCGTGGGTTTGTTCCTCGGTGGCGGCAAATATCCTTTCCGACGTCTGTCTCTCACCAAAGGGTAGATAATCGTAAATCTATGTGAGATAGCAGTCGGAGGCTAGGTAAGGGTGTAATGGTAGTAGGCCTAGGCTACAGGTGAAAGAAATCCCAGGAATCTATTGTAAGGTGCTGCGAAATTGTTCGGAAAGCGACGTAAAAACCATTCAAACAAAAATCTATCTATGATGAAATAAGCATAGGCATCCACGCAGTCCGACCAGTTTTCACTCGCAGCTTTGCAGATGTCAGTCTCTAGCGATAGCGTATTGTGCGTGATGTTAATTACACCTTTTTTTCTTCTCCGAGTGGCCCATATATTAAAACAGATTAATACTTCTTAACACAGTCGAAAGTGTCTGCGGAACGACATTTAACATTCAACAGAAAAAAAGGTATTTCAGAAAAGAGTCAGATTGAATGTTAAGAACGTCTTGACGACAAAGTGTCAATAATTACGCACTATCGACCGCATAAAGTCCTGCATAAACACGGAAATACCGGGACACACATAGTTTTAAGGCCAAGACTATTATATTGTTAGGTTGTGGTTCTAGTATTTCATACAAAACCAGTAACTTCACTGCCTCTATGGTAGAGTTGATAGTTTGCTTGAGTATTCAATAGAAACACGGGCCGTCGTTTCGTAGTCAAAATGTTGACATATAGGTTATGATATAACCTATATGACAAAATTTTGACTATGAAACAACTGCCTGTTTGTCACTACACAAAATATAGCCGGGTTATACTATAACTTCAATGGGAAAATGAAGCAATTGCCTGTTTGTCATATAGGCTATTTTGTATCCAATCTGACAAAATTTGGATAATGAAACAGTTGTATGTACTAGAGAACTCGGGGTTGAACTCACCCCTTCATCAAATTTGACAGAAATAATCTAAAGATTACTAAGTGTCTAGAACGATTTCGGAACGGTCTGGTTAATTTGAGTGCGTTTTTTGAATGTGTAGATTGGAGGGCTGAGCGAGCGATTATGAATGGTTTTGACGGCATGAATGTCAATTTCACGATATTACTTACCGTGTAGAATCATAGACGACATCACACAAACGACGCTTCTTGTAAAGGTTACGTTTATTGACATGGTGACAAATATTAATTGACATTTCCTGAGCCGAGGGATGGCACTTGTACTTACTATTGATGTTGTCCGCTATTGCCAAGTTTTATTACATGGCCATCGTACAAATCATTGGAATCGTACATCAAGGGCGTAGCAACCATTACGCAAGTACGTAATAAAAATAAATCCTCTTTCGAAAAATATCGTTGATGAATGATCAGAACATCGAAACTACAGCTTATTTACGATGTTTTGGTTATTTAACGACGCTCATATCATGAAAAAGGTGAGTGGACGAGCACTCTTTGAGTGGAAATTCACTTTTTGTCACAGTCCATATATCGCCTTTATCCCAGGCTATTCGTTGGGGACTGCCTTCTGAGTGCGTATAGATTCCAAAATCCTAGTAATGCCTATGTACATGTTATTACTTTGACAGAGTTTGAATAGAACCTTTCTTATCTCATATCGAGGATTTTTGAGCAGTCATATTGCAAGTTTTATTTATATTCATGATTTAAACAATAGATTGATTTTGTCAATGAATAAGTAAACTTATATACTGTGCCCAAACTTGTTACGGCTAACTGGAAATCCCGTTCAAAACTTTATCTAGGACTCGTATTGATAACACTTGAAATTGTCGGTTTGCGACAGAACCTCGTAACTTCTAGTGTAAATAAACTGTATTTGCGAAGTTATGTTGTCTTCCGATTACTAAATGACAAAATAAAATATTAGATAAATTAGCTGATACATTTATCATAAGAGCTCTACAAAAGAGGAATTTTCAAGGGCGTGACTTCCATTACGCACATGACGCAAGTGCGTAATACAAATAAATCCTCTTTCGAAAAATATCCATTGATGAATTATCAAAACATCGTAACTACAGCATACAAGCTGTAGTTACGATGTTTTGATTGTTCACCAACGCTCAAATCACAAGTCACAGTCCATATATCACCTTTCTCCTATATATTTTTTGGTAGTTGCCTTCTGAGTGCGTAAAATTTTCGAAATCATAGTTACGCCTATGGTTTTTATGCCTCAGTTCATTGAAACCCAACTCTCATTTGAAAGCTTGGGCGAGCTATTTCCTCCCCATTTTAGTCATGTAAAAGAACAGAATAGAAGCGCCTGCTGACCTCACGAACCAGATGTTTCATCTAATGATGCAATAATTGGGCCGTTCTTTCAGGAAAGTGAAATAACCAAATTAACCTTGAAAACATCTTAAATTGTTGTATGTAGTGAAAAATCACCAATTCTAAGAATAGAAAGTGCTGAATTTTCCTCTAGTTGGTCGATAACATCATTACTATTGTTATCATTGTTATTATCATCACTTACTATTGTTAGCTCGCCGACATGTGTATTTTAGCATTTTCTGACTTCTTCGGCTTTAAGAGTTTTCTGAAAGTTGACTGAAGTTCTACAAAGTTTATCCCAAAGCTGTTTACAGTTTTCGGTTTTAAAACATCGTATAGAACAACAATTTGTGACAAAATGCATATTATGTTTATATAATATTGTATGACGTAAACGATTAGATCTAATATTGAGTCATAGTAACGCCAACTTTATAACGTTTAGAACAAGTGTAAAGATTGGTCTGTGAATTGCGATTTTGCAATCCTGTTATTTCTTTTATTCATTAAAAAAAGGTCACATGAAATTGTTTCATAATTCATTTATTGTCACATACCTTTTTATTGAAGACAAAAATTGGAATGCAAATTGATCTCATGTGTGTCACTCGAGTGTTTTATCGTTTTCTAGATACAATTCTTCCCTTTGCAAACAAGTGTTTGAGGTCCTGCCAATTTTGGCAGTTAACCGCATATCATGCGACTCATAATATGTCTTTGTTATTTCTTTCAATTTGTGCCAAGGGTTTTACCACAAATTAATCCGGAAATAAAGGATTATCCTGTCATTATTCACCGTGTTTTGGAAATCCCTGTTTCATGCATAAAGTTTAAATACATATGAATGAGTTTCATTTAACATCAAGTCCTTCGGCGAGAAAAACGCTGTAACCTTTACTTAAATTGATTGATGTTAGGCTGTTGTGAACCCCTATCGAGTATGAACCTGTGAACTAAATTCTATACTGAGTTCCATGAGAACGTGTGCACTTTCATTTTTTTTGCATTTTCTTGAATTTCACAAAATTGGAAGACATTCATGGGATAAAATTGAAATAATTATTAAGATAAGATCTTTTTGAAATTAAAAGTCAAATCAGAGTTTTGCAAAGAATCGCATACTGCATACTTGAAAACAGAACGTATAACGTTAAGATTTGACCTCCTTAAAGCTTGTTCTCTTGCAAGAGCTATTAGCATATGTTACACTGTAGAGTTTGAGGAGACATCCCAAGCCATTTTAAAACAAAATTTTATCATTCCTGCAGACGTTACGTGGGCGTCAACGTTAGTAATTGCTACGTTGTTAGGACAGTAACTTGTCATCGAAGAGTGCTAAGGCGTTCTATGACCTCTCGATTTACCCTTTATAAACCTTAAAAGGTGGCGCCCCCGATTTCTATCGGAACATGAACTCTTTATCAATTTTGTTGACGTTCTGAAACTGACAAGGTTCGATTATGTTCATCCACGAAAATTATAAGTCAAACCATACAGTTGTATTATATGCAATTGCAATGACGATGTGATTTTATGATTAGCTGAGGGAGGCACAATGATAAAACAAAACGCAATTTCGGACCAAATATACATCGAACGCGTGATGCATATGCAAAACATGCAAGATCAAAGGTCGCTACTTAGCAGAAATTGTTTGCACACCGCGTGATTTATTATTTCAAATATCGTTAGCAAATACTCATGGGGAGCGTCATGCTAAATTGTATGAAGGTAGGTCGTTTAATTTCTGAGATATTCAAAATTCAAAAGTGCACACTTTCTTTTGGAACTGAGTATATTTTACAATGCTTTAGTCTATAGATTTAGAAATGACAGGACATCGACCTTTATTTTTTGGACCTATTTCCCAACCGAAGTATTGCAGAAACTTTGTTTTTGGAAAATTTATCTATTTTTTTCCTTCTCCATTCGTTCATAAGGTCGTTGAGCTAAGAAGATATCACCAACTTGAACACTTTCCCGAAAAGATTAGAAAAGCCAATAATTTCATGCAATTAGTTGATCGATTTGATTGAAATATTGATCATTTTGAACGTTTTTGAAGCGTTTAGAACGATTCGAATGCCTCTTTGAGTGATTGGAGTGTGTGTGTTTGGAATGAAATATTGGAGTGCTGAGTGCTGAGTGAATGCTTTTAAACGGTTGTGATCAAGATGAGTGTCAATCTCATGATGTGGTTAGCTGTATTACATTCGGAACATCGCTCGGACTTTTCCGTAAACTTGAAAGTACTTCGGACGTTAGTGTAGTAATTTTGTTCACTTCGTAGTTAAATCGGCCTTCTAAGCAAAAAGGACAATGCGGGATTTCGTAAATAAAACAGATATTTACGAAAAATATATAGCTGAAGCGTTTACCAGAGATTAATTTCAACCCCCACCCACCCCAAAAAGAAAAAAAATCTCATTCTAAGTGAAAAAACTCAGAAAGCAGAAAGTTTCGTCCCTTGTCAGACTGCGTGGATCACGCAGTCTGACAAAGGTCGTCTCGTTTCCGTAAGTGACTTTAATAACATTATGCAACCTTTAAATAAGAGCGATTGATTGACTGATTGAGTGGAGTTTAACACCGCTTTCAACATTTTGTCAGTTATATTGTGGAGGTTGGCGCACCTAAAAATGGATTCCTGGTATTTCTGTCACCAGTACAACCATCACATCCTTTCCTAGCCTCCAGCTTCTATCTCAGATAGGTCTACAATTATCAACCCATGGGGATCGAACCCGGGACCTATAGATTGACAGTCCGACGCGCTACCAACAAATCAGATTGAAAGGGAAAGAACGAGAAAATTGATAATTTCCAATAGTTTTGGTTTAAAAGAAAGTAAATATCCAGGGTTTTGAGTTAAATCGAAAGTAAAAATCCCCGTTTATTCGGGTTTTGGCCGAATTGCAGGAAATGGGACGTTAAATATCGACAATTTAGGTCAATTTATTAACTCTAAAAGAGGTGACTTAACACCTGATTTCGGGAAAAATATCACTTCCCTGTCGACGGACATCTTAAAGCTTAATGTTACTTTCGTTTGAGCACGTTGCTTATGTTGCGGATCAACACTAAGTGATGATTTATTTTGTTACAATCGATTTGCCAAATATTAAGTATTTGGTTCAATACAAATGCTGAACAAATTTTGTGACGTAGTTAAGTTAACGACCTGATAATACGTTAACAAAATTACATTTCACTCAGTTTTGTCGTGGAGGTTATATTTTTAATTCCTTATAGAATAACGCCATACGGTTCATTGCACACTCATAAGTTCGACAACTTTTAAACATAATTTGGCGACCATCAACGTCAAAACAGGCGGCGACTTAGCGAACGATTTCGGAAGATATTATCGATCAACCTGTTTTTATTAAACAGCCCATTTCAGAGAACCGTCCTGGAGCTTAATTTGTCTATGTTGATGCATGTTTATAAACGCTATTGTACGTTAATAATCATTACAAGTACAGTTAAGAACATCGTGAAATTGACACGATAGACGATTTTGGAATTATATTCATTTCATTCCTTTAGGAATATCGTGTAATAATTTTGGAATAATTTTCGAATGAAATTGAATGAGTGTGTGGAGCGAATTTTGAGTGAAATTAAGGGGAGGTTATCAAATACCGCTAATTTTGTTCAAGATGAACAAAATTAACGATATTAATTACCTCCCTTTAATGGCATATGCATACAGGTCCGATAAATAGAATTCTACGTCTTCACGAACGCGTAATACGCTTACAAAATTCAATTATGTAAATGAAATCGAGGACATTTCTATCGATTTTTATTTTGATTGAAGTTGTTGATCTTATCATTTTAGCGATTGTGGAGCGTTTTGGAATGAATTGATTGAGTGTTTAGAACGAATGAATGGAGGGCTGAGTGAGGCATAATTTAGAATGTTTTTGATCTAAAAAAATGTCAATTTCACGATGTTACTTACTGTAGATGTACTAGCTTTCGTCATTGTTCATTTCTTACGTCATCGCAACGTTTTGGTAATCAAATTTAAAATAAGCGCCCGAGAAAATAGAGATTTGCAACCAATTCCTGCATTAAATATGCAGATTTTTCATGGTTCTTTCTGTAGCCCGTTTAATTACTTTAAATAAAAAAATGGCATATCTATCTAGAAATATTGGTGATCTATCTGGGATATCAGCGACACTGACGTCACGAATGTTGACTGATATAAAACAACCGCCGCTCGAGAATAAAACGATCGCAAACGTTTAAAATGCACACGTAAGTAGCAGGGTATTATTTACATTATTTTTCGCAAACATTTCATGTTCAATGCAGGACAAGTGATATTTGTAAAAATACTTATTTGATAAATTGGTCGAAACCTATTCATTTCCCTAGAATCTCAAGTCTGCACTGCGTTCAGGATGACAAAACTTTGCAAATAGTATGCCAATTATACTTTGCTTTGCACGCAAGTGCACGTGCAAAACGGGGTATAACTGAAAAACTGTTCGCACCGTTTCGTGATCCTAAACATAGGGCTGTTATCAAGGCCTCGTTCAAGATAAATTGAACGATTGCAAATGTTTGAAAAAATGTACCCCGCTATGCACGTGAATACACGTGCACAACACGGTATCATTTTTAAAATATTTCGCAACCGTTGTCTTGTTAAAAACGGGACAAATGATCCAAGCAAAATAGTTATTCAAAAGTAAAAAAGTCGAAACCTAATTATTTCGTGCGAATCTTAAATCTGGCATCAGGGCTTGAAATCACGTCCAATCATTTAACATGCCATTTATGTTGAAGTATTGAAGCAAGAGAGATAACTTATACAACGTCAAGAATCGAAATCGCTGTATAATGTATAAGTAATTATCTCCCTTTTCAAAACTACAGCGCCGTACATTGTACTTATAATTCCTGTGTTGAATGCTGGCCATCATCGATTGAAACTTACGCACGCGAGGTTCTTATACATCTGGGCTAGAGATTATTAAACTTTCTTCAAACTCAATCTAGAATTTACTCACACTTCAAATGGAGTATTTTTTTTCTTTTCAAATCATTCTTATTAATATTTGAAAATAATATACTGGACCACATTGAAAACGCGTAATCGTCTTTTTTTGTAAATAAAAGGGTAAACATATAGAAAATGCAACATTTTCTGTTTAATGTCCTTTACCTAAATGTGTTTATAATGACTAGATGCAAAACAAACCTTAAGTGAAAACTCTTTTAAGAATTTTTGATAAGAAACGGACTTGGTGTCAACAATTTATTTTTACGCATGTTATGGTGAAACAAGGTGCATTCCGTTGTCCCATTTTCTATTCTTATTCCATGTTTAAATTGTCGTTTATGGCTCCAGACGTTTGGAACCGTAAGTAGCGAGTAGACGAATCTTCTGATTTTCTGCATGCAACGTGACGTAAAATGTGTCGCGAAGATCGCGATTGTTTTGATACTAAATTAAATACAAGTAGTGCAGCTCATATATCTGGCTTGATCATTATTTATCATCCCGATATTGACCTGCACTGTTTAATGTTGATGTATTTATCGTATTGTTTGATTAAACATGTATTAAAACTGCAGACACCGTCAAGTAGACGGCTATTGTTTATATTGAAGTTAACGTAATTTGACTTCCGGTTCTTTGTCAACGGTGAAGTGCCGTTGACAAGCCGGTGATCAAATTACGTATAAATACCCAATGATTCATTAAAAAGGTTAGTAACACTTGAAAGCGGAACGAGATAACAGGATGTCACATTAAAGTTGGATTATATGTAGTGGGTTAAATAAAATACAAAAAATGTTTAACTGTGTTACTCAATTAATCTCGTGATATAAAACTTCATTGTGACGGATAAATTAGATAAAAAATATACAGTCTTCTATTTTGTCATAAGTTGAATAAAGAAATCCGCCACATTGATTGGTCCCGCGAGCCGGATCCGGGTACCTTCAAAACGGATCTCTTTTGTGATTGTGAATTGAATTGGTGACTGCGAAAGGATACTATTCGTAAAAGGTTAGTGTTTTTGTATCATAACTTATAAGCATGTCGAAGGTAGCATTCATTAAAGGTGCAAGAACGAGGTATCGAAATATCCTCGACAAAGAGATTCGACGAGCAATAGAATTATTAGTTGACGATGACTCTGAAATTGAAATTGATGACAAAATAGTCAATGCAATTAAGTGTCTCGAAAGAATCAAAGTATATAGTGAAAAGATAGAGAGTCAGGGTGAAAAGTTAGCTGCTGAGTTAGCTGATGATGAAAGCAATGAAATAGATAAAATTCTCAATGAAGATTGTGAATTGTGTTCAGTAGCCATGGACAAATATTTTGAGCTTAAAGAGTTCAAGGAAGGCTTAATAGTTACGAAAGAGAAAGAAAATGTGAAGGAAAAGGAGAAAGATGAATCAGATACGAAAACCCTTATAAATTTACAAAAGAACATGCAACAATTATTGTCAATGCAGATGAAACAACAAGAGCTGAGTCATAAGAAGCAAACTGAACAATGTTCAACGATGAAATTACCAAAGATGGAAATGATTTCATTCAGTGGAGATAAAACACACTGGCTTGAATTCTGGGATTCCTTTAGGAGTGCCGTCCATGATAACAAGTCAATATCCAATGTTGACAAATTCAATTATTTGAAGTCTAAGCTTTTTGGAGAAGCTAAAGGTGCTATAGCTGGTTTGTCGTTGACAAATGAAAACTACCCAATTGCGATAGATCTTCTGAGGGAAAGATTCGGTAATGTTCAAGAGATCGTGGATCTACATTATAACAGACTTATAAATATGCCACCAGCTTCTAACAAAATCAGCAGTCTTAGATATCTTTTGGATAATATTGAGCGACACCTTCGAAGTTTAGAGGTCTTAAAACAGAAAATAGATCAAGATATTTTTGTGTCGATTGTTAAATCGAAACTTCCGGAGGAAGTTTTGATACAGTTAGAAGTTCAAAAGGAAGTCGACTTAAAATGGACAGTTCAAGAACTAAAAGCACAACTACGAAAATACGTTATAGCAAGGGAGAGAGCATCAAAAGGTGTAGCCGAAAATGGAAATAAAAGAAGTGTTGATCCTGGTGTAAACAAAGGTTTGCAAAAGAAAAATGACCAGAGGAACCCCGAAAAGGATTCAGCTCAAGCTCTTGTAAACACTGATGTAAAACCACAATCTTTGAAGAAAGCAAAAGAGAAATACGTGAAGAAATGTCGGTATTGTGATGACCAGCATTGGTCAGATCAATGTAATCATTATAAAACGATAAACGATAGAAAAGAGCGTATAAGAGGAAGTTGTTATAAGTGTTTAAAGGAAGGACACTACTTCAAAGATTGTAAATCAAACAAGTCTTGTGTTTATTGTGGGGAAACAAACGTCCATCATAGGAGCCTTTGCCCTCAAAAGTTTCAAATAAAAACAACAATGTCCAATGCTGTAAATGAAAAGGTTGGTGATCCTGAAAAGTCCGAAGAAGGCGGACTTATGTCGATGGATGAAATGGTTTTGATGCAAACTGCATTAACTAGCATAAAAGGTCCAGATCCAAACAGAGTTTCAGAAGTACGTCTCTTTTTCGATTCTGGATCGCACAGAAGCTATATAACCCAAAGACTAGCTCGAAAACTTGGTCTAGTTGAAGAAGGTGAGCAGACTATCAACGTTGTTACATTTGGAAGTAGAGATACTAAGCAAATCAAGACAAGATATGCGAACATTTGGGTGAAATTGAAAAATGGGACATATTTTAATATGACGGTTAATGTGGTACCGTTCATTTCTGGAGAACTACAAAGGAAGCCGATATCAGAACTTGAATCAGATTCAGTAAAAGATATTGTGAATAGCGTTGTTTTAGCAGACGTGGTTCCTAGGTCTCACGAGACGTGTCCAATTGAACTTTTGATAGGTAACGATTATTACCTTGACTTTATTTTAGAAGAGAAGTTAAAAATTCATAACGGGTTATACCTATTAGCATCAAAACTAGGATGGATACTCAGTGGCAGAGTTGGTGACACCGTTAAAGGAAAAGTTGAGCCTAACTTGTTGGTGATGACTTATGGATCTAGTCTACAAACGTCAGATGATCTGTGTCCTATTGACTCTAGTGTTTCATCTAGGGTTGACATAGAAGATTTTTGGAAGCTAGAATCTATTGGAATAGTTGACCAAGAAGCAAAATCCGATGATGAATTAGCTTTAGAAAGATTTCGTAATACTATCCAATTCAAAAATGGTAGATATTACGCTACTTGGCCATGGAAAGAGGAGGAACCAGACATACCTGTAAACAGACAACTTGCATATGGTAGGTTGAAGACATCAGTGAACCGCATGAAGCTTAAAACTGACATGCTTCAAAAGTACGATGACGTCATAAAAGACCAACTACAAAAAGGCGTTATAGAAAAGGTGGAGCCAAATGATATTGATGGGATTTTACATTACATTCCTCATCACGCTGTGATCACACCGCAGAAATCAACCACAAAACTAAGAATTGTCTATGATGCTTTTAGCGAAAACCAAGAAGGAGAATAAAAGTTTGAATGAGTGTCTCTACAGAGGGCCAGTATTGCTACATGATCTGAGTGGAATGTTGATGCGATTTCGCACATATCCTATTGCACTGGTAGCAGACATAGAAAAGGCGTTTCTACAAATTGGGTTACGGAAAGACCAGCGTGACGTGACCAGATTTTTGTGGTTAAAGAATACCGATCAGGATGTAACTAATCCTAGGAATATCCAAGAATACAGATTTTGTAGGGTTCCCTTCGGGGTTATTTCCAGTCCTTTTCTACTAGCAGCTACAATTAACTATCATCTGGACACATACCAGAGCGATTTTGCAGAAAAGATAAAAAGTGATATCTATGTTGATAATTTGATAACAGGTACGTCAACGACGACTGAAGCGAAGGAGCTATACAGAGATGCGAAACGTATGTTTACTGATGGAGCAATGAACCTAAGAGAGTGGGTGTCAAATGATAAAGGTGTTTCCTCATCTTTCCGACCAGAAGACAAAGCAGATGTTGACAAAATAAAAGTTCTTGGACATGGCTGGGACTGTAAGACTGATACCATATCATTCGATCACTGTAGAATCCCTAATTCGTCTCTTTTCTTGACAAAGCGCATAGTCTTAAGGACGTTGGCATCAATTTTCGATCCTCTAGGACTAGTATCACCTGTATTAGTTCCAGGAAAAGTGTTTCTTCAGGATCTTTGGAGAGAAAAGAAAGATTGGGACGAAGAGTTGGATCTCGACAAGAAAGACAAATGGAAAGTAATCACATCAAGCATAGATCAACTTCGAGAGGTAACGGTACCTAGATGCATATGCAATGCATATGGAGCCGATACCATATATCAATTGTGTTGTTTTTGTGATGCTTCAGAAAAATCATATTCGGCAGTAATCTATTTGCGTGAAGTGTCAGAGGAAGGATCCAGAACCAACCTTCTATTTTCAAAGTCACGCCTTTCCCCTGTAAAGCCGTTATCAATCCCTAGATTGGAGTTGATGGCTGTTGTGATAGGTTTATGCTGCATTGAATTTGTTCAAAAGCAGTTGAAGATGAACATTTCCAATACCTTTCTATGGACAGACTCTCAGTGTGTTCTATCTTGGATTAATTCAACAAACAAATTAACCACTTTTGTTAAAAACAGAGTGGCTAAGATACGCGAGTATAAGAATATCTCATTTTTCTATGTTCCCAGTCATGAAAACCCAGCAGATATTTCCACGAAGGGTATGTCAACCAGAACTCTCCAGAAATGTCAACTGTGGTGGAAAGGACCCACATGGTTAACAAAGACATTTCAAGAATGGCCCATAAATCCATGTAATGTAAAAGACATTGATGATAAAGTTGCAACGGAGGAAGAGTCGGAATCCAAGGGTAATGAACAAAGTCTGTCACACTCACTTTTGGAGGCCACAAATGATAAACCAGTGTCAACGGTGCAGTCACATCCGTTTGGGATTGAAATTGGAAGATTTTCGTCATTGACGAAACTCCTTCGTGTAACGGCTCTCGTACTTCGCTTTATCAAAAAACTAAAACGTGAGAAACTGCAAACACAGTATGTTTGTTCGGAAGAACTCTGTGAAGCAGAACTCTTATGGCTTAAAAGTGTTCAAAATAATCACTTTAAAGAGACTGTTGATACTATGGAAAGCGATAAAGCTACATCCATCAGGCAACAGTTAGGTCTATTTCAAGATCCATCTTCTAGACTCCTACGGTGCAAAGGTCGCATGGTAAATGCAGATCTCAGTGAAGGTGCAAGATTTCCAATTCTTTTACCAAAGAGAGATGCATTTACTGATTTAGTGATAAATAGGACTCACCAAGAATTACTTCATAGTGGAGTCGCTCAAACGCTTTCGAAAGTGCGATTGCGTTTTTGGATTCCTCAGGGAAGAGCCACCGTTAAAGCAGTCATAAAAAGATGTCCGGTGTGCCGTCGGTACGAGGGTGGCCCTTACAAAATGCCACCTATGTGCCCTTTACCTAGTTCGAGAGTAACGGAAGCGTGTGCCTTTACAAGAGTTGGTTTAGATTATCTCGGACCTTTGTATGTGAAATCACCGGATGGAGGTAAGAAGGTGTGGGTTTGCTTGTTTACATGTCTCGTCACGCGTGCTGTGCACCTTGAGCTTGTTTGTGATATGTCATCATTGGAGTTTCTTCTGTGCTTTCGTAGATTCCTTTCACAAAGAGGAACACCTCACGAAATTATAAGCGACAACGCTTTACAATTTCAATTGGCTAGTTCCGTTTTAACGGATCTATGGAAAGACATAGTCAAAGATAAGGACGTATTATCATACGTCTCAAACTGTGGTATTAAATGGAAGTTCAACGTAGAACTCGCTCCGTGGATGGGAGGGTTCTACGAAAGGTTAGTTGGACTAGTAAAGAGATCACTTAAGAAAACAGTGGGGCGAAGACTGCTGACCATTATACAGCTTCAAACTCTACTTAAAGAAATAGAATCGGTCATTAATACCCGCCCACTGGTCTATTTATCGGATGATGTAGATTCAAGTATTCCTCTTACACCAGCACATTTCCTTACAATTAATCCAAGGATTGGTATACCAGAAATAGAATTATCAGATGATCCTGACTACGTACCTAACCAAAGTAGTAAAGATAAGTTGATCATGATGTGGAAAAAGGGTCAAAAGCTGCTGGACACTTTCTGGAAGATTTGGCGTCATGAATACTTGACCAGTCTAAGAGAACGTACACAATCCAAACTGAAATGCGGAAGAGTAGCAGCCGATACAGATCCAAACGTTGATGATGTGGTCATAATAAAGGATGATTCTCCGAGAGGAAGCTGGAGATTTGGTAAAGTATCGAAATTAGTGAAAAGTGCCGATGGATTTATTCGGTCAGCAAAAGTTGAGTTACCATCGAAAAGGATTATACAGAGGCCTTTAAACCTTCTGTATCCGTTAGAAGTGTCTCCCGGAAAAGCCATCTCTGAAACGGAAAGTACAAAACAAGAATCAGAAAAGGTAGATAACAAAACAAAGCAAGTTCCAAAGAGAGTGGCAGCACGAAAAGCTTTGCAAAAAATGAAAGATATAGAAGAGTTTCAATAGAACGTTTCTTTTTTTGCATAGTGTAGATTAAGTAGACATTTGAAACAAAATTCCCGTGCAACGGTTAAATCTCCGACGGTGCAGATTGTATATAATTAAACGGCTACCAGTGAAATTCTCGTGCACATTTAATTCCCGTGCATCTCATAACTATTATAAAAACATTCATTCAGTTCAATAGTATTCATATTCAGAAGGTCAGTGTAAACCGTTCACATTTCAAGGATGTATGTTTGCGACTTTTGCCGACGGGATTATCGTTCCAAGAGAAGTTTGAAACGCCACATCAAAGAAAGACATACTAATACGAGGTATTTTTTGTGTCCTGAGACGCCATGTAGAGCAAGATTTATTAGGCGTAGCTATGTTATTACGCATTTGTGTAGGATACACAAATTGGAGAGACAGACTGCAAAAGAAAGAGCTTCAAGAGTTCAGGTCATAACGGAGACGTCTAATAGATACGTCATTCCGGACCTAGAAGATATAAGTGACAATGAAACTGTCTTTGATTCAACCGTGCCATCTCCTGAATTGTATGATGAAATAGAATCAATTTCACCGATGAATCTAATAGGCGATGAGAGTAATATCTTTGATATATATGTTGATAGTGACATTGATAATATCAGTTTGGGCGGTGACGAACCGTGTGGAAACGATACCGACGTTAAAGACAATGGCGACCCGGTCCCAAAATCAACCGGAAGTGTGGTAAATTCGGGTGACCATAGCACGGATGAAAACTTACCTAGCCATCAAACAAACGCCGATGACGGTGACGATCGCCATGACGATGACGGTGATGAGCAGTATAGAAGTTCCAATGAAGACAGTGTGGTTGTTACAGCTATAAACGTTACGTTAATTAAAACGGACACTATAAAAGACGGTGTAAAAACAACTAAACGTAGTGCATCTATCGGTTATACCCAAAATGTTAGTGAAAGTGACATAACGGACAATTTGCAGGACATATTCAATTACGTGCAAAGGGAATTTACGGAGTACAGTAACTATTACCATGATTTAAAACGAAATTAAATTATTAAAAGTTATAAACTGACCCTGTGGGGAGTGTCGCGAAGATCGCGATTGTTTTGATACTAAATTAAATACAAGTAGTGCAGCTCATATATCTGGCTTGATCATTATTTATCATCCCGATATTGACCTGCACTGTTTAATGTTGATGTATTTATCGTATTGTTTGATTAAACATGTATTAAAACTGCAGACACCGTCAAGTAGACGGCTATTGTTTATATTGAAGTTAACGTAATTTGACTTCCGGTTCTTTGTCAACGGTGAAGTGCCGTTGACAAGCCGGTGATCAAATTACGTATAAATACCCAATGATTCATTAAAAAGGTTAGTAACACTTGAAAGCGGAACGAGATAACAGGATGTCACATTAAAGTTGGATTATATGTAGTGGGTTAAATAAAATACAAAAAATGTTTAACTGTGTTACTCAATTAATCTCGTGATATAAAACTTCATTGTGACGGATAAATTAGATAAAAAATATACAGTCTTCTATTTTGTCATAAGTTGAATAAAGAAATCCGCCACAAAATGACGTAATGGTTCTCGATATCCGTCTCTGACTGGACATCAATCGGGAATCCCCAGCGATTCTACGGAATAGACCTCAGGAAGGAAATAGGCAAAGCAATCAAATTAAAATTCAAAATCAAATTAATGAGTTCTCTTGAAACTTCCAAAGAATGATTGTAGCGTCATAAGAATATCCACTATCAAAATGGAGAAGATCCGTTAGAAAACATGGGAAATTGAAATTATGGGATTTCACTTAGTTTCACTTAGGGTTAAATAACGTTTTTGAGGGCGTTAACATTTGCGGAGACCCCAAAAAATGTTTTAACGCGCGAGTGCAAAGCACGAGGCGTTAAAGCATTTTGAGGTTCTCTGCAAATGTTAACGCCCTAAAAAAGGTGAAATGGCGCTATCATTGTATATAAAGAAAGTCTTTAGTATTTATTCAAACAGAGATTGCGAAATAATGGATTGAAATGCTTCTAAACCCTACAAAAATACCGATGAAAATTGCGTTATGCACTGTGTCGTCACTATTGTCTATACCGACGCTGCTTTTTAAATTTACGACGACACAATATTAAACGCGGAAATAAGATCAACAGCTTTAGTTATGCACTATAAAGAGGATATTGAATGAGTGGTCATTGAATAACGAATTCATTAACGAGTCATCTAAAAACAGATAAAAACGAGGCTGTGCAGACTTCCAACAAACTTTGAATACATTATTAATACCGATATAACGCGTACGGGCAATATTTAAAGGCCCGGTCCCACTGCACTTACGGATAAATTGGGTATGCAAAACGTATGAAAATCTTTACATACGTTGAAAAGACGCTTGCATCTGATTCTTACCCTGTACATACGCTTTGCATACGCTCTGTCCGCCGAGGGTCCATCCATTGTGATTTCATCCGCGCAGGGTTTTAAGCTGCACAAAACTTATAGAGCGGATAAACTTTTCGCTATGTACGATGTAAATGCTAAATACGAGTAACAAACGCTACGTATCCGATAACATCCGTTATACTTCCGCCGCACCCCGAATCCATCCGTTAGGCATCCTCGAAACTCTTATCCGCTTTGCATGAAAACGTACACAGGCTGGAATTAATAGGTAGGCTATACAAAAAGTATATTAAGGGGAAATAACACGGGTATTTAAGTATGTAAGCGCATGCATCACGTGAAATTCTATGATCCGCACTGTAACCGTTTTGTTTCCGCTCAGCATACTTTGTGTATACGTCCAATATTGTGCATCCGCTCTTTCCGCTATTAGATTACGTCACAATCACACCCGATAACCTCTTCTGAGCTGTCCACCGCTCTTATCATCAAGGCTTCCGATGAACATCCACTCAACATCCCGGCTACATACTTTACGCGTCCGATATTTTCCGTTCTGTTTTCGCAAATTTTGCCACTATTATCCGTTTTCCTAAATCGTATGAGAACTGATGGAAATTTCACTCTTCCGTCATGTCCGTTTAGGTTTACGTTTTGTGTCTATTTGGTAGTGGGGGCCGGGCCTTATGAAAGGCAACGCAGGAAAGACGTGTGATAAGGGTTAAATGCAATGGGGTTTTACAAGACTTATCAAAACGTGACAGTTAATCTGGAGACCGTAGTCTGGGAATTTTCGGACCCTTGATTTTATCAACACTTACCATTTCTTTTGCATTTGAGAATAAAAACTGGGACAGTTAATTGATATCATCTTATTGTGACAAAGGAGAATAGTTTTGAGGTACAGAATAAGAATGATACCGAGATAGTCTGTTTTCTTTTTTTACACAATTGCATCAGAAAACCAGTTATTCAGTTTTAAATGAAGATTGGTATAATGCCGAAAGTGATAAAAACCTTGTAATTACATGGTTTGTATTTCGATCGATGATGTATGTAGAGAAATGTATAAGTCAAGATCGACGATTATTAACATTTTGTCTGTCTCCGATGTGCATCATTAGTAAAAGAAACGTCGGTCTTTAAATGCATGGTCGGGGATGGGGCCTTATTCCGATTGTAAAATTTTCGTAGTCCAGGATCACAGTCGAAATATTTTATAATTATAGTTGAGTGGCGAGCCTGTCAGAACGCCCTCTGCTGTTGCAACATGTTGGTACATGTAGGACAACTCTGACACTTGGAGTGAGCATTTTTTGATAATGATTGAACATAATTCAAGTATTCGGCTAGTAATACCTAATCTAAATTGTAAAATGAACCTCAAACATAACATAATTACTAAAAAATAATAATTTAATACATTAGATTTTCTTCCAAATATTTTTATCTTCTGTAATGTATCATTTTGGAACAATTTGTTCCTACAAATTGTTGAACTTGAGTCGAGACGTTTTCCGTTACCACATTCTTACATGTACAATTTTTAAAGCAACGAATGGGAGAATCACTCTAAAAACAGTAACGTTCATCATCAGCAATTTCGGTGCTTTGATTATTTCACCGGGTTCTCAATTTATTTACCTTTCGGTCATTATGGAAAATAAACATAAACTAAAGATATCATAATGAGCAAGTTATAAAAGCACACCATGGAGAACATATATTTCACAAGCATCAGACTTGGTGAATTTCATGGTGGCTTCTTGTTTGCATGATAAGGCGTGCATTTTTTGAGAATCTTTTTGTCTACAGATGTGTACCGATTATCGAGATTATGCCTACCAGTAAACAGAATGCTTGCTGTCTTAAATGTTGCCTGTCACGCATAATTACGCCAAACGTCACGTTACAACATAATAATTGCAATCTAATAAAATAAAGAATTTTGATTGGTTTAAATCGCATCACGTGGGGAAATCCATTGCACTTTATTTCTGTATAAAATGCAATAGGTCTATCGGGAAACCCCCGACCTTCGATCTGCATGTCCTGTGTTTTAGGAACTCGAAAACCCCTCGTTCCCCTTCCATATCTTAATATAGCTATTTAATATAATAGAATATTTTCGAAAAAATTATGATTAAAAGCATGCAGTTCAGATTCTGAGTCGATGTTTACAGCGAGTTGACGAAGACCACCAAGCAACCCTCTCAGCTAAGCCCGATCACGATAGTTTCGGTTTAAAATGCAGAATAACTTGTCAAAATTATGTTTAGATCATAAGTACCTCTACGAATGTCAAATTGTCGTTTATTTGTGTAGGCCTACCATTTGTTTAACATGATGCCGTTTAACTTCGATGGCGAGAAAAAATACACGATCTAAAAATAGATTGTGTAATACACGCAGAAAGTAGACTCGAAACTTTAATGTTTAGCCGAGTATTTTTAATAGTTTCTTAGACCAAGAGGATTGCAATTATAAGGGCAGAATGTCTTTTTCACAGCGTTTATAGGGGTATAAAGTGCAATTGCCTTAGCACATGGCTTAAACATAACGCCCTACGGGCGTTATTTGCCATGTGCTAAGGCAATTGCACTTTATACCCCCATAAAGGCAGTGAAAAAGACACTCATCCCTATAATAATTGCAATCCAATAAAAGAAAGAATTCTGATTGGTTTAAATCGCGTCACGTGGGGAAATCCATTGCACTTTATTTCTGTATAAAATGCAATAGGTCTTTCGGGAAACCCCCGATCTTCGATCTGCAAGTCCTGTGTTGTAGGAACTCGAATTAACATAGTTCCCGATCATCAACGCAACATTGTTATTTAATCTATTATAAATTAAGATATTTTCCAAAGAAATTACTATTACGAGCATGCAGTTCTGATTCTTAGCCCACGTAAACGAAGAAAACAGCGAGTCGACGAAGACCATCAAGCAACCCTCTCAACTAAGACCGACCACACCGTTTTCGTTTAAAATTACAGATTAACTTGTCAGAAACAAGGTTTTTTTTTGTCATAAGTACCTCTACGAATTTTAAAGTCGTCGTTTAATTGTGTATCATTTGTTTTACTTTATGATGTTTCACTTCGATAGCGACATAAAAAAAATACACGATCTAAAAATAGATTGTGTTAATTATACGCGCAAAAAGTAGACTTGAAGCTTTAATGTTTGTCCGAGTATTTTAATAGTTTCTTCGATCTAGAGGATTGCAATTATAATGGACGAGTGTCTTAGCACATAGCTGAAACATAACGCCATACGGGCGTTATTTGCCATGTGCTAAGGCAATTGCACTTTATACCCCAATAAACGCAGTGAAAAAGACACTCATCCCTATAATAAACGTTTTGCCAAGAAGTAGGCTTCAACGGAAAGCACGGTAGTTGAGAAAGATTTTGGATGTTTCGAGCAATAAAGAGGTGCAATCATTTGATTTCTAATATAACATTTTAAACAAAGCCATTGCCAATAGGTGAAAAACTGGTTCGAAAGGGGACACTGATAGCGATATATGGGGAAGAATAAATCTATGCTTTTGCGCAATGGCTTTTGATGATACCGGTTGCTTTTCTGATTGGAATATATTCTTTTTTTTTTCTTTTTTTTTTAAATCGGTTTACATGGGTTCGGTTGTGGTTGCTAACTCAGATTTGATTGTGTTGAAAATTTCAAGTTCAATGTCATGTTTTCCTTTTTTCAGTCAGGATTGGCGCATTAATTTATTTGTAAGGGAGACGACTGATTCATCAACAGTCTCTATCCACTCAAAACTAAACTGCCCCTTCCTTCCAAAGAAGATTCACTCTTAGCAAGCGAGAGTGTGTAGATCAATTTAAAATCAGGTTAAAATTGGATAAAAATCAATCAAAATCTAATCCGCCTCACTTATAAGAATCATCTTCCAACTGTGTAAGATAAATGATTAAAAAAGATATTCGTTTCGTTATCGGAGCCTCATTTTCAAAAGGGAAGGTAGAATGATCATTCTAATTTAGATTAAGAAAGTGCCAAAAGAATCTACCGTAGTCAGCCCACGCAGTCTGCACTACACTAACACAGATGGTCCTTTTGTGCTTGAAGGGCTATGTGACCCGTCACGGGAAAAGAGACCATCTGGGATTTCCTTAAAATAAAAATGTAAATAAGAGATAGGTTCTAGTACAGAGATCGCAATCAATGGGTAGATTGATTACTTTAGATTCAGAAAATTAGTAAAATGCAAAAATATTCGATCCTAGTCAGTCTGCATAATCCGCGCAGTCTGACCACGGTCAACACTTTACGCACTACCCAGAAGGTCCCTTTTCGTCTGACGGGTCATATAATATGTATTTTCACCGGTTGAGCAAATCACAAATTATCTCATATGTATTGTTCATGTTCATCTATTCTTCCACTATAATTTCATACACGTTTTCTATGGCCAGTAGCTCATCCGAGTCGAAGGAGACGATCATGGCTTTCTTTCCAACCTTTCTACAGACTTGCTCAAATGATAAGCGGTACTTTGCTTTTGGTCCAAGATTACTGAAATATTACATTAATGAAATAAAAAAGGCATCACAAACATGATAAATCATTATTTGCAAGACAGACATTACCACTGATTTAGTCTACAATTTCCGTATTCTGACCAAAGTCTGCCAAAGCATTTTGTAGATGAATTGTGTCTTAAGGTAGTGGACCCGTAATAGTTCCGAAAAAATCTCATAAAGCTCATAACTTCACAATGTTGACCGAGGTTTCCTAATGAAAATCATTAGGAAACCTCGGTCAACACTGTTAAAGTTGATTACATTTGAGACGATGCAAAACTATTACGGGTCTACTACCTTAATGAATCCTCGGTTGATGATCAATTTTTAAAAATACCCCCCGTGTTGATTTTAATTCTGGTACTGTAAATATCTTTCCCTTTTAGAGCATACGTAGCAAAATTGGTACATTTTATAAAACCATTCAACATTCTGTTAATTTCATTAAGCCAGTTAACACAGAAAGGCGATGAGTGAAACTTTAACTTTAAAAATGAACAGAAATAAAAAATATTTCTCTTGCCTTTTCACACCGTTTATTGTAACTAACAAACAAGAAACAAACGGTTGTATCAAGTTATTATACTTATTATATAGGCGTTCCTAAGATTTTGAAATTTATACGCACTCAAAAGGCGACAAACATAGAATATATAGGATATAGGTGATATGTGGACTTTGACAAAAGATTATTTTCCTTCGCCCGCTCCCCTTTTCTATGATTTGAGTGTTGGTGAATAATCAAAACATCGTAACTGAAGCATGAATAAGCTGTAGTTTCGGTGTTATGATCATTTATCAACGACATTTTTCGAAAGAGGATTTATTTCTATTACGCATGTTATTTACTTTGTGTTTTCAGAACTTTCAATTTGTAATCCATGACCAAAGTTGAACCTACAGTTACTAGTAATTAAATTATTGTGTTGACAAAGGCCTACCTTTGGCTAAGTTTAAAGTTAAAGAATCCTGTTCCCTCAATAGTCAGTAGACAGTTAGTGAGTTGTATATCCAGTGGGTTGGTAAAACCGATCTCAACTTGGAAATTCTGGTTAAGTTTGATCTTTGCAGGCGCCTGGAATTGATAAAATATCACTTGTTGATGTCAGAAAATACTTTTTTGTAAAAGGCTACTTCCCCATGGCACAACAAATAAGCAGAATTATTTTCACGTATTTGAATAGAAAGTTTTCTATGATCCTATCAACGTCTTTTCAATAATTCTTGTAAATGTAAAGGTATGTTTCTGTTTCTATACACTGACATTTTAATAAGATACAAATTAACAAGGCTCTTAATCTTTTTGTCGGCTCTTTTTAAAGAACGTTATATCTCGTTAAAGTTTTTTTATTGAATGAAATCTTATTCAAACTAATTGAGAAAAAATGATAATAATAATAAACGCCGTATGTTGTAGTTGAAACTGTCGATTTTCAAAGGCTATAGCGTAATCAATGAAATATACTGACGCCAATTAAAAAGGCCTGAGTCATATAGAAAGGAAAATAATTTACAAACAACACGTTTCACGTTAAGAAATCTACTATCACATCGAAGAATAATCTATTGCAGTTCAGAACACGAAAGAACCCCCTTTTCAATTGAAAGATGTAGAGTAATTATCCAGATTCAAGCGCTTACACCCCTCTTCAGAGGCAATTACGGTGTTACATGTAACCACATGGACAGGTAGCTTTGAGATGATACCCCGCTTTGCACGTGCACATACGTGCAAAGCGAGGTATCATTTCGATAGCGCTTCGCTTACGTTTCCATCCTGAACGCAGGGAAGATCTAATTGAATTGCTAATTGAACAAGGAAAATGGCACAAACGCTAAGGGAGAATAGCTTCCGCTATTCTGGAAGCGCAACTGCTCATTCTGTAACAGTAAAAGGCCTATAAAGACGACGAAGATGACGGAAACGTAATCCAAACGACGCATCGCGCGCGTTCTTTTTGATAACAAACTGGAATAGAAGCTGATAAGAGCATAATGTTGGCTCAATATTTCGCGAAAAAACAAAACAAACCTCTCCAGTAACAAGTGACTTAAGCGGATTGAATATTTGTATTCTGAAGAAGGAAAAGGCAATGACGTTGACGTATAGTAAGGCCTACTATGGACTATGAGGCTTAACTGATCTCGGGACCCCGTGATCTCCGATGCGATTTCAAACAATATTTTGACTAACTGATTGTCCATAAGCCCAAAAAATAAAACTTTTTTGCCCTAGAGTTTGTAATCACATGCCGATTACGTCATCAAAGTTTTCCGATGAAGTTGCCTCGCCGTACAGACGTCGCAAGCGGCTCACCTTGACCTAACGTACCGAATTATCTCTTGCTAGCGTTTCTGAGACATAGAGAATAACATGTCACTGTCTCAAAACATTAATGTTAGATGGTCGAGGTTGGAAGAATTTATCATGACGAGACTTTGCCAAGTCATGGTACTTTCTCACAGCCAGGACAAGGGCCCGAGGTTATAAAACTTTAATCATTCTCAAAAAAAATATCTCAAATTTCAATTTGCGATTTAAGCCGTAATTCTGTTTGTTTACTCATTCTAATGTATTAACATAAAAGATAATATTATTAAGTTGTTATAAATAACAACTTATTAATATTTTCTTTTATTTTCATACATTTATTTGAATTTAAAATTTGAGCAAATTCTCACTTGAGCCTGAGAAAAGTTTTATAACCTCGGGCCCAGATAACATTGATATCAAGACACTTAAATGTTATTCTGTTTATCATTCAATCATTTTTCATCGTTTTATTTTAATAAACCCCAAATAAACAAAGAAATTCAGGTGAATGTGTATGCAAATCGTTTCTATAAAAAGACTGTCCGATATCATGTAATGCTATGTGATATCGGGTCAATACAGGCTTCATTGTATGATAAACAATAATTGAGGAAGTGCCGTACACGGTTGTTTCTAATATTTCAAAACAAATTTATGGGATCGACCCAATTGCAGGAGCCCCAAAATACGATCGCACTAATCGTAATATTAACGTTGCAACAAAAGAAATCAGATCTTTTTAAAGGACATTGTGTGAATTACCTTGATCTCGAATGTTCAAGACACATGTGTAATTTTGTTCGAAAAAAAAAGAAAGAAAAAGAAGTCCGTGGAAGGCGCACAGGCAGATCTGAAACTTATTGACCCACATTGATTTTGCATAAAAATATGTCATCGAAATGCTTTAATTTGACGTGTAAATGGAGTTTTAGTATAGATAGCCAATATCATTCATGGTGTAAAATGCATACCAGCAAAGAAATGATAATTTTTCACAGAGGCGTTTTTTCTTAAGGTAGCAATGGACACATGGCGGCATTTTTTTCCACCCAATGAATTTTTTTCTGGTTCACATATGTTGTAGATTAACATTGTCACCTTATCGGTTATGTTTTTCCACGGTATACAATTATTTGTCTTCGTTAAGAAATTCTTACCCCGATATTTAGGCTCGGTTTCTGGAGTGTCGTTCTCTTAAAATCAGTCACGTGATGTCCCGTTTCGACCACCATACTTGACAGATTTACACCAATGATATTAAAGTCCGTCAATTTCGAGTAGTATTCTTTGAACTGTACTGTAAATAGCCTCTTGATACCTACGTTGTATTAGAAAGAAAAGAATCCAATATTCTTAATAAGTTTTAATTAGCCTTAAATCAACCGTTTTAAGGTAGCAATAGACACATGGAGACATTTTTTCCGACCAATTTTTACTCACGATATTGAAGCTATACATTGTAAAGCTATTTTATCAAGTTTATAAAAGGTACAGTTAACAACACCGTGAAATTGAAAAGGTGAATGATTGAGAAATGAACTTAAATGAGTGTGTGGAGCGAGTTTTGAGTGAATTTAATTGGAGGTAACCCAATATCGCAAATTTTGTTCACGATGAACAAAATTAGCGCCATTGATTACTTCCCTTTAATAAAATATGCCTACAAGTTCTAGAGATAGCTTCCTGTTACTTCAAAACCCTATTAGCCGCTTACAATTTGAATTATGTTAGTGAAATCGCGATTTTTCTTTATCCAAATATATTTTGAATGACGTTGTTGATTCTATATTTTTCAATAGGTTTGAGCGTTTTTGAATGGTTTGAGTGAGTATTTGGAATGAATAAAAGGAGCGCTGAGTGAGTGATTTAGAATGGTTTTGATTGAGGACCTATCTGCTCCTGTGTGATACTGGTCTTTTTTTTTTTTTTTTTTTAGAAAAATTGGCATAATCACTCTAAATCTTCAATGCCAGCTAACAAACTATTAGCATATTGACTCTGAATCTTCAATGCCAGCTGACAAACTATATATCTTCTGCATTTTGTAAATTTTCTAGAATTCTAAACCTGTCACATACTTAAGCGAAAACAAGTTGACCCTGATCTTTTCCCTCTCTGTTTTGTAAAACCTATAATGGGCGACTTAAAAAACGTAACTGCTGCTTGAATAAACTGTAGCTATGAATCATATACACTGCATTTTGCTATACAAATGACGTTTTAAGGTGATGAACCCGAAATAGTTCCGTAACATTTTAGGAAGTCATGAACATTAACACTGTTTACCAAAGTTTCCTAATGAATTAATTAGGAAACCTCGGTTAACATTGTAATAGATGACGAGTTCCTATATGTTGCGGAACTATTTCGGGTCCATAATTTATCTTATAACCATACAAATATCCGTGTGATAACATCCCATATGATATTTTTTTATGATATCGTGTGGGTGTTTTAAGAACAATGGCATAACGATGTTATTTTTAGAAACTTGCATTTCTGTTAGAAACATTGACGAAAATAAGGCAAATAGAGGTTATTAGATAAATATAATACACACTTAGTGTATTGTATTAAAATATCTTACTCTTTGGAATTGATAATTGTCTAGGCTCTAATCATAAATTCCCCAACCTCGTAAGATTTTTTTATGCAAAACACTAATTACGTATTATACATATATAAAACGTCATGTCATGTTTGAGATTAAGGGCGTGGCTAAAATATTCTTAATTACAGGCCAAATATTCACTTAACTTACTTTCATTCGGCTTAAGTATGATTTGTTCTGGGTTGATGACCTTCACCTTCTTATGTGTCTGATTTGTGTAGAACTGAGTTACAACATTTACAATAATATTTGTAATGGTTCTCTCCTCATCACTCGTATTAGTAAACTCGACAACGAACTCTAGAGCATCGCCGATTACTGTATGGTGGCTCAGCGACACCTTGGCTTTAATATCCTTCAATGAAATAAGAAAAGGGAGATAAGTAGAAAAGAATAGCATCCACCACAAGATTTACCCTTTTTATTCCTTATTTTTTAAAAGATAGATTTTTGCTGGACCATATCCTGTTATCATTTTTGTACGATTGTATATTCTTTCTATCTGTGAGATAAACGTCAGAATAATTTACAACTTGGTCAAATTCCGCGTCATATACTTTAGCATCTAAAGAATCTTCCCTAGATCGATTAAAAAGGCGATTGTTTAAAAAAATAAACACCAAATTACCATTACATTCAATGAGCGAGGTAGACACAATTTTGTCGGAAATGTCTACAACTTTAATCCAAGAATTTATTTTTTTAAAGATAAATTTGCACTGCAGAGCCTTTTTTCTGTTTAATATCTTGATTTTATGCATAGATATAAAAAAGAAAAACTTAGGGCGAAATTAAAACTTATAAATTAATATCTTTACAATTGGATTTGAATTTCGCCTGTCAGAATGGAGCATTCTGATTGGCTGAGAATCTTAGTGTTCATATCTTCACAAACAAAGAACACTATTTTTGAAGGCTTGTGCAAGAAGTAATTCCATTTAAGCCTGTTAAATTGTATCATTTCTTGACATGTCACTAAATTATAAGAAATAAAAAGGAAAACTTTAGGTTATGTTGATGATTGTGCTCGTACACTTAAAAATAGTAAAATAGAAACTTCACTTTAATCTTAAGCAAACGTTAACTCCTGGTGATTATAGCCCATATATTAATATTATCAAATTAATACAACAGCGGATCCAGAATATCTATAAAAGTGGATCGAACATACAAATTCCGACAGGGTGTAAGGAACGAAGGTCTTGCGTGTCTGTGACTCGCAGATACGTGGCCATGACTCTCAAAACTATCAGATAGTTGTCCGCAGGACCATCCTGGGATCAACATCAGAAAACAATTGAAGACTGTTTTAAACAATCTTAAAATACTTTTCTGAAGTTGGTCCGAAAACTACATAGTGCTCATACAATTATCCGGTACAGTTAACAACATCGTGAAACTGACAAGATGAATGATTTGGGAATAATTAAGGAATGAAATTGAATGAGTGCGTGGAGCGAGTTTTGAGTGAATTTAATGGGAGGTAATCCTGTATCGTAAATTTTGTTCAAGATGAACAAAATTTGGGATATTGATTACCTCCCTTTAAAAAAAAAATAAATTCAAGTTTTATTCATGGCTTCCTATTTCTTCGAGAACCTATGAGACGCTTATAATTTAAATTATGTTAGAGAAATCGCGATTTTTCTCAATCAAAATTTATTTTGAATGACGTTGGTTATTCTATATCTTTAAATGGGTTTGAGCGTTTTTGAATGGTTTGAGTGAATGTTTGAAATGAATGAATGGAGCGCTGAGTGAGCTATTTAGAATGGTTTTGGTTGAGGGGAATGTCAATTTCACGATGTAACTAACTGTAACGGGTAATGATTCAGAATCCGGGTAGGAACGGTACCCTACCCGATACCCGGGTACTCGAGTAATCATTCCAGCCCCAGTAACACATATACATTAAATAACATCGTGAAATTGACAAGCTGAATGATATTGGAAAGATTTTGGAATAAAAATGAATGTGTGGAGCGAGATTTGAGTGAAATTAAAGGGAGGTAATCCAATATCGATAATTTTGTTCATCTTTTCAAGATGCACAAAATAAGTGATATTAATTACCCCCCCCCCCCTTTAAAAATATGCATACGAGTTCCATAAATAGCTTTGTGTGTCCTCTCGAACGCGTAATACGTTTACAAAATTTATTTTTTCAGTGAAAGCGCGGCTTTTTATACCATTTTTTTAATATACTTGTTGATCTTATTTTTTAGTGATTTAGGAGCGTTTGTGAATGGTTTGAGTGAGTGTTTGGAATGAATGAATTGAGCACTGACTGAGCGATTTAGAATGATTTTGATTGGAAAAAGTGTCAACTTCACGATGTTCTTAACTGTAATAATACCTCGGCAGGAACTTCTATCTTTCTGTGTTTATCCCATTCTCTGTTACGTTCACTTAAAGCTTTGGCCTTATCGACAGCCTTCTTGTTTTCCTCCGTACCTTTTAAAATATTATATGAAAAGGATGAAATGTAGACATTTTTATCCAATGCAAAATGTTTTAACTTCAACAAAATTCTGAATGTTTTCAAACGCTGTCTGACATAGCTTTATTCCTAAATTACCTCATCACAAAATTTTAACGCTACTTACAAAGTCAAATTAAGTCATACATATTCTTAACCAACAACGACCAGTTTTATTACCTTACTGTAAAATTAACTATATTGAATATTTCCAAAAAGTAACAGGCCTGTGTTAAGGATGACGAAACGGTGCAAATTTTTCGCGAATGATACCCCGCTTTGCACGCAGTGCACATGGAAAGCGGTGTGTAATTTGCAAACAGGTTTTATCATTTTGTCATCCTGAACACAGTGCTGTTTTGATGAACGCATCGAGAAAAGGAGCTTACCCTCTGGGTATTTGTAGTAGTCTGTTAGAATCTCTCTTTCATATTCACCAACCTTCTTTGTGCTGATCATTTGGCCGACCCTATAAATATCATAATCGTATATCGAGGGGTCAGCGCAAAATTCTTTCTATGCTATAAGTATACACATATCCATGATATAACATCCAATATGATATTTTTATGATATCACATTGATATTTTTAGAACATTGATATATTGCGGTTATTTTTAGAAACTTACATTTCTGTTAGAAACATCGACAATAACAAGGCAAATAGAGGTTTTAAGATAAATATAATACGTGCTTAGTATTTTATATGAAAAAAAATTATCTAACTTGGTTGTGGGAATTGATAACTGTCTCGACAGAACCTCGACGATTATCAATTCCCTCAATCTCGTTATATATTTTTTTCATACAAAACACTTAAGTACGTATTATATATTTATACAAAATATCCAATGTCGCCAAATAATGACCTACTCTGCGTTCAGGATACATTTGCAAAGCAGGGTATGATTTGCAAACAGGTTGCACCGTTCAGTCATCCTGAACGCAAAGTTGGTTTTATAGTTTCATGTTTCTAATTGAAAATTATTTTCATAGAAACTATGTCAGAGATGGTGTCTTACCAGTGTTCGGTGATATTAAGCAAATGATCTTTCGTTTAAAATCGAATGAGTGGTCATGAAAACCGAATGTATTAAATGAGTCATGTATAAACATATACGAGGGTAAAGTTAAAAACATCATAAAATTGACACTCGATCCGATCAATCATTCCAAATCATTCCACATCGCTCCATTCAATCCTTTCAAACACTCACTCAAATCCATCAAGAGACACTCCGAAATTATTAAAAATTAGAATTCGTTCAAGACGATCATCATTTAATTCAAATCGTATAAATTATTCTACGATTTTAATGGCCGGTGTTGATTTGAAGTGTCTGATCGGTACGTGAAGACGAAACAAGAGCTTCGCAGAGCGGCGCATATACGCCCGATGGGGCTTGTCAGTAACCTTGGCTTGTCAGTAACGTGAGCTTGAATAACAGCTAAAAATATTTCAAACAGACAGACCGACAACTGGTGCCATAACATAGTATGACCTTTTGATAGTAAATTGTAAATGATTTTATGCACAACTATATGCCAAGAAGTTATTTGCAAGTATCAGTGCATTCCAAGTCAAAGTGTGACGAGTTGCTTACAAAAGAAATATATTGAATTTTAATCAATTCAAGGGCAGATAATACAAGAAAGACCAAAGCTTTTTGAATTTCTGAATTCTTATGCTTAACCAAATATCAGGGTTACATTATGGCAAGATTCATTTCAATACAATTAAATTTGTAGGAGTTGTGCACACACACGCACAAAAAAATCTGTAAATTTAAACTATTTTGTGAAGTAGAGGGCAGATAAATCAGGAACTACTTTAAATATGAAAATATATTTAGTCCTAAGCACAAAAAGACAACCTACAGAGTCTTTTGGCAAGTTTCCTTTCATTCCCATCCAAAATGTAGGAGAAAATGAGCTGACAATAAATTTTGTTTTTCATCGACTCAAGGGCTGAAAATCCAAAATAACTCAAAAATTACTGGAGAATTTTGAATTGAAAAGTCTAGCAAAATTAGACATCATAGAGAGTAATTGTGTCTAGTTTCAGCTCATTTCAATTGATAGATTAGGAGGAGTTGCACACAAAATACAGTGATTTTCGTTTAATTCAAGGGCAGATAATTCAAGATTTCTCAGGAATGACAGGAGCGATTTGAATTTCAAAGGTCTTATGAACAACTTGACATCATAGAGAATAATTGTGTCTAGTTTCAGCATATTCCAATTGATAGTTTAGGAGGAGTTGCGCACACAAAAAAAGTGTTTTTGTTAAATTCAAATGCAGATAATGCGATTTGAATTTCAAGGGTCTTATGCACAAACAGACATCATATAGAGTAATTATATGTAGTTTCAGCTCATTCCCATTGATGGTTTAGGAGGAGTTGAGCACACAAAAAAGCCAGTGCTTTTGGTTATATTCAAGGGCAGATAATTCAGGATTTCTCAGGAATGACTTGAGGGATTTGAATTTCAAAGGTCTTATGCACAACTAGACATCATTGAGAGTAATTGTGTGTAGTTTAAGCTCATTCGCATCGATAGTTTAGGAGGAGTTGCGCACACAAAAAAACCCAGTAATTTTGGTTATATTCTAGGGCAGATAATTCAAGATTTCTCAGGAATGACTGGAGCGATTTGAATTTCAAAGGTCTTATGCACAAATAGACATCATAGGGAGTAATTGTGCCAAGTTTCAGTTCATTCCAATTGATAGTTTAGGAGGAGGTGCGCACACAAAAAATTGCTAACGGACGGACAGACGTACGGACTGACAGACAGACGGATGGACGACCGAGGCCATAACATAATACGACCTTGCGGGCATATAAAAAAGGAAAATAAACAACGTATATTTTATTAAAGGGAGGTCGTAAATATCGATTATTTTGTTCATCTTGAACATTTTGAACATATTGGATTACTTATCGTGTATTTCACTCAAAACTCTCTCCACGCCCCCCCCCCCATTCAATATCATTTTAAAATCACCCATTTTGTTAATTTCACGATGTTTCTAACTGTACTGACCTTTGGCGATTTTTTAAACCGTTTAAGAAGACTCGTGCCATATATCTGGTATTCTTTTTCATTAATTTGGTATTTCATCATTTACATGACCCGAATAATTAACGAGAGGGCCATAGTGGCTCTAAATCGCTCACCTGAACCTTCTAAATTTGTTTAAAAGAGGTTTTGATTAAAGGTTGATGAATAGTCACTTAGCTAAATTAAGCTGTTCATTCTATGCAACGTGACAATCCTTTTGCTAATTTTAATGTTGATTTGGCAAAATATGTCGCCTCTAGAGTGCATACAAGGAGTTTCTAAGATTTGACCCAGTGACCTACTTTTCGATCGAGTTGATCCAATCTCAAACTAGTCCGAGATTTTATCAAGACAAACATTCTGAACAAATTTTTGGTTGGTCAGGCAAAAACTGTGGCCTTAAGAGTGCATAAAAGGTAAATGTTGACGACGGATGACGGACGATGGACATCCACCTACCCACGAAATCCCACCTTAGGCACTTCGTGCTCAGGTGAGCCAAAATATACGAAATTGATGAAAATGTTTAAAAAAAGTTCATATTGTCGTCACTTTAAAGAAAGGCGTTATGAAATAGGGTATTCTATATTATTATTATTACGCTAATGCAATAACACCCGTGCAATATAACAAATATTCAACGGACCTATGTCGCGCCCGCTCATATGCCAAATTAAAATGTACTTACATGTCCTTTGATGTCTGTAGATATGTTATCGACCTGTCTTTATTTATAATCCAGTAATACACGTCGCCATTTACCTCAGCAAAAACGAAACGACTATCGTAGTTTTTGGTTACGTTGCCGTCTTTGATAGCCAATAATGGGGCCGGGCCCAACTGCATGACACCTGTGAAAGATCACCAGGGGCCTGTTTACTAAACATCTTACGATCGTTTTTTGCGTAAGTCAAAAATTAAAGTTGCTTCTACAAAAATGAGTAAATTTGAATTTCCGCCGTGCACCATCTCCTTGGAATCGTCTTCTTAAGACGATTCCAAGAGATGACGATTCCAAAGAGACATTGCAAGGCAGAATCTAACAATGAAAAAGACCAGGAACGATTTGTGATTATGACTTAGAATTTTTTTCCCGTTAAAATTTAAGTAAAACGGGCCCCATAATCCCAATATATATACGCCGCTACAAAAATGCGTAGCTGATTGTCACCGAATCTCGACAATATGCGCAATATAAGGTGACTATAATAAGAGAAATGTCACCCAAATCAGTCTATAGATATAGGAGGGGTTTCGTTCACAAATGGACTGGGAAACAGCGAAGATGATACAAATATACCAATCGGGAACATTGAGCGATTCTACGGGAACGATCCCAGGAATGATACGGGCACAGCCCAATTGGAAAACCTCGGCGATTCTACGGAATAGAACTCGGGAATATTATAATGCGTATATCTTGTACCGGCGTATACCTAATACCGGTGATTGTCGAAAAATCCGAATTACAGATGCTTCCGCAAATGAAAACAGTTTCTTCCGCCGAGAGTTATTTTTTTTATACGGACCACTGAACAAGCTCATATCTACGGAAAAAATATCCCATTTTTGTCTTAATAATAAATCATAAAATATTTTAACTGTGAAATAATGCAACTCTTAAACTACTTACCTTGCTATTTTTCCGTGAAAATAAACAAGCAGCAAAGTTACTTTGAAATGCTGATTGGGCAATCAATCTGCTTCTACTGACCTTTCAACTATTCCGCGAGAATGAGTGTCACGCGTTTCCTTATTTGGAAAGCAATAAACTAGTACTGGCCTAAATTGCCAAATTTTACCCGGAAAATATTTTGGCAATGTCGAATTATCCATTGGTAACTAATGAGCTGTTTGGTATAATTTTTTACTGTTTTTATTTTACTTAAATTTCGTAAGATGTTTCATTCAATCGGGGGGAATGCATAAGAATACACCCAGATGATAATAGAAATGATAATTTCCAATGTCTAATAAAATAATTAAGACCTGCCAAGAAGTTTAATCCAGTAGCACTTCAGATAAATCACCCAGGGTACATTTTATCAAATCGCCGGTAAATCGGTGTTTTGACGAGAATCAATTGAGCTTCGACCTCATGATAATACAACCGTGTCAGGGGCCAGGAATAATTTTCTTTTACGTAAAACAGTGTCTAGATTTTAGAAACACATCAAACTGGGAAAATCTATTAGAAATTATTTAATCCGATATGGTAAAACGAACACGTCTCAATTTTTTTCTTATAGCAACGGTATTACGTATCTCCGGCATACCTGCGCAGCCACGAAAACGCGTCATTTCGCACGCGGGCTAATATAACGACACAAACATCAACGATCCCGCTAAGGATGACTTTGCATTGAAAAATTGACGAAAGAATAAAATTTAGCACGTTATAATTTGATAACAAAACGCAGTGTTTTACTGCGTTTTGTCATCGAATTATGATATGCACAATAGTTCTCCACAGATGATCGGAAAAAAATTAACAAAATGTGATTAATAAGCGTATTAAGTAGCCGAATTACCACCAGAAGCCGAATGTCCTGAAAAATTACCCAAAATTACTACACTTGCGTCCGAGGTAATTTCCAGTCACTTACGGAAAAGTCCAAGCGATGTTCCGAATGGGGCATAACCATGAAAGCGCGTCTTTTCGAACCAGGGTTTACTTGACGTCATCTTTCGGAAATCACTCGACCATTTCCGTTAACTGCAACAGACCTCCGATTTGTATAAGGCGGCTAATTATGTAACAATACGATACGTGTTTCAGACTCATATATTTTAAAATATAATTCAGATTTCAAAGACAAAGCATTTTCAAAAATTAAGATTTTTGATATCTTGTTCAGGAATCTGAAGAAATTTGAATAAGGAAACGAAGCCGATCGGAGTTGTTTTTCGTCAAGCGTATCGATCGAAGTACCGCCAGAAGCCGAGTTACTTAAATTTGACCCACAATTACTATACTTACGTACGTAGCACTTTCCAATTTACGCAAAAGTCCGAAAGATATTCCGAATGACAATTACGTACTACCTTAGACTTTACTATAATATGGAGAACGTTAACTATTTTTCGTAATAAGGCGAACATCGACCATCTTTATTGCAAGCTGCAATGTCCACACTTTGATCTCAAAGCGACGATCTGTTAGATAACACCGAAACGAACTTCTAAACGGCCACCTTGCATTTGCCTATTTTAAGATATTTAGTACTCATTCAAGAAAAGATCTTTTAATTCTATATGAAAGATCTTTCATTTTAGCGTATTCTTAATGAAGAATGGATTAGAATTGAGCCTGTGCGTGAGATTTTCAACAATTTCAAATATGCGCAAAGCAAAGACTCTGACTAGCCTGTGCAGCGGCACAGTCTGACCAGAGTCTTCACTATGCATTTAGTTGTTAGATAATGTCTCAAAGTATCTGTAGACCATCAGGTAACTTTATATTTTCAGTATGTGACTGTCTAGGCTGCTCAATGTTGGCCCCTCATGCTTTTTTCAAATTGTTGGAAATGCCACGCACAGGCTCAATTAGTTCCGTGATGTCTATACAAAATGGTCAAACACAAGAACCCTCCTTTACGAAAGTCACAAGACAAGTCGAGAATTTTCAAAATTTCGATCTCGGGAATACTCTGAAGCTAATCCTGTAAGTGACAATTTATTGAAGAAAATATCACTGTGGTTGTTTTGATTCTCACAAAAGCATAAAAAGTTAAAATTACCCCACCCACCAATATTAATTTTTTTCTGAAAACAGAGGTACCAATTAATATCCTTCAAAGTCCTTGATTCCTCACATTTTCCCGGTCAATATTAACTGCAAAATCTCCCCGAATGATCCTTCTGGCACTATTCGACTACTGCCAATTTCAACTTTTTCGGCAAATAAATAAATTGTTGTTTAGAAGTTCGGGTTTTTTCTTGGTAAATTCTATTTTGACCGAGTGCGAGAGGAATCCTTTCTCAAAAGTTCAAGCCATTGCGATATGAATGAAAAAAAAAAGCTAAAAGCGGATTTAAACGTAAACGAACACACTAACCATCACTACGCTCCTGTGGTGTTGCATCAATCACCTGCCAGCCGTCATACTTGCTCTCTGTTGATAGATCTGGTCTTTTAAAGTAAACTTCATTCCAAACATGGAAGTTCCTTAAAGATGGCCAATATGACTTGATTAAATTGGAAAACCCGATTGCCAGATCAAGAAGTGACAAAGTAAGCAATTGTTATGTTTCAAATGAAAAATCAAATTAGGCGAAAAATGTTTTATGCGGGACTATTCGATTATTCATTAGAAGAAGAAAAAGGGAAGCAAGGAGAGAAAATAAAAGGTTCTTATGGATTACATATTTACTTTTACAAAAAAAATGTTACTACAAGTAATTCATTGTATATTATTTTGAAACTTCGAACGCTACCACATAATCAAAGCACTGAAAGTACTGATGGTGGACGTTTCTGTTGGCATACTAGAGTGTTTCTTCCATTTGTTGAGAAAATGGAAATTTTACATGTAAAATTACGATAAAAGGAAAATGAACTGAAGTTCGCATCTTGCTTCAGATATACATTTCACAACATTTAACGTCGATCGTCAACCAAAGTCCTGTAATTTCAAGGTTTCGATCACTTTCGGCATTATGTCAGCTGTAGTTTAAAGAGTGACTGTCTGATCCATTGGGTATGAAAAGAAAGAAATGATGATCTAGGTTATTATTCTAATTTTGTAATGCTTATCGATTCTCCGTAATCTCATAATTAAAATTATGGTGTTATCTAATAAAATGTTACTAATCAATTGTTACGCGATTTTCATTCTCAAATAAATAAAGAAAGAAAGGGTTAGTGTTTATATAAAAACGTAAAAAAATGCAGACACTCGTCTCAAGATTGGCTGTCGCATGTTAAAAAGTAAAAGAAAACCCCTTTGCATAAACCTTTATCGCATGACCTGAATGCTTTACTATACCTGCTCGGGCTGTATGGGTATTCATGTGTATTCCGGTGTTTCAGTTAATTGGCCTTTGTTATATATACATTAGTAGTATCAGGGGAGGTTACCATGCCAGTAATTCCATTCACTAAATTTTCACGAGTGACCTCCCAAAGACCATAGGGAAACAACGGGCAAATTACCCACTATGTCTGAAAAGTAGTTCTGCGCAAGCAAAACGTTCACCCGATCTCAGAATTGCATATGATTTTGCTCTTAAAAGATGTCTTTGAGGTTTCAACAAGTTTTGTAGAATCCTTGTTTCACTCCATTTTTAAAATGCATAGTTGTCAGGCGGATACAATTCTTGAAAAAGAGTAAATTGAATCTTAGTGAGCACTGAGCACTAGCGTTTTGAAAAACCTATTAACATCTGACAGGATTGTTCTAATGCGGTATTAACACTGGTGAACGTAAACGTCCACCAAAAACCGTCTCCGAGAGTATATGCGTATTTGCTATCATTGAAATGTTATCATTATGTATGTTTTTCGGATATTACCAGAAGTTATATCACAGCCGGGTGTCGGAAAAATACATTTTATTTTGAGAAGCATAGAGTAATTTACGGATTTTGTAGACTAAATACATTTGTAAGATTTCAAAACATAAAAGAGAAATTCACAAAGATACTAGCATTTATTATTTCAATTATTTTACTATTACGAATATTATTATGATTTGTAAAGGGGGAGGGTGCGAAAAAATGGCCATAACCTACCATACAGAGTCACCCCTGATAAAATCCCAGTCATCATTCAAATACATATTGATATCGGAGGTCTCATCTTTATCGTGAGCAGAAGCAAAGTTTGTTACACTGCGAGTAGGGATGCCGAGTGCTCTGCACACTGAAAAATATGGATAAACATGGTCTATCATGATTTGAACCGGCAATTGCATTTCATTAGAGGCAGAGAGTGTATGACTGACAGCTAAATAAACAGCATCGCTTTCAACAAGTGGGAAAATATCTTAAAAATACTATAAAGAAACTCATATAGATAAAAAGTATGATGAAGATTTTACTGTAAGCTTGCGATTTTTGATGAAATGAGGTATGTGTCTAAAACAATAGATGTCCCGGCCACTGCTATTTAAAAAAAGGTTTATGTGATACTATAAAAGACATCACGACAAAATCAAGAAGTTTAAATTTTTCACATACTTTACCTTGAAAAATTACCTTGGCCTTGACTAATAACCTTGGATATTGTACGAACAGAAAGGTCTTGCCTAAAGCAAGCAACTAAGATGTGTAAAACGAAGACTCTTACACTTACCAATCAAAAGAAATGACAAAATGTAAAAGAATATTTGGCGGGCTGGGGGTGTCAATGGACAAATGGAGAAATAGTCAAACGGACAGGTAAAAAAATATTCACCCCATCTATATATATCGATGTGAGAGCATAAAATATAATTTAAAACATATTTGGAAATCAAAACCAATTCTCAAACATGCATGAAAATTTATTACTTTGTGTATAAGAAGAATATCGCTGAAATGTTAACGGTTTACTAACATGTAGTTGCTAATCCAGAAAATACCCAGCACTGGCCATATTTCACCGTTTCAGCATCACTCCCAGGGTTTGTCTTCCTTGGTTTCATATATTCCTCCAATATCTTGATAGACCCTTTCCATGTTCCAGGACTCGTGCCACCCGCATAGTCGCCGCTCCAGTTGCCGTATATAACACCGTCATCGTCGTTCCCATTTATCTGATATGTATATTACCCACATTCTAGTAAACAGGTATAAATAAAATAATTAGAGGATATTGAATGAGTGGTCATTGAATACCGAATTATTAAACGAGTCATCTATAAACAGATAAAAACGAGGCTGCGCCGTAAGTACGTATTATATTTATCATAAAACCTCTATTTGTCTTGTTTTCTAACAGATTATACGCATTCTGTCATTAATCTAAAAATAAACTGTGTGATATAAAAAAATATCACACTGTTATTTGTATAGTCATGAGATAAAAGTATTTATCAAAAGAATTAAATAGAACAGCAGGAGTTGTAGGGTATTATCCTAGTCTATACTGACTGCCAAAGCTTAATGAATACGTCGTGAACAATTTGGAGAAAGAAAAAGCTATAGTAACGAGATTTTGGTCACTATCCTACCTCTTAAAAGTACGAAAGACAAAACGTATGATTACAAGTCATTAATTATCTGAAGCCAGATGTTACAAGTGACATTAATTTTAAAACGGTATTGATACGAAGAATCAACAATTTCATCGCCTACGGAAAAATCTTTTAAAAGATTTATCTAGGCATTCGGGGTTCCTTTCATTTTAATTACCCTTTCAAAGAAAATGAGCGAGTCAAATGTATTTTCTACGCCTGAAAACATAGCCTTTATTTATTTCGCATTAAGAATGATTAATAAGATACAGACATTTTCCCTATGGGCCTACATTCGGCATATAATGTACTTGCAGTTTTTAGCCATTGAATCAACCTCAAAAAACTACTAACCATCGCCGAAAGCTTTCTACTAACGAATATAGGGTTACCCCGAACCAATGGTGGTATCTTTTTAGGCTGCCACGCACTTTTCCCTTCTTTTTCTAGTAAATACTCTGCAGTTTCCAGAACGATATCGTCAAACTAAAATAATGAAAATGATAATGATAAGAAACAACTGACTAATTTCAACAAAACTTAACAATACTTATGCATCAGACCTAATACGACGGTGCGAATAAAATAATAGGTTTAATTCATTTTCGAACAAATGGCAGGTTTTTTTCCAATTTCACATAATTATGCGCACATTTTCCTACGAAAGATTTTTTAAAGTAAATGTGAGCAGTTTATCATTTTATCACTATTTTCTTTCCAAATTAACGAATAAAGCGTAATTAAAGAGAACTTAGAAATTTGACGCTTGAGAAAGAAGTTGTCAAAGTAGTTTAGCAGTAAGATGCATATTTCATTACGAACCACCTCTGCTGCTTTTCGGTGTCTATTCTCTACTGATAAGATCAACAATAATGTTCAAAATAAATTTAGCTCTAGAATAATCGCGATTACTCTTGCTTAATTGAAATTTGTAAGCGTCTGGTCGGTACGTGAAGACTTAAAAAGCTATTTATAGAAATTTATGCATATTTCATTTAAGGGATATAAAAATATCGCTAAGTTTGTTCATCTTGAACAAAATTAGCGAAATTTGATTACCTCCCTTTATTTCCTTTCAAAACTCACTCCTCTCGCTCATTCAATTTCAATCCAATATCATTCCAATAAAATTTCGCTTGTCAATTTTACAATGTTCTTAATTTTAAATGGTTGTGCATAGCAAATTTCAAAATTGTTGGAAATGGCACGCACATAGTCATACTCATTACTTTGAACTCAGACTACATATTTACCTGGCCGAAGCGCCACTTTCTGTTGTTACCCTCGTCATCGGTGTTAATATAGATGCATCCCATGTCGTTTAAAACGTATTCTTCGAGTTCTGCCTCCGACGGTCCTCCTTCAACGTCTCCCATGAACACGGTGTCATCTGTAAGACAACCGAACATCGCAAATAAAACTTGATTAGTGAACACACACGTGACAATCAATCCGACAAGTTTCAGACTGACTGAAAAAAGGCTTGTAGAGTATTCAGAATGATAAGACCCAGTTACTATTTTCGTCATTTCTTTTCTCAATAGAACTTATTTCGACTACAATAATTCTGACCATTTTCAGACTAGAATGTCTACAAGGCTTTGTTATGTAGTTTTGATTTTCGAAAACCTACTCCAGCGCTTTTCCAGAAATTCATTAATCAAACATCTTCACAAATTCATAAATTGACCATTTCACAGCTTGAGGCCCTACAGTGGATTTAAGGTTTTTTTTGAGATTTTTCCTAGTGACATAGATTTTGACCCCAATTGACACTATTTCGAACTTGCTCAAGATGACACCAAGATCATTCAGGCTAAATGGACCAAACAAGTGGAAAATCTACAGAATCTTAACGGATATCATAAGAATTGGCATAATCATCTAGTTATTTTTTTATATCTAAGTTGACTCAAATTTATCTTTGTGTGAAATATCAACAAGACAATCATTAGGACTAATATATTTGTTGATTTGTCCAAACAAGTTCTATCTATAGACTGTATTCACGGTTTTCCTAAAGTTTGATGGACTAATTTTGTTTTGACCCCTGGTGAACCAAATTCGATCTTGAACAATGTTTCATTAAGATATTCTTTGTTTACAATTTTTCAGGTAAAATAAGGAAATTATGTAATTGAAAAAAATATAATAATAATAATAATAATAATAATAATAATAATAATAATAATAATAATAATAATAATAATGATAATTATCAAAACTTTGTAAACAATACCTTCACACCATGGATTGAAGAGTATACGGACAGGTTCCTCATATGTAAGTCTGTAGGTCTCCTTGAAATGTCTTAGCTTTGTATCTACGGATATTCTCCAGGGTCCAACTGCGCATGTTCTGGCATTAGCGACCACAGCAATTTCTAACGCTTCATCGGTCGTAGACTTTAGTCTAGTTACCCATCCTTGGCCACTCCCATTAGGTTCCAAACTTATGTGTGTTCCGTCAAATGGATTAGGTTCATCCCCTGTGGACAATTAAGAGGTGAAGTGAACATGTTTTCATTCGTGGATGTATAAAACAAAAAAAAAACCCTAATCACTCAGCATAAATATGTGAAGCGAATTTGTACGAAAGTCTGTTCTATATCTTTTTAAAATTAATACCTCCATGAATACCAAAAATACTCTATCATATCTCCATGATTTCATTTACGTTATGACGTTTAAGATTCGCGCATTCTGATTGGATGAAGAACCGGTTGTATTGAAGAGATAAAGAGAGTTTTGTTGATTTCAATTCCTCCATGAAATTAACAGTTACTTTCTTCATATCTTATGATTTTATATAATGAAGCAATAATAAATAGATTTCTAACGGGACTACCTTATGCGGAAGCTTACAAAATAGATGCATATTTAAAATTATTTTCATTTGGGGAATGAAACCAATTTTTCAGCAAATCAGAATACGCGACAATTAATGAAATCATCTAAAATTAAATTTTACTTCGATGAAATCAATTTTGAGTACACACCTATTTCGGCACAAAGTATTCCCATGAGAAATCCGTTATGTAAGAGTTAAGGGCATCACGAAATTGTCACTCATTCCGATCAAAACCATTTTTAATCACTCAGTCAGCGATCCATTTATTCATTCCAAACACTAACTCAAAACATTCAAAAACGATCCAAAGTCACTAAAACGGGTAAGGTCAACAACAGCATTCAAAACGAAAGATCGCTGGAAAGGTCAATGCTTTCTGAATATTGTCAGCGTCTGATTGGTTCGCGAAGACATAAACACTATTTTTGGTGAACGAACGTCGTTCACCAGTGTTATATACCATGTCAGGAAAATCCTGTTGGATGTTAATACATTTGAAATAAAGTAGCGCCTCTTAAAATTCAATTTAGTATCTTTCAATATTTTTCTCCGCAAAATCTCTGCTTATTTCTTTAACGGCGTGATACTATTATTCTTCATCAAGTGAAGATAATGAAAATTCGCCTTGAAAAACACAAAATGATCTTGCAATGTTTATCAAGGGAATTTTTGATCGGCGTAAGCTTGTCGAGAGTTTAAAGCAAAAACAAAGTTTGTGTCTAAACACCGTAGAGACAGATACTATGTTTTTGACCCAAGCCTTCGCTGGTACAACTTGTAGTAATTAGCCGGAAATACGTGTTTATTTAGGTCATGCCCTCTTGAACTTACATTCGGCAATACTCGGGCGATCTCCGACGGCTCCGATTTAAATGTAGGTTACAGGAATCGGCCGAGTTGAGACGAATGACACATCAAGACACCTTGTGTCATTAGAAACGGTAACGCGGTTTTACATAACTTTTCAACTAGCGACAGTCAGTCTCGAGACGGGTTTTAAGAATGATTCGACATGTGTTTTACATGTACAACCTTTCTTGTACCTTTATTTGATTAGGGATGAACCCCGCTATTAAGATTTTTTCTGTGAAATTGCGTTGGCTGAAGTTGGGCTTGTAAGGATACACTCGAATATTCGGTGAATATATTCCCAGCGAAAACGTTTCGTATTCGTCTGTCTCAGAAGCGAATATTGCCGAATACCAAATGCGACAGGCACGGAAGATATTTCATTGGGGCCATTCTACTTTACATTTTTTCAATCTGTAAAACCATATCAATTCAAAATTCTATTTGAAAATTAAATAAATGATAGCTAAATATTCAACCCTAGATACCACTCCAATTGACAAGTAGATATTGCCGTGGTCAAGGGGGGTCCAGATCCGTCATGCACTTGTTTACAATTCGACAGGCGGGTTCAGTTGTTAAATTATTCTGGAAAAGTCATTGCGATTTTTACAGAAATCATAAAAATCTTATTCGATGAATAAAAACTGGCTCCATCCTTCCCAAAATACGTTTAGAATTGGTTAACTACAGTTTAAGCAAAAACTAGCTCCGAGCAGAAAAGTCTAATATCAGCCGCAATACTGTAATAAGATATCGATAGTGAGTGATTTTACAAGCATCCAAACTCTTGAAGGTAAACAATAGGTTCTCGTGCAAAAAATAAACCAACAATTGTAAGGATTCTCAATTCTTATTGGGAAGAAAGTCGGGAGAAAAAAAAAAAACCATTGTATTATACTTAAACATAGCCATAGACATAGTCATGCAATTATTACCTCCCTTTTAAAAAATAAACTTCTTAAATAAGATTCTTATTCGCTTTTGATGTAGAAATTACGTTACAAAAATAATATTTATAAAGACTTTTAGTATGCAATTTACTATTTAGCATTTTTTTATTATAAAAAGTTATACTTTAATTTCTAAACCTTAAACAGAAATTATCTATGAATTATACTAACGGGGCATTAGACCTCCTTTAAACTATACCTAAATATTTCTCATCCTGCAGTGTTATAAAATTGAACAAGAGCAATGTTGGACATGGGCATAAGTCCCCTACCGGCTTTGTTTGTCTCAATGTTTTCCCACGCCAATTCTATCAGGGACGTCAAAACCAGGTCTTGTTAAAGGGTTAAACAAGACTTACATGAGTTGTTGTCTCTGCTGTGCCCACAATACAATTCATGGAAGCAATAGACATTTGCAAGAAATAGTATCAATAACAGTTACCTTGTCTGATCCAAGATGTTTTTCTTCAGTCTTGTTGGTAAGAAATGAGAACTTTCACTGGAGGTGATTAATACTGCTGCATCACCACCCTGACTAACATGGCTTATAATTTTTTTTACATTTTAAAACAGGTTTCATCAAGTTAGCTTGCTTAGTTATTAAGTTATTGCAGGATCCATTTTTTGCCATATTTTCACTATTTCCGTTACCATAGCAACCGCACTTTTTGTCAAAGAACAAAGATAAAAAGATGTGCATAATCTACACATTGCCATCTAGTCATATACCAAGTCTCATCAAAAACGCTTGCTTACTTATCAACTTATCGCAGGATCCAATATTTTTTGCCATATTTTCACTATTTCCGTAACCATAGCAACAACAATTTTAGTCTAAAAACAAAAATAAAATGATGTGCATAATCTACACATTGCCATATAGTCATATACCAAGTCTCATCAAACTAGCTTGCTTAGTTATTATCTTATCGCAGGATCCCATTTTTGGCCATATTTTCACTATTTCTGTAACCATAGCAACCTCAATTTAAGTCGAAAAACAAAAATAAAATGATGTGCATAATCTACACATTGCCATCTAGTCATATACCAACTTTCATCAAAAACGCTTGCTTAGTTATTAAGTTATCGCGGGATCCAGATTTGAGCGGACAGACGGACGGACGGACGGACAGACGGACGGACGGACAGACAGACGGACGGACGGACGGACAGACGGACGGACAGACGGAGGGCAAACCTATAGTCCCCTCCGGTGTGAACACCGGTAGGGGACTAATAACGACATAAGTGTCAACCACGGAAGTGGTTTTGGCTTCAGATATGATAAAGATGAATCTCTCAGGTTCTGGTTCAAAATATACTTAGCAAAATAAGAAACTTTACATACTTGTTGGTCTGTTTTGAATGACTTACAGTGGCTATAGGCCAACTTTATTTACATGTGTTAGTTGGACTAGCTACAGACACTACACAGACGCAGGAATTTGTGCGATTGAAGCGAGTTCGAGCTAATGCGTCTGTAACTTCCGGTTTTGGTCACATACTCGTGTTCAGCTACCCAAAGTTCATTTTGAGTGATTTTTGTTACACAGTCGCACTCATTCCTTAGCATTGGCACGAAAAAACAAAATTGTTTGTACATTACGGGTATTTACGGGTATGTAACAATAATCAAATAAAGGCAGGAATCAGACTACAGGTATACATAGAGCTTGAATGTCTGTTTATAACGCCACTCTTAAATTTGGCTACTCGGGACAGGCAATTCACATTTTAACATCTCGGTTTAGAACTGCCGCGCCCGGTAAGGACAATCGGTTACACGTCTGGTTTTCATTCATCGGGCCGTGGGTTCGACCTCTGGCTCGGCCGTCTTTCATCCCATATTTGACAAAAAGCATTGTGATAAGTGTCATTTCTCTCCTACAAATTGGCAAGTGATACGCCTAGGAGAGAATGGCGACTGGTGCCTCAGATGAAAGCTCTAGCTGTAATGCGAGAAACGACAAGAAACTATGGATAGGTACACCAGCTGACGAATTTTAAATGTAAAACTATCGAAAGTGACCTCTAAGCCCATATTAATTAACAAAAAAATCAGTTACAACCACATAAAGTGTCAGTCGAGATGAGATAGGTTACTTTTGACGCCATGTAAAGGCCCTGTTACCATTGCATATTTTTCAATTTTTTTTAACAAAGGAAGGATAACTGCAAGACAAGTATGCGTATTCAGCTCAGACGTTGGTCTATCAGGATATTTGAACGACTCTAATCACGAAAACGTCAAGGACCTATACTCAAAACATCACCGACAATCTTGATTCCATTTCTGTGATTTTTGAAATCGACCACTTTGTCCTTTGACCATCAATAAAAACCTCATTTTACAAACATCCGGTACTGACCCGTTCATAAACCGACGGATATTGCCTTGAAGTTTCATGTAATAGTAACTTCTGTATTCTTTATTGTTTCATAGCGATACTACAGCCCTCAGTAAGTCATGCAAAGTTTCTTTTTTTGCTAAGTATACTATTAATAAGTTAACAAATCATAACTTTAAACAATGAGTACAGTTCAGAACTGACTGATATTCATAGGTGTTTCTTTGGTTGGTACTCAAAGACCTTTTCATCAACAAATTTACTTGAAATAAGCTTAAACATGATAACAATTACTTTTGTAAAAACAAACACCATTGGATATATGTTGAAGACAGTTTTAGATTAAATCGTTTTCTCCATTTATGTTAAATTAATAAATGTACCTATTTCAAGTGTGTAAAAGAAATTTTCACAGAGTAACAACTCATATTCTAACAAATATTTTTAACAGGATTTTTCCTCTCTTTCCCTTTCTTTGAATTCGCAGTGAAATTTCCGAATAACGGAAATTTTGTCGAGGAATTCCTACCCCCTTTTTTTACATTCATTATTTCTCTTTTCTAATTGAATTCAATATATCACTCTAGATTACCATCAGGTTCGTTCACCATCAGTACTTTCAGTGCTTTGATTAGAAATTGTATGCATATTTCATTAAAGGGAGGTAATAAATATCACTAATTTTGTTTGTCTTGAACAAAACTAACGAAATTGGATTACCTACCTTAAAGTCCACTCAAAACTCACTCCTCTCGCTCATTCAATTTCATTCACAAATCATTCCAATATGATTCAGCTTGTCAATATCACGATGTCATTAACTGTGTTTCTCAATGTAATAAAATAATAAGATATAAAGAGAGTATGTGTTGATTTTATGAAGGTTTGAAACTCAAGTCCTAATCACACCCTTGTATGAATTCGCTTTGTGTTTTCACATAGCATGATAAAGGTTTTAGTTTCAAACCTCCATGCAACCTAAAATTAACCTCTTCAACAGTCTCATATTCAAATATTTCCGACAAACTGATAAGGTTTCTTTTTTTTTAATTGGGTTTAACGTCGCTTTCAATAATCTCTCAGTTATATCGCGACGACTGGAGCACCTAACGATGGATTCCTGGTTTTTCTCACACCAGTGCTACCACCACATCCCTTTCCTAGCCTCCAGTTGCTATTCCACATAAGTTTACGATTATCTACCCATTGGTGGAAGACAAATGTCGGAGAGGATAAGTGCCGCGGCCGGGAATCGAACCCGTGAGAATATAGACCCCTGGATTAGAAGTCCGGCGCGCTACCAACTGCGCTATTGCAGATAAGGTTTCTGTGTAATAAGATAGATTTTATATGCTATATACAAATACATTTGTGACCCGTCAGGCGAAAAGGGACCACCCGGGTAGTGCTTAAAGTGTCGACCTAGTCAGACTGCGCGGATTGCGCAGACTGACTAGAGCCGAAACTTTTAGCCTCGTCCTTATCTTCTAATTTAGAATGATCAATCTACCTTCCAGTGAAAGAATTTTTGAAATACGACTTCTGGTTGACCTATGCTGGATCAAATCTCTTTTTCAATAATTCATTTTACAGAATTCCCGGACGACCCCTTTTTGCGTGACGGGTCGCAAATATATCTACAAAGTAGTAGCGGAGTCAAAATTCTATTCAAAGGGGGGGGGGGGGGGGGTCAGAATGTATGAATCATAATGGAAACAGTTAAAATTGAGTTATTTTCTGATAAATATCAAAATCGTATTCTATTGAAATATTTACAAAATGAAAAATGATAAAAATATAAAATTGTATTTATATATCATTTGTCATTTCAATTTATATACGTACCTACAATTAACTTTCTAATGCACCCGTCAATTTAGCACTTATCCTAGAAACGTTCCTGACAAGTGTCGGAAGAGTGAAACTGTATTTGTTTAAAAGAATTTTCAAGGCGAACAAGTCCCTTTTCATTGCCCATAGAAATTGACAAGACCAAATTTCACGTAATGTTTTTTATAAAGGGTCGTCAAGTTTGATATTCCTGCAGACTTTTGTAAACATGTTCAAATGAACCGTGAAAAAAATATTTTCAAAATTTCAAAGGGAACTTACGTCTCTCCTTCCGGTCCATACCCTAGCGAGCACGTAGCCTTAAGGTTACTTACCGAATTGAAAAGTCAGCTTTAAATCATCCTTCTCAGGGTCGTAGGGTCTCTTTAAAAGGACCTTAAGATTAAAATCCTGTCCCCGTCTGACGACAAAGTACTTGGTTTGATTGAAGTCACTGGTATGGTGGTCTACAGAATCAGTTAGACGATAATCTTCTATACCACCAACTAGTAGAACATCCGTCTGTATATCTGACAATATACGGGCAATTAAATTATTGATCATGAACTGTATATCTGACAATATACGGGCAATTAAATTATTGATCATGAACTGTATATCTGACAATATACGGGCAATTAAATTATTGATCATGAACTGTAAATTGAGTTATTGCGTGGCATTTACAACAAATCATTCTTAAATGACGGACAGACATCGAACAGTCTGGACAACCACGCTGAAAAATAGGGATCAACAAATGTAACACCAGTCCTCAGGCCCGAGAACCTTGGAATTTAGGGAGGACTGAAAATCAATGCTGCAGGCATTCTAGGCTTGTAAGTATTAGTAAGAAAATTCTTATTTCAAATCTGTCCACTTTTTTTTTCGGTTTAGATGCAGTTCCAAAACAAAAGTTTTCAGTACCCTACGGAAAACATACTTCGAAAAAGAAGAAATTTCTTGTCACAAAATTTTCTTTTTTTTTCTCACAATGTTTTCCTGATAATTTTCTCCTTCATTGCTAAAAAAGAGCATGGCAGACGTTAGTTTTCCCGGGGGGACTGGTTCAATCATTGAAGCTCTGTAGTTCTTGAGAATAACACGCCCGTTAGGCTTGTATAAAAAAGTGGACAGTTTTACACCCTGTAAAAACAGGGTCTTTTAAAAGTCTATAGCTATCTATCTAGCGCGAAGTGAAGACTCTAGTCAGACGGCGCAGTATAAAAAACTAGACAGTCTGATCCGAGTCTCGACTTTGTACATGTGTGTAATTGTTGAAAATGTCACGCACAGGATCGATTTGGTTGATGATTGATTGATTGAATCAAGTCTTATGCCGCTTACAACATTTTTTCAGCCATATCGGGGCTGGAGCACCTAACAATGGATTCCTGATATTTCTCTCACCAGTACAACCATCACAACCATCCTTTCCTAGCCTCTAGGTGCTATCTCACATAGGTCTACGATTATCAACCTGCAACAATCGTCGTAGAGTATTAACCTATCTGTCTGCCTATGATTCCTATTGTTATAAGAATTTTAGATTTCGACATCCACCGCGTAACTAGCTTTTGATGTTGCAATTAACAACACCCTTGGCTCTTGGTGTTCTAAATGACAACGCACTGGGTTTTTGGTGTTGTAATGGACAACACACTTATTTTTGGTGTTGTAATTGACAATGCACTGAGCTTTTGAGGTTGTAATTGACAACGCACTGGACTTTTGGTGTTGTAATTGACAACGCATTAGGCTTTGGGTGTTGTAATTGACAACGCACTGGGCTGGTATTGTAATTGATAACGCACTATGCTTTTGGTTCTGTAATTTACAACGCACTATGTTTTTGATGTTGCAATTGACGTAGCAAAAGGTACGCCCCCGGTCGCTTGCTGCAAATCGTCTCAGAAATTAAATGTCATTAGCTGAAAAATATATTGCCGAGGATATGTTCAGAAAGAGAGAGGAGTTCGTTGACGGTCAACCAAGGCGATTTATCTGAAGAATGTTATTGGTTTTTAAGTGAGGGTTCTCAGTGGTCAGTATAACATATCCGTCAGAAAAAACGAGGATTTGATTCGTCAATCAGTTTTTGATCAGCAGCAGAGAAATTTTCTGATGTCTACGGAATCTGACTACATTGAATGGTTAAAGTGAAATAAGATAAGTTCACCACATGATGCAGCTGAAATTATCGACTTAACAATATTAAAGGAGCCTGTGCGTGACATTTCCAACAATTTCACATTGAAACATTGAGCAGCCTGGACAATCACACAGTACATTTACAAGATTGCCTGACTTTCTAAAGGCTTTTTGAGACCAAATATATGAAGTGCACAGTAAAGACCCTAGTCAGACTGTGCGGATGCATAGACTAGCCAGAGTCTTTGCTTTGCTCACATTTGAAATTGTTGGAAATGTCACGCACAGGCTCAAATGAAAATTCCAACGCAGGTTAATACTGCAGATTCCGATTTTGATCCTTACCAGAAGACGGAGTATACAGATCTACATCTTCAATAAATTCAGGGACCCCGCTGGCTCGCCAGGGTCGACGATTTGATCTAGACATTCCTGCAATGTAGAATGTCCACTGTTATCATACCACACTAACTATAAGGCAATATACAACAACATAACACAATCGTCACGGCTTTTATCTGCCTCCTTTCATTCTTATAGAGGGGAATAGATTATGTAATTCTTTTTGATACTTATTTTTCAAAACGACTAGATTTCTTCATTTACTAGTAATTCGAAGAAACATTTCATTATCGCTATATTTATCTACAATCATACAGTCGAAAACGTTCTGTGGTACATTATAGCGGCTGCTCGAGCATATTACGAATCTAGCTTTATATTAGGTAGAAAGTTGAGATTGACTTGACTAATTCAGTTGGCCGGATTCGGGCCATTTTAACACTCATTTTATCGTTCTCAAAGTCTTAACATTTCTTTTCTTTTTTTTCTATTCAAATCTTCTTCTTTGGTATTTATCATTATTTTGTATCTCTCTCTTCCCAACAAAGTTATAGCGTTTATTTTTTAAATGATCGCTCACTTCATGCTCACAAATTGACATCGAGACTTGCCGAACTTCTCGATATTTGCTTTCAGGACGTTTTCTGTAGTCTAAGGGTAAAACGATCCTTGCATATTTTTTTCCTTCATATTTTGTGTAGAATTCAATGACGAGTACAAGAGCTGAAAGAAAAAAAGTAGGTTTACGTGCTAATTTTTATGTGAAATAGAAGTTTCCATGGGAACGGTGCTAATAAAAAAAAAAAAGTTTCATCTCTTTGAAGTACGATACAGTGGTATCGGATATGTGACAAAAACTGTAACATCATAAACTATGAAACAAAATCTAAATTTTGATTAAGTCAAGAAAAAAATTAAATTGTAAATCAATCTAAAAATAAACTTCCGTTATACCCCTTGATTAGCATAAATAGTAAAAATTCGGTTCCTGGATTAGATTTTTTGAAGATTGTGAAAAAAATCTTTACATAATTTTTTTTTTAAAAATTTTTGCAGAGTAGTATAAACCAAGCATGTGAGTTCAAAATTGAAACAAAACAATGATAATTTCATGAATTTAGCATTTGGTGAACTTGAAAAAAATCTTGGGTACATTTGGTATCATTGCGTGGGGCACTATTGAGTTCAAAATTCCTTGACTGTATTGGAGTATATAATATTCAATCCTACAGGTCAATATCATTACTTTAAGTGCTTTGATTTCCTATTGTTTTGCCATGAAACCACAAAAATGACACAAAAGAAAGCCAACCTTACAATTTAAGAGAGAGAAAGAAAGAGAGAGAGAGGAGAGAGAGAGAGAGAGAGAGAGAGAGAGAGAGAGAGAGAGAGAGAGAGAGAGAGAGAAAGAGAGGAGAGAGAGAGAGAGAGAGAGAGAGAGAGACAGAGAGAGAGAGAGAGAGAGAGAGAGACAGAGAGACAGAGAGAGAGAGACAGAGACAGAGTCAGAGAGAAAGAAACATCCAATGTAAAGTTAATCAGATAAAATTAATAGCGAGCGGAAAGCTTCGACATTGTATCGATGCTATTCGTGTTACAGAGGGTCATTTTATTTGTAACCAACTTGTTTTCTTTGAGCGTTCATACAAAGTTTGGAGGTCTATAGCGCGGTTTCATTGACCTAATTCTGACCCCTGCTATTTAGATCAATAAAAATCTCATCATTCCTACTTGGCTTTACAAGTGTCTTTATAGGAACGAATAACAAACGATATTGAATTTAATATATATTTTGGTTAATGATAAAATATGTCGGTACTTGTTATGTTAGCATCTTTTCCACAGAGGTCAAATTCGGGTCAAATAAACCAAAGTTTACCTGTTTAGAAGACAAAAATTCCAAAACACAAAATATTACACGCCTATAATCAGTCGCAGGTGTAATAATGAATATGAAATATTTCTACAGCATTTAGATTTCTCCCCTTACACCAAGCGTTTTACGTTACGCTATTTACACATTGAATACCCGGTCATATAATAGGTTCATATCATAAATTGAGGTTTTGTAATTTAAGTATATTTTAGACCTTGTAAAGATGTATTTTAAGTGAGGGGTCGAAGAGTTGTTTTCCTCTTTACCTAAATAATTGGTGGACGAAGAGAGATAAAATTTATTTCTCCACTTTTTCTCTGTGCTTCCTATCCTTATAAAGGCTGTTTCAACAAATGCAAAATTTGAATATATGCCCAATTCAAAATCGTTGAATTACGGTAGTGGACCTGAAACAAAGAGAGAACTTTGTGAAATTGACAAGCTAAATGATATTGGAATGAATTCGGAATGAAATTGAACGAGTTTGATGGGTGAGTTTTAAATGAAGTTCAAGGGAGTTACTTCAATACAGCTAATTTTGTTCAAGATTAATAATATTAGCAATATTTAAACCCTCCCTTCAATACAGGTCCTATGAAAAGCTTCCTCAATCTTAACGAACCCATTTAAAGCTTACAAAATCCATTAAAGGTCAATGAATGCAATTTGTTGTTTGGTTGTAGTTGTTGATCTTAACATTTTAATGATTTGTGAAACCTTTTTGGAGTGACAATCAATCAATGGTATGATATTCTTAACCATGGATTCCTGGTATATTTCTACTAGAATTATAAAGAAATCCATTCCGAGTCTCCAGTTACCCACCCAGATAATGTTTGTTGATATCCGCCCATTAGTGGGAATTACATGTCGGATGTGTGCCACTGTCGGGAATCAAATCTGGCTCCCAATTATTTGTATGCAAACTCGTAACCAGCTCCGTTTTGACGGCCGCTACTTTGGTAGCTTTGCGATTTCGTCTAAACATACTCATTGAAATAGATACATTTATTCGATTGCATCATAGGAATACGCGACATTTGTTGGTTCTCACAAAATATATATCCCAACCCCATCCCCATCCACTTTTTGTCATTATTTTATGAACAATATCGAAGACTCGGCGCAAAACAGTTGTAAATGCCTATATATTTATAGGCAGTTACAGCTGTTTCGCGTTGAGCCGTCTAGATGATAAGCACATAGTTGCATATTTGCATGTTTTGTCCTATTGTTGATTTTGGAAACTATTGTCTGAAGCGTTCCACGCTAATTGCATAAAGAAGGGTTTATCAATTTCATTTTCTGAAACTACGGTTTGTATTGACAGAACATTGAAAGGCTATGTAATATCTTGAGCTGGAAATATGCCACTATACACATCAAAATCGTATTTTGAGAGGCACATACTTGTTGAAAATGTTAATGCAATATTCATTGTATTCTAGTTATTTCTTTAGAAGGTCTACAATGGGGTTTGTGGTAGTATAAAGCGCTTTATTAACAGAGGAGAATGCGCTCTTTTATCTACGCGTATTTAGAAGTCGAAAGATATTTTGAGATGGATAATGAGACCTGAAACAAACACAACATAGGCTTTTTTTTTAAAGCAAGAGGCGATTACAAAACAGCATGTTCTTTTGATTTTGAAGGATTGTAACATCAACAAAGGACCGTGTCATATTACCTTGACCTTTGTATCTAAAGATGTAAATCAATGAATCTTTTTCGTTTTTAAAGCATTGTATCTTAACTGGGCTTACGGAAATATGTTTTACTAAGTTTGAGCTCTTAATATAGCCTTGACGTTGTCACATGATCTTGACCCTAGTATCTACAGTTAGAGATGTCGTTAAAATCTAAACCATTCTTAATCGCTCTCATTCATTCATTCACTCATTCATTCATTTTTCATTCATTCATTCATTCATTCATTTATTTATTCATTCATTCATTCATTCAATTTATTCATTCATTTATTTGTTCATTCAACACTCACACAAAACATTCAAAAATGCCCCAAAACCACTAAAAAGATAAGATTAACAACTGCATTCAGATGAATATAGCTGGAATAAAATAGCGATTGCACTAATAATTTCATTAATAAGCTTCTGATTGGTTCCTGAAGAAATAGGAAGTTATTTGTAGAATTTGTATGCGTATTTCTTAAAGAAAGGTTATATATATCGCTAATTTTGCTCATCAAGAACAAAAATAGCGACATTTGATAACCTCTCTTTAATTTCAGCCAAATCTTACTCCTCGCACGCATTCATCTTCATTCCAAAGTCTTTCTAAAATCATTCACCTTAACAATTTTAGAATGTTGATAAATGTATAGAGGGGACTCATATATATGTAAGTTCCCTTTCAACTCCTTATTTGAACCAACTTTTTTTTAATCAATAACACAAATGTTTCTTTGTATAAATGTTTTTCGAAATGGTGAAGTGTACATTTTAGCCGAATACTGTTTGAAAAAAGATTACATTGCATTCATACGCCTAGATATGTGCTCCGTGAATACGGTCGATCAAGGTAGGGATTGGGCAATTCTCAAGCAATGTAAGTACTTAAGTAACTTGTTATGTGCATTCACACAGTGTCCGATATGGCACAGTTGGTAGCGCGCCGAACTAGAGGTCTCGGGTTTGATCCCCAACAGTAGCACTAATCCTTTCCGACTATTTGTCCCTCACCAATGGGTTGAAAATCGTTGACTTATTTGAGACGGCAGATGAAGAATAGGAAAGGATGTGATGGTAGTACTGGTGAGGGAAATACCAAAAATCCATTGTTAGGTGTTCCAACCGTCGCAATATAACTGAAACATTATTGAAAGCGGCCTGAAGCCCCATTAAAAACAGTTTCAAAAATCAGCGTACATTTGTGATTTTACCTCAGAATCTTCGCAGTTAATGCCAATATGTTCAAGCAATGAGAGAAAGAAGGAGAAAATTGCACTTACGAAGCAAACAATCAAGGAGTAATGCCATACGCCCTATACTTTGTGTATAGTTCCGCAATTTAAAGTGAGTGATCAAAGGTCAATTTTGTCTATACATGTATAGACAAAATTGACCTTTGATCACTCATTTAAACTTGTGGATCTACGAGGGTTGTTCAAAAATTAACCGGATTTTGCCTCGCAAAATTTTATTTTTGAAGAAATCAAAATAAATTTGGTATCATTCGCTGTCGGAATTCGTATACTTGATGCAATAAACCCATCAGCAAGTTTCAAATAGGAACCCACAACGGAGTTTTTTTTTGTAAAAAGTACCAATTGAGGAGCTACATTACATCCTTTTATCTGTATCCTTCGCTCATATTTGGCATAGTTGACTACAGATCTCAAAAATGCAGTTACGAACACCATTGAATTAGATAAGATGATAGGACTTTTAAAGTAACAAATATGGTAATAATTGATTGTGAAACAATTGCCGGTAACCGTGGAGCATTATCGAAGCTCACTATAACAGTCTAAATGATTAACATGTGTAGTAAATTTTCATGAATAAAAGTATTCATAAAGTATGTTTACCTCTAGTATAAGTATCCGAATGTAAAGTGGGTAATATGCAATATATTGAAGATCAGTCATGCAACATGCTGTAAAATAACCCTTGTCAATACTTGACGTATTGCAGCACCTACTACACAGTTATAATGAATAGATCGGCGTTGCACCTGTTTTTCTCGAATTATTTTGAATTATGTGATGGGACTACGGGCAATTGTTTCTGTTACGTGCCAATGTAACAAGAACAAAGAAGCCAGCAACAAACTTTACAATTAACAATATTTATTGACAATAATAACAGAATTATTGACAATATGAAATTAATACAAAGACAAATTACAATACCTTGAATGTTTAATCCTAAAGTTTTTAATCTTAGATCCAATTTAATTAAGTTCCTGGTCCACAAATAATAAGTACAATAATATCTGAATTTAAAATTAAACACGCTTTCAAACACACTTTTAAGATAACAAGAAATCCCCTTTTAGTTTAACACAGTACTACTAAATGAAACCATAAGTCTAAATCAAGTGAACCAAGAATGCTGTAGGAACCCCTTTATATAATACTATAGAACAATCTGGAATAGCATAGAACATAAGAATACTCTAGAGTCTGAATCACTTTCTAAAAGGCCTTTCTAGAAAGATCTAAAATCTTCTACATATATTTACCTATTAGTCAAGGTAATTGGAAAATTCCCAGACTAATTCTAAAAATAGACACGGTAAATACCATTAGGTTTATTTATAGTTTATATATAACACTTTCCCCCTTGAAAGAAAAAAGAAAGGTTTATGAAATAAATCTTTCTTTTTGCATTATCTTTAGCATATACAATGATAACATACTTTACACAATTGATAATATCATAGTTTGTTGAAACATTTCAGCACATCTAGCATGAAAATTACAAACAATTTTCATCAAAAGAATTGAAAAAGAGATATATATGCAAACATATATACAAACATATATAAAAAAAATAGTGAAATGTAACTTTTAAATGTAATTTGAGTATTAAAGATAAGACAATTCAAAATTTTAGACTCTTGACAGAGCATCTGGTATAATGTTGTCTTTTCCTTTAATGTGTCTTACATCAAGATCAAATTCCTGAAGTGACAAACTCCACCTCAATAATCTTTGGTTCTTACTCTTAAGTTTGTGAAGAAAAGTTAAGGGATTGTGGTCACTGAAAACAACTAAAGGAGAAGTTGCAGATGTTAAATAAACTTCAAAATGTTGGATTGCCAAAATCAGAGCAAGACATTCTTTTTCAATGGTGGAGTAGTTTTTCTGATGTTTGTTTATTTTTTTTAGAAAAATAACAAACTGGATGATCAATACCATCATCGTCTTCTTGCAAAAGAACAGCACCAATACCAACATCACATGCATCAACAGCTAATTTGAAACATTTGTCAAAATCAGGTGCTAAAAGAACTGGTGTGCTCTTTAGTATGGCTTTTAAGCGATCAAAGGCAACTTGACAGTTATCATTCCATTTAAACTTAACATTTTTCTTTAGTAAATTTGTTAAAGGTTCAGCTATTATAGAAAATTTCTTGCAAAACTTTCTATAGTAGCCAGCCATACCAAGAAATCGCATCAGTTGCTTTTTAGTAGCAGGCACAGGAAACTCAGAGATAGCATTGACCTTAGTTTCTAAAGGTTTAACTTGACCCTGTCCCACAAGATGTCCTAAAAAAGTAACAGTAGCATGACAAAATTCTGTTTTTCCCAGATTAACAGTCAATTTTGCATCACTGAGACGGTCGAAGAACTGTTTGATTCCTTGAATATGGTCACTCCATGTGTCTGTGTAGATGATGAAATCATCGATGTATGCGTCACAGCCATCTAAGCCAGCTATAACCATATTTACAAGCCGCTGAAATGTCGCAGGAGAATTTTTCATCCCAAATGGCATAACTTTGTACTGGTACAGACCAGTTGGAGTAGCAAATGCTGATACTTCTTTAGCCCTATCAGTGAACGGAACTTGCCAGAATCCTTTGAGAAGGTCAAATTTGGTGACATATTTAGAATTACCGACTTTGTCAATACAGTCATCAATTATTGGAAAAGAGTCAGTTTTTGTCACTGAGTTCACTTTTCGATAGTCAGTACACATTCTGTATGTTCCATTTGGCTTTGGAACTTATATACATGGTGAACTGTAATTACTTTGGCTGGGTTCAATAAAACCATTCACCAATAAGTAATTCACTTCATCTTGAAGGGCTTTTTGTTTCATTGGATTCATTCTATAAGGATGTTGTTTTATTGGTTGAGAATCTTCCACAATGACATCATGATATATTTTATCAGTTCTTGTTGGGATGTCAGGAAACAAATGTTCATATTCATTAATCAACTGTTTCAGCTCTTCTCGTAGAGATGGCTCCAAATGTGAAAGTTTGTCGTCAAGATTCTTTAGTATTTCAGAGTTCTCAAGTTTAGGTGGACCATGAACAGATTTTTCACTAAAGTCTGAATTAACTTCTGATTCAGGCACATTTGATTCTTGTGGGACAGTTTTTACAACTGTTACTGGCTTTGAAATAGAGCTATCTCTGTCAAAATACTTTTTTTAACATATTCACATGACACATTTGTTTATTTTTACGCCTTCCAGGAGTATTGATAATATAATTCAAATCACTTGTTTTCTTATCAATAGTATATGGGCCATAATATCTTGCCTGTAAGGGTCGGCAAGGTATTGGAAAAAGAGCAAGGACTTTATCACCTGGTTCAAATTTCCTATCAACACTATGCTTGTCATATCTTGCCTTCATTTTGCCCTGAGATGATTTAAGATTTGACCTAGCAACCTCACATGCCCTAGACAGTTTATTCTGAAGTCAGAAACATACTGTAACAAGTTCAAGGGTGTTTCATCATCAGCAAGAAATTTCTCTTTTAAGAGTGTTAATGGCCCACGAACAGAATGACCAAAAACTAACTCAAAGGGGCTAAAGCCAAGAGATTCTTGAACAGATTCTCTGACTGCAAATAATAGCAAATGAATACCTTCATCCCAATTTTTCTCAGTATGGAAACAATATGACCTTATCATATTCTTTAGGGTCTGATGAAATCTTTCTAAAGCACCTTGACTCTCAGGATGATAAGCAGATGACCGATACTGCTTGATACCTAATTCATGCATAACCTGTTGGAATATGCCTGACATGAAGTTTGATCCTTGATCAGACTGAACTGATTTTGGAAGGCCAACAAAAGTAAAGAATTTGACAAGAGCCTTAATAATTGACTTTGCCTTAATGTTTCTTAAAGGAATTGCTTCTAGGAAGCGAGTAGAAGCACACATAATTGTCAACAAATATTCAGAACCTGACTTAGTTTTCGATAAAGGACCAACGCAGTCTATTATTATCCGACTGAAAGGTTCATCAAAAGCTGGAATGGGTTGTAACCTTGCTTTTGGAATAACTTGGTTATGTTTCCCTACCATTTGACAAGTGTGGCAACTTTTACAATATTCGGAAACGTCCGATTTAAGTCCAGGCCAAAAGAAATGAGTCATATTCTTGTGATAAGCCTTGTTTACACCTAAATAACCTGACATTGGACTTTCATGGGCTATACTAAGTATTTCACGGCGATATGACTTTGGAACAACAATTTGGTGATGAACAGCCCAATCATCATCAGCTGGGACATCAAATAGTCGCCATTTTCTCATCAGAATACCATTCTTTTTATAGTAACAAACAGGATTCTGAGACATTTCTTTTTCGGGTAATGCCCTATCAATTAACTTTGAAATCTCAGGATCATTTTGCTGTTCCTGGATTAACTTTGACTTTGAATGCGTTTCATGACCTTGGTCATTTGACCTTGGAGATGACTGACAAAATTTTGACGAGTCTGTCTGAGTATCAGGCAGACTAAGATTAAAAGACTTTTTAATCTCGTCATTGAAATATTGACCAACAAAAGTATCAGTTAAGTCAATATCATTTGAATTTTTAAAGGAAGCTTTTTTAGCCATACCCCGAGTTACTGCACATGAAGGGTACAAATCAGGTATTTCCTGCAAAATAGGATCATCTGTTTGACCTACAAAAGGTGTGTCAGTTACAAGAGGATTAACAACAACCTTATCTCCAGCTAAGTCATTGCCTAGCAATAAATGTACACCTTTAAATGGTAAAGAATGTTTAACACCAACAACCACAGAACCAGTAACCAAATCTGAGGACAAATTAACCTTATGAAGAGGAACATCAATAACACCACACTCAACTCCCTGAATAAGGACACTAGTACCAGACGAAGCCTTCTCAGAAAAAGGAAGAACATCTGCTACAATAAGAGATTGAGAAGCTCCTGTGTCTCTTAAAATTTTAATAGGGGTAGGTGGGCAGATATCACCTGAAAGTGATACAAAACCATCCAACATGAACGGTTCAAAAATCTCCATACAGGAATCAGAATTTGGTTCTGCCTTAACAATTGAATTTAACTCAAAAGAAGGCTGTGATTTAGGCTGAAGGCTGGTGAGCCCTGTAGGTTTGGCTGCACGCAGTTCCTTCTTCCTTTTTAATCTAAAACATTCCAAAATAAGGTGACCTGGTTTTTTACAAAAAGTACAATGTACTCGAGATAAGGGGTTTTGAACATTGGTTTCACCAGTAGACTTGAGTTTATGTGAATTTGATTGACTAGACATGCTAGATGAATCACCAGACATAGATTTATTTTGGGGATGTGAGGAAGCAGGTTTTGCTTTATTAACTAAAGAATTTTTGTGTGTAAGGTAGTAATCATCAGCTAAAAGAGCTGCTTCATGTATAGTTTCAACAGTTTTTTCATCTAAATGTGACTTAATGTCAGATTGAATACAATTTTTGAATTGTTCAATTAATATTAGTTGTCTAAGATTATCATAATTTTGGTCTATTTTCTTAGAATAGCACCACCTGTCAAATAATTTTTCTTCGTTTCTTGCAAATTCAACGTGAGTCTGGCCAGATTCTTTTCTACAACTTCTAAATTGTTGTCTGTATGCTTCTGGTACCAGCTCATCCCTTTGAGAAAGAGTTCTTTTACAGTATCATAATCATTGCTTTGTTCTGTTCTAAGTTGCGAATAAATATTGCGAGCTTTTCCTACTAAGACACTTTGGAGAAGTAAGGTCCATTGCTCCTTTGGCCATTTCAAGTTATTTGCAACTTTTTCAAAATGTTCATTTTCTTGAAATTGAGGAACAAGCCTAAAATGTTTTGTTACATCAAAATGGTCATTATACATATATCTAGACTGATTTGCTCTATCTTGAATTTCTAATTCTTTTAATCGTAATTGAAATGCTCTTTCTTCTCTTTCCCTCTCTCTCTCTATTTCTCGTTCTCTTTCTTCTCTTTCCCTTTCTTCCTTTTCCCTTTGAAATTGCCTTTCTCTTTCTTTTTCTTCAATTTCTCTCTGTGCTCTTTCTCTTTCAATTTCAATTTCTAATTGATTTTCTTGAAATTTTCTCTCTTCTCTCTCTCTTTCTATTTCCAATTCCATCTCTCTTTGTTGGAGTTTTAACAGTTCAAGATCTCTTGAGCTTGAAACTGATGGAACATCAACAATGAGAGACAGAGCCTTTTCATCAAAAATGTCCTCATCAACAAAATATTGAACCAAAATATTCTTAATTTCATGCTTTCGCAATGAGGACTTGACTTCTTTTAATTCATAATGCTTGGCAAGATTGAGCAAATCAGGCTTTTTACCCAAATTCAATAGCTCCACGGAAGGTTCGTGCGTAAATTTTTCTAAGTCAAAAGACATGGCAGCTTGTTGCTGTATTCAAACAAGAATTTAAGATTTCGATATATAATAGTGAAAGTACACTCTAGATTTATCAAAATTGAAATATGAAATTAATTTCTTAAATAATTTTGAACACTAGATTTAAATACAGAATTTGTTTGATTTGTTTTGTTTTGTTTGTTTGTTTGTCTGATATTCGTATCTCGAGACGAGCCCCCAATATGTTACGTGCCAATGTAACAAGAACAAAGAAGCCAGCAACAAACTTTACAATTAACAATATTTATTGACAATAATAACAGAATTATTGACAATATGAAATTAATACAAAGACAAATTACAATACCTAAAATGTTTAATCCTAAAGTTTTTAATCTTAGATCCAATTTAATTAAGTTCCTGGTCCACAAATGATAAGTACAATAATATCTGAATTTAAAATTAAACACGCTTTCAAACACACTTTTAAGATTCAAAGAAATCCCCTTTTAGTTTAACACAGTACTACTAAATGAAACCATAAGTCTAAATCAAGTGAACCAAGAATGCTGTAGGAACCCCTTTATATAATACTATAGAACAATCTGGAATAGCATAGAACATAAGAGTACTCTAGAGTCTGAATCACTTTCTAAATGGCCTTTCTAGAAAGATCTAAAATCTTCTACATATATTTACCTATTAGTCAAGGTAATTGGAAAATTCCCAGACTAATTCTAAAAATAGACACGGTAAATACCATTAGGTTTATTTATAGTTTATATATAACATTTCATAATCCGATTTTGATATAAAGATTATAATGGTAAATTCGGAATATGAGTAACCTAAATGTCAAAATCGAATTGTGCAACAATTGCAATTGGATGGAGTTCAAATTAAACGCCGTTAATTTAGCAGATCAAAGGGAACATGAACTTCAAATACATGATGGGACCAGCGTCAATTTCTTTTTTATAATCCGACTATACTGGCGTCAAGAAAAACGCCTCAGTGACAATTTTGCATTGCTTTTCTGTAACGCATACTTATATTAAACATTATATGCTAGCTTTAATATAACTCTACTTACCCGTGTCAAAATGAAAATATTTAGATTTCATGATTTTTCTATGCCTAAACATTAGAAGTGGTCACTAGGTCACTAGGTTTTCGAGCAACACATGTGCATTCTACACTTTATTGTTTCGAAACAAAATTAGGAATGTGCCTTGAACATTCGATATGCCAGTGATTCACACAAAGACAAAACAACGATTTTTGCTATCGTGATTTTGAGCTTTTGAAATGGGAGCGGATCTGTAATTTTTTTAAATCCTTAAAAAGGAACTGGTCTTGCAATTTTTAAATAAGTGCGTATTGTACGCATTAATAGGGGATAATCTGGTGGACTTGGTCAAAGTGGGCCACTCATGATGTCTGTACGACAAGGCAACCTCATTACACAACGCCATTGACGTAATCAGTTTGTGATTACTAAATCTTTGTAAAGGAATTAATAAAGGCTTATGAACAGCCTGTAAGTCTAAAAATAGTAAGAAATCACCTCAGAGATTTCAGATCAACAGACCAAAGAGTGTAGCCAAATTTTTACCTCAAAATAACTAGCTTTTTTTTTAATTAGGACAAAGCCAATCTCTTTTTCGATAATGTGGTAACCCCCGTTATTGTCTGGAAAAAGGGGATGCCAATCTTTGAAACCCCATAACTTTATTTCGAATATCATCTCAAAAGCAGCTCTTGTATGAGCCGGACTACAATGAATTTGCTTTCAATCTAATTGAAAAAAAGAAAAAAAAGTAACGCGGAACGTCTCTTCTGTATATAATCGTCATTTCCATATGACTGTGGGGTTATTTATTGACGTCCGTATATGATAACTATTATATGGCCCGAATTAGACTATTAAACATTTGCACGAGGGGTACAAACTTAAACTAAATTATACATCAGCAGATTATAGGATAAATCGTAAACGTAAACTTCAGTTAAATTCATTTTTATATGATTATGCCTCTTAACCTATTGTTTATCTAAACTGTAAGTTTAACAAAAAAGTTAATTGATCCAATAATTTGAGGGGTCATCAACCTCGCCAAATATATCTTGCTTTAAAACTAGTAAAAGATGTAGAAATGTCTGAATTAACTTCTGAATTAAGTAATCTTCATGTATACATTCTCGAGTTAATACAATGGTAAATATAAATGGTAGCCGTTTGTAATTTTTGCTAAAATTTTGTATGAAAAGCTAAGACTTTTAATAATGCAAAATCAAATAAATATGTTAAAAAAATGTATTTGTTTATAAGAGGAAATGAATATATTTTGGGTAAAAAAATATCTTTTATTAGTGTAAATAGAGTATTTCACATTTACATCGAATTGAAAAATGCACCGATGCATTTTGGACAATACGACGCTTAGTTTTTGATTGAATGCTGCTGGAAAAGATAATTCAGCCTTAAAAGACAAGTGTTCATTTTCAAGAAAACATGGCAACCTTATGAGACAACAACAAAGCAACTAAACAAAGTTGTTTAAACGATATGCAATGATTTATATCATTTTGATGTGTTATTGAAAAGCCGACATTAAAAAAAACCTTTTTTCGAATATCTGAATATAGGTCTGTCGCCGTCGACAATCACAACCATTTCTGATCTATTGTTACAGCAACTCCTTTTAATTTCCGTCTGTCGACAGAGGCAATATTGATTTGAATACATGTCGTATTTGAAGACTCGCTGTCAGTTTACTTTTTAGCTCACCTGAGCACAAAGTGCTCATGTGAGCTATTGTGATCACCTTTCATCCGGCGTCCGTCCGTCGGTCGTCGGTCGTCGGTCGTCCGGTCGTCGGTCGTCGGTCGTCGTCCGTCGTCCGGCGTCCGTCAACAATTTCTTTAAACGACATCTCCTCCTTAACTACTTGGCCAATTTACACCAAATTTTACAGAAATGTTGCTTAGGTGGTCCCCTTCAAAAATAGCTAAAAGAATTGAAATTCATGAAAAACTCTGGTTGCTATGGCAACAAACAGTGAAATTTTAAGAAAATCTTTAAAATTCTTCTTCTTCTCAACAAGTAGTCCTACAGACTTAAAACTTGGCATGGATGATCAGTTCATAGACCTGAATTAAAATAGCTAAAATCATATCTTTTGGGCCACCAGGTGCGGAACACCAGGGGGGAGGGGGTAGTACTTTGGGTAAATTTTGTAATCTTTAATCTTCTTCTTCTTTGGAACCAGGAGCCCTACAGACTTGAAAATTGGCATGGATGATCAGCTCATAGACCTGAATAAAAATAGCTAAAACCATATCTGTTGGGCTGCCAGGTGCGGAGCACCAGGGGGAGGGGGTAGTACTTTTGTGAAAATTTTGTAATCTTTAACCTTCTTCTTCTGATGAACTAGGAGCCTGAGAGATTTGAATATTGGCATGGATGATCAGCATATGGACCTTTATAAAAATAGCTAGAACCATGACTGTAGATTCACCAGGTGCGGAGCACCAGGGGGGAGAGGGTAGTACTTTTGTGAAAATTTTGTAATCTTTAACCTTCTTCTTCTTCTGAACCACAAGCCCTACAGACTTGAAAATTGGCATGGAGGATCAGCTCATAGACGTTAATAAAAATAGCTAAAATCATGACTGTAATGCCACCAGGGGGGAGCACCATGGGGGAGAGGGTAGTACTTTTGTGAAAATTTTGTAACTTTAACCTTCATCTTCTAATGAACCAGGAGCCCTACAGACTTCAATATTGGCATGGATGATAAGCATATGGATCTTAAATAAAATAGCTAAAAGCATGAATGTAGGGCCACCAGATACGGAGCATAAGGGGGCAGGGGGTAGTACTTTGGATCAATTTTTAAATCTTTAACCTTATTCTTCTTCTGGATCAGGAACCCTACAGACTTGAAAATCGTAATGGGTGATCAATATATTGACATTAATAAAAATAGCTAAAATCATAGGTGACTGTAGGGTCACCAGGTGCTGAGTGTCTTGGGGAGGGGGTAGTACTTTGGATCATTTTTGAAATCTTTAAACTTCTTCTAATGAACCAGGAGTCCTACAGACTTGAATATTGGTATGAATGATCACCATATGGACATTAATTGAATTAGCTAAAATCATGACTGTAGATTCACCAGGTGCAGAGCATCTTGGGGGAGGGGGAGTGCTTTGTTGAGAATTTTGAATCCCTACAGCCTTTATATTTGACATGGATTGATCAACTCATTAAAGAAAACTTTGAAAGTCTCAGACTCAGCCTGTATATCTGGCATAGATAAGCTGATCACAGACCTTTTATGAAAAAAGCTTAAATAAATAATGACCAGGGGAGGAGCAGAGGGGGGTGGAGGGAGGATTATTTCAAATGTTATCTGATTGAATAAGTGAAAATCTCTTTTTCTGTGGTTGCATGGACATACCTAGGTAATGAAGCTTTTTTCTCAGGTGAGCGACCCAGAGCCAACGGCCCTCTTGTTTAATTAAAGCTTCAAAGTTTCAAAGAAATATCGGCGGATGATTGGACGTCATTTGTGTGCAAGTTAAACTTACATTATTGAGAAGCATTTATTGAGAAAAATGTGAAATATTTTAGCAAAAAGTCAATATTGTAACTTTTTATGGGAAACCTCCGAACTGACCAATGGCTGTTGCCATATTTGCGAGGGATGTGAGTAAAGACTTATTCTATAGAGCAATTACACGTTCATTTATTAACTTAACAATACAAGAAATTTGCTAGTTTATTCATACGAAAAAGATTACTTGGCATATCGTCATATCTTGCTGAATCTGTCGTTATTGACACGAATCTGTCGTAGACGCAACCGGTTATACGGTGTACCGAGGTGTGCCGATTGTTCTTAAACATGACGCAATTTAACAAGTTCACTTTTCAATTGAATAGTTTTTTTTCCAGATTTTGCTATAAATTTATCGTTACCTAATTTATTTATGCAGTGCTTTACGAAGTTCAGCACAATCAATCGTTTGGTTACCAAAATGGCATAACCTTATCCGATTCAAACTAAAGAAAAGCGGACTTTAAATGGAATAGAAATTGTAACATTAAAAGCTTGATACTTGTACTTTGTATGACAAGATAGCTCTAAATCGCTCACCTGAATAATATAAGACGAGTCAGAAGAAACTTGCCATCAAAAAGAAAGAAAGGGCTTGGGGGATATCTGTACAACCTGTAGTCATGTTGTATGGTTTTAAAGTAGAAATAAGCCCCACAATGCCACACCCATAAGTTTGTGTCTATTATAAGTTATTGTATAAATGTTCAAAAGGGTCATTTACCAAATGTTCCAATGCTTTGAGAGGAGGTCAAAAAAAGCCCATCCTGTCGCGCCAATATTTTGTTGTCAATCAAAATTTCTTGGTCAAGTTATGAGAATGGTCACACAAGGAGCATATCTGTCAAAAACTGCTACGCCCTTTTGGAGTCAATCAAAATTTCACGAACAAATTTTGAGATTGGTCACACATTGAATTTTTTATAAATTTGGTTGATATTAACTCATAGGTTACTGAGGATAAGTTCTTTGGAGAATTCCGACGGACGACGCACGACGGACAAATTGTGACCACAAAAGCTCACCTTAAGCACGATGTGCTCAGGTGAGCTAAAAAGATAGTAATTTTTCCACCTTACCCGAACCAGTTGTATGAAATACAACGATCAGATTCGTAAAGGGGGTGTCACACCACAGCGTATGAGGGTAACGTATGCCTAGCGTATAGAATAAAGACAAAATCATGTTCATACGCACAACTCTTCGGCGTAAACCCCCGCCATCGACAAGAAATCATTTTAAACGTATGGCCAGCGTATGAGCAGCGTTAAAGTAGCGTATGTCCAGCGTATTATCAGCGTATACAAAACGCACGTGTGCGCTTATAAGCTTATTTGTAACGTACAACACCGTATGAGTGGCGTATGCCAGCGAGCGAGTAACGTATTGCTAACGTATGTAAGCGTATGACTAACGTATACAGCGGTTTACATCATTTATGACCTTTGCCAGTTCCTTCCGTCTAGAAGTAGACACTCAGCAGTAAGGATACCGGGAAAATGTGGGAAAGGGAAGGTATAATAATAATAATAATAATAATAATAATAATAATAATAATAATAATAATATCTTTATTTTATGAAGGTGAAACATTAAGACAAATCTTTCAAAATTAACAAATTGAAATTTCTCTTTTTTACAATGTTGCCTTCAGTGAAAGAAAAATTAATGAAAAGTGATATTCTGTTTAAATAATGATATCATGATAAAAAAAAATATGATGAAAGTCACCGAAAAAGATGATGACAAATGATGACATATGAAAATAACAATGGACACAATATACAAGAAAATTCATGTATTAGTAAATCTTCGGACAGATACACCATTTACTTAAATAAATTAGATGCTTTCTGCATCGACTGTTGATTTAGTTAAGAGTAAATACTGTTTAAATTTGTTTTTGAAGCTAGATAAAGAAGATGCATTTCTAATGGAAATTGGGATTTCATTCCACACATGTATACTGTTGTATGAGAATGAACGTTTTTTGTACAACGTATTATATTTTGAGTGTGTGATGTCATTATGTGCAGACGACCTTAAATTATACTTACTGTTTTTACAAAATGAAATAACCTCATTCATGTATTCTGGTAAAAGGTTATTATAGCATTTGAAAATTAAAACACCAGTATAATAATTACATCGGTTGTCAAATGTCATCCAGTTTAGTTTAGTGAAAAGTTCAATCGATGGTGTTCTTGAAGAAGCGCCCAAAATAACACGAGCTGCTCTTTTTTGAAGTATAGATAATTTAGCAGTCCTATATTTAGCACTTTTCCACCAAACTGTACAGCAATAATCAAAGAGAGGAAGTATATACGAATTGTAAAACAGTTGCTTCATTTCTAAGGTGAGATAATTCGATATTCGTTTGAGTAATGTAATTTTACTGTTGATTTTAGAACTTGTTTTTTCAATGTGTGTATTCCAAGATAGATGGTTGTCGACATATACACCCAAAATCTTATGAGATTCAACGACTTCAACGTAAACACCGTTTAGTTGTAAGCAAAGGTTAATATTCTTTAATCTATGTTTAGGTCCAATAAGCATACATTTTGTTTTAATTGGGTTGACAAGCATATTATTATTTGAACACCAAGAGAGTATAGATTTTAAACTACTTTGTAAGTTGGTTTGTTTTTCGTTAATGTTTACTCCAGACTTATATAATGTTGAATCATCTGCATAGAGATCTAAACTCGAGATATTTCCATACAAACTCATGTCATTAATATAAATCAGAAATAGAAGCGGTCCTAATATAGAGCCTTGTGGGACACCGCTAGATATGATTTGTGGGGTGGAAAAGTTATCACTACTCTTAATATACTGTTTTCTGTCGGACAAATAAGATCCAAACAATTCTAAGGCTTTGATAGAAAATCTATGCAACCTTAATTTATACAACAAAATTTTATGATCCACAAGATCAAAGGCTTTCTGCAGATCAACGAAAACTGTACCAACGATTTTTCCCGAATCAATATCCTTTGACCATTCATCGATCATTCGGATAAGGGCCGTCTGACAAGAATGCTTTTCTCTAAAACCTGATTGGTGCTTATTAAGGATATTATTTTTGTTCAAAAAGGATAACAACTGATTCGATAAATGGCGTTCAAAGATCTTTGAAATAGTTGGCAAAATAGATATTGGTCTATAGTTATTTGGATCCTTCCTATCGGAGCCCTTATGTAATGGAAGAACATACGCTTCCTTTAAGGCATCTGGAAATATACCTTTTGCAATACTGTTGTTGATAATAGATGTTAATGGTAAAATTATCTGATCGCCACAAGATTTCAAAATAGTGGCACTAATACCATCAATTCCGGTTGCTTTATTTTTGTCGAGATTATTTATCATTTTCTTTACTTCTAAGGGTGTTATGAAGTCAATATCAAAAACTTGACCTTTCAATACCGTTTCCAAATGTTTCTGCAGATAGTAAAATTGGGGTTCATTGAATTGTGACTTTTTCACAATGTTTGCTATATTGATGAAGTGTTTATTGAATGATTCTATAATATCATGGCCCCCCCCGGATACATTCTCCGTTAAAAACCATTTCCGAAGGTAATTTAACAGGTTGAGCTAATAAATTATCATTATTTTGTACTCGGTGTAAGTTTTTCCATAGATCTTTACTACTTGTACCCTTTTTGATTGCAGTAGAACTCCTTCTTATTTTTACGAATGAGATGCACCACTTTATTCCTCATAGTTTTATATTCATCCAATTTTTTTAATTTAAGGAAACGATCCCGTTCATACATTGCTTTTTTAACTTCGGCATTTATCCATTGAGGTAAATGTTTACTTTTAACACGCTTTGACTTGTTTGGAGCATGTATAGATAAAACACCATTTAAAATGTCGTAAAATAATGAAAGCGCCTTCTCTGGGTCAGGCTCAATTTCAATAAAATGAATATTCGTAGAAATTAAGTCATTTTGAAATTCGTATTCTTCAAAGTTTTCAAAACTTCTGTACGTCATAACAGTGTGGACGTTTTCTTTAAAAGGCCTGTTTCTGATTTTTCGCGTCAAACAAATTGGAAAATGATCACTTAATGCAAGATGTGAAACAAATGTTTCTGCGATTCTGTCAGTACGATTTGTATAGATATGGTCTATAATTGTCGAAGATGTTTTAGATATTCGGGTTGGTTCAGTAACTATTTGTGAGAGTCCGTATTTCAGAGTAAATTTAGACCACTCTTTATTTTCAAAGTTTTTGTTTTCTGATAGGTAATTGTAGTTTAAGTCCCCAATTATATAATATTCATTACAGTATTCATCTGCTTTTTTTATTTGTATATCAAATGAAGATATCCAATCTTTATTTGATTGTGGTGGTCTATAAACAAAACACAAGAGAAAAGATTTTGAGTTCTTATGGCATATTTCTATCCATACCGATTCTATATCTTCCGATTCTAAATCTGACCTTCGGTTAAACGGGATACAATTTTTTAAATAAATCAAAATTCCCCCTCCTTTTTTTAGTTTTCTGTCTTTCCTTATAAATGAAAAACTGGGAACATTAAGGTTCAAGTCGGATAAGAATCATTAAGAAACGTTTCGCAAGCGCCAAAGATATCAATATCGTTAGAAGATAAAATGTATTTGATCTCATCAAATTTTGGAAGAATGTGTTGCACATTGAGATTAACGATATGTAGACCTTTTTGTTTAAACTTTATAGTTTGGTTCAAGAAACTTAGGTTTTTAGAACTAAGATGCTGGCTACTATCACAAACCGTCAATTCATTTACTGGTTGAAGAATTTTACATTCTTTATAATGAGAAAAAGACGCGGTGGTATAAGAATTAGAATGAAAATGAGAATTAAGATTTGAATTAGACAGAGATTTTGATTTAGAATTATACATACGAAAGTTTGGCGTGTTTTCAGAGTTAATGTTAAATTGCATGCAGCTGCATGGAAATATTTGGCAATTTGAACATATTGAACTTAAAGCACTGAACTTATTATTTAGGGAAATTTGCGTGTATCTGTCCGCGATTTCCTAACGTGCGTAAATTTGTCTACACTCCGAAGATAAATGATTGGTCAATCCACAATGAAAACAACGGGAATTTAAATTCCTACGATAATTCATTCTGTCTATCCTGTTTGCACGTGCGCTTTGAAAGTAATTGAGTTTAGTTTGCTCACAATCCTCAATTCGGTGCCCTTCTTAAAAGAAGTGCTTCTTCATCGCCTAAGAAAAGAGTGATGTTATTCATCAAAAGAAAGAAGACAAAAATGCTGTTCAGTACAGATCCAGATCTCCATCGCCGGTCGATGAAGATTAGTCACTAGATACTTCCCCGACCTCGGAAGACGGTTCTTCCAGGTCCTCTACGCTGGAAAGGAAGAAAGGGGCCAAAAAGAGGTCGTGTAGCCTCTCAACGGAAGAAGAGGACCAGATGCTTGATCCTCATTTCTTAACTCAACCAAGAGCTGGTCATAAAGGCCGAAATGAAACCGCCTCTCAATCCAAGATTTAGTCCATATTTTGCGCCTTGTTGTTTTCCTCTTCCTTCGTCTCCCATGTTTTATACATACATACATACATAATACAAGGTAAAATGGTGACTTAGCAGAGCTGCATCATTCTTCTCTGTGTTGAGCTAGATCTACAACTGACTTATATAAAGTACATGTTTAAACCCGATTCGTTTTTGTGACCACAAATTTCAAAAGAGCTGTGGTCATACCATTGGTCAAATTAGCGAAATTAAGATCTAGCGGTTCAAAAAAATATATTATGTCTGATAGAATTTTAATTTTCTGTCAGCGTATGGCAAGCGTACTTGACCTATGAGAAGCGTTCGTATAGCGTAATGACCTTATGTATACCGTATTAGTAGCGTACCTCTAGCGTATAGACCGTATGCATACCGTATGAATAGCGTATATTCTATACGCTGGCATACGCTGAACTTTTTTTTAACATGTCAAAAAATATTTTTTGGCCTCTGCGTATAAGAACGTATACCAACGTATACCAGCGTACTTGTAACGTACACGACTTATGAGTAACGAACACAAAGCGTACATCAGCGTATGAGAGCGTATGAGCATACGTTTGCCATACGCTGTGATATACGCTGTGATGTGACAGCCCCATAAGCTACGCCAAACCTTGTAAAAATAAAGTGTTGTAAGCACTGTAATTATGTGGCAATGAATGAAGTCAGTCTAGGAATTAAGACATACATATATATCTTTATTAGAGTCTCGTGCATTTACATATATTCAAAACAATACGATGAAACATCAAAACAAACACGACTATTCAAAAATGAATTTTACGAGACTGAAAAATACAAGAGATATTTGTAAAACAATTATGCTACCATAAAAGCAGGCTAATGGCTTTTTCTCTGTCTATCAAAAAAGGACAATAACTAAACAATATGATGAGAGGAGTTATGGTTCTTATATACTGCACTTCTGCTCAATGAGTTCTGTCCACCTGTAAAGTTCAATTTACAAACTTTTTGGGGTATGCTCCAGACAAATAAGATCTAAGGACGGACCGACGAACCTACCGACCGACCGACAAGTGAAATGCAATAAACCCCCTCTTCGAAGGAGGGGACATAATTATTACACTTTCAAGTCATTTTCATATAAGTAAGAAAGTAAATATTTTATTATAGTGACATGTGTATACAAATAGAAGAATACAGATATAAAAAAGTACAAAATTACACCCGGCCCAATGGGCCTATATGTCACTGTTCGCAAATATAAATCAAATGGTCAAATGGTTTTACGTATTTTTTTTTACTAATAAATACAAAATAACAGTTTGTGATTAGGGAGAAGTGATTTATTTAATCAAGCAATTTCTCTTCACCAGACATTCTTTTCTTCCATATTGCACCTTTTGGACGACGGGCTAAATTTTTATTTCAAATGCGTGAAAATTTATTTCGTCGTTGTAAAACAAAAATCTCTTAACCACAGCTTTAATCAATCTATAGTTACGAGATTTCAGAATAGCGCCGACGATATAGAGCATTATTGAGAGCAACTAATATAAATAGTACTTCTCCTGTAGGAATAAGCTTTTACTAAAAACTTCGAGAGTTTTCGAGCATGATTTAGCATAAGATACACAAGCTTTTGTTTCGATGACAATGAAATAAAGTCATTTGTTCTAAGAATAACACCGAAAGCCAATTCACGTTAATTGTTATAAAACTCACAATCGACAACAAAATGGATTTCGTCCTCTACTTGTTGGGTATTGCAGCACACGCAAGTTCGTTCGTTCACTTGTTCACCGACGTATCTCCCAGTCTCAATCCTTAATGGCAAAATACCGCATCGAAGTTGAGCAAACATTGAACGTTCATATTTGTCTAAGTTGAGAAGAATATATTGTTCAGTATTAATATTATCCTTAAAAAGTGCGTATGTACGCAGTTTCCTTGTTTGCTGTACATTAGTAGACCAATGAATTGAGAAATATTCTCTTATTCTGTTTTCTGCAAGTTCAATATCTACCATGTTTCTTTGGAGGTAATAATCATTTAACCCGATTTTCTCAAAAATATCTTTAATATCACTGCACCAATTATTGTGACACAATACATGGGTTAGTAGTGTTAGTATATAGGGTCAGCTTAAGCCGACAGACAGACATCAGATCAAGATGAATTAATTTATCGCAAATGAAATATGTTAATCATCATTGAATTTAATTTCATTTGATTAAATTCGCACCAAGACTTAACTTTTTATTAACACTTATAAATCTGTTAGATCATCAGCTAATTGGTGAATATTATTGGCATTAAACAATACACAAACATTAAGATCAATGCTGCAACCATTAATTTTAGGATATATTGTTAAATATATCACATAATAGGGAAGATATTTCATTCCCTTGCCTTATACCACTCTTTCCTTCAAACCAATCAGTCACTTTATTTTTACACAGGCTGAGATAGGTGTTTATAAAGATTTGACAGTTTTAAATAATTTTCCAGAACTCCAATAGTCTAAAGATATACCGGTCAAAAATTATATGCTTTCTGAAAATCAATTAAAGCGCAGAAGGTGGACATTTTGCCTTTTTTTTTAAACTCCATGATATTTGTAAATGATCCGAAATAGCATATCGTGTTTCGTCATTTACCTTTTTCAACATTTTTTAAATTTCATTAGCTCATTTGGTAAGCCTATTATTCAAAAATCCGCAATGCAAATCATAAATTGAGTCTGACAACTAAATTACCATAAAGATTCTTTGGGTATCGGATGAACATTTTGCATTGAATTAATGATACACACTTCCCATTTCGAATGCAATAATCCGTATTTAAAACATACATTAAAGAAATACCAATACTATTAACTGAGTCTTCTATTCCGAACTCAGAACTAGAATTAGATAACATTACCTAACGGACCGTCGTTATATAGTGTTTGAAAATCAAAATTCCATTTTATTTAAAACAGTTTATGTTTCGATGATACTTTTCTATCTCCTAGAACAGCAATTCACGATTTTCTTTAAAAAAAACATCAAAACCTAAGTTGTAGATATAGATTTCGTAAATCCATACAAGTAACATTTAAAGATAATTTTGCTAATAAACGTTCATTAGACATAGGCTTTATCGTAATGATGTCGACATGCTGAAAGTACCACTCTGTGCTTCGAACAATTAAAACCAATGATGATAATAATATAAACGAAAATGGCACATATATTCATACTTTAAGGGAGACAACAGGTTAATCAACATTTTTGCCCCTGCCATCGAGGGAAAGTCTTGCTCTAAGGAAACGAGAGAGTGAAGATCCATTAAAAGATAAATAAAAATGGATAAAACTCTTTAATATGTAAATATGTATATCTTTTCACCAGTTGAGCAAATCACATAATACTCCATTACCATCTATAATAGTTCGGTCAAGGCCCGAATGTAAATATAAACATTGTAACGTGGAATGTTTGCGGGTTTAAAAAACTTTCGGATAATTATGAAGTCCTAGATTTCTTATCAAACTTTGATATTATTGGGTTATTGGAAACTTGGAGTGATTTCACGGATGAATTTTCTAATAATCTAAACGATTTTGTCTATTTTGATTGTGTTCGTAAAAAACCCAGAAATAGTCTCAGGAACAGTGGTGGTATCGGTGTATATATAAGAAAATCTTTTCTTCAGAATAATTTTATCACCCGGATTTGTCATCATCTTGAAGATTGTGTTGTTTTATATGTAAAATCTAGCGTATTTATATCCATGCCAGATATAATTCTATACATTACATATATCTCTCCAGAGGGTTCTTCCATCTATAACAAACTTGAAGAGAAAAATGGAATCGTTAATCTCTTTCTGAACATTGAGTCTTTAAAATCGTGTTATCAAAATTGTGCAATCTATATTGCAGGAGATCTAAATGCACGTACCCAGAATTTTCTGGATTATATCCCCGAAGACTCTTTAGATCACGTCTTTAATACTGAGGTCGCGTACGAGTCTGATTATTTCAACATTGTTCGTAATAATAAAGACTCGAATACATATAATTTGTTTGGAAGAACGTTAGTCGATCTTTGTTGTATTCATGATATACATATTTTAAACGGACGATTTTCTGATGATAACTTAGGTAATTTTACTTGTCTTAAATATAACGGCGCAAGTGTCGTGGATTACCATATTGCCTCTTCAAATCTGTTTCCATTTATCAAGAAGTTTACGGTAATAGATAAAGACGATTCTGATCACCTCCCTTTATCGGCTACCTTAGAATTTAGATTAAAAGAACGCTTTTATCATGATGAAAATAGCAAAGAACAAGATTATTTCTATGAATTTCCCGTGTTTAAATGGAACGAGAATTTTAAAGATTCTTTTTTCAATGCTTTTTCAGAAAATGTTCAAAATATTACTGAAAATGTTAACTCTATTTCCCAAGACATAAACTTGGCTGTTTCAACTATTATCGATGTTTATCACAATTCAGCATCGCGCATGCGCATTAAAATCCGGAGTACGCAGGATTGCCAACACCAACCATGGTGGGACGAGGAATGTGAAGAAGCAAAGCACTTAAAGTACTCTGCTTTGAGGAAATTCCGTAACGGCCTCGCTAACACAAATGTAGATTATCAAAATTATATAAAAAGCCGTAACAACTTTAAATATATTTGCAAACAGAAGAAATTGATCTATCAACATGAAAATAGATCTAAATTGATTTCTTCAACAAAGGATGCTAAATCATTCTGGACACAATTAAAAAAGAGAACAAAAAGAGTTGAACCTTTAAATGAAAATAACATTAATAAATGGAAATTACACTTTGAGGCACTTTTGTGCAAAGAAAATCAACCTAAACTTGAAAATTTTGCATATAATTTGGAACCTGCATTGGATGATAATGATATTTTAAACTCAGAGATTTCAAATGGGGAAGTTATTCAAAGTATAAAAAAATTAAAGTCTGGGAAATCACAAGGACCCGATGGGTTACCTGCAGAGTTTTATAAGCAAACATGTAATGAGATATCGCCATTTTTATGTACTTTATTTAATGAAATCCTCAACACTGGTTATTTCCCAGATTCCTGGAGGGAAAGCATTATTGTTCCTATATACAAATCAGGCGATAAAGACAATCCGTCAAATTATAGGGGTATTTCTTTATTGAATGTTATGTATAAAATTTTCTCAAACATTATTAACGTTAGATTATGCAAATGGTCAGAAATGTATAACAAGATAGACGAAGCCCAGTCAGGTTTTCGAGCGAATTATTCATGTATAGATAATATGTTTATCATACAGAGTCTGGTTCAAAAATATTTAAGTAAACAGGGTGGGCGATTTTATGTTCTTTATGTCGACTTCCAAAAGGCATTTGATTCTTTAATACACTTAAACATGTTTACAAGTCTACAGAAAATGGGTGTAAATGGCAAGCTTTTACGTATTCTTATTTCTATGTATTCTAATATGGTAAATTACGTACGGATAAACGATAAATACTCACACCCATTCACCAGTAACGTTGGTACCCGTCAAGGGGATGTCACTAGTACGATTATCTTCAATCTCTACATAAATGAGTTGTGTACCCTTCTAAAACAAAAGGGTCATAGAGGTATATTTGTGAATAACCAAATTTCCGACATTATATGTATTCTTTTTGCTGATGACGTAGCCAACTGCGCAGATACAGTTGTAAATTTACAGCTACAACTTAATACAATATTAGAGTTCTGTCATAACACAGGCATGCAAATAAACAAAGATAAAACGGAAATTATTGTATTTAGAAACGGGGGGCCACTTAGAAACTATGAATCATGGACTTTTGATGGATATCCCGTAAACGTTACATCTGTTTATAAATATATGGGGATACTATTCACCCCAAAACTCTCTTGGTCAAAAACTAAGTCTAAATTGTCATGCCAGGCAAAAAAATCATTGTACGCGATTAAAGGTTATGAGAGGCAATTTGGTAAGTTCTGTTTCAACGAATGTTTTAAAATTTTTGATTCAATGGTGAAACCTATTCTTCTTTTTGGCTCAGAAATTTGGGGAACAGACCTATCTTTAGACATCGAAAGAGTTCAAAGCAGTTATTGCAAATATTTCTTAGGAGTAAATTCGTCTACAAATGATTGTATGGCTTTAGGAGAATGTGGAAGATTGCCACTTTTTGTCGACTATTATTATAGGTGCATAAAATATTGGCTCAAATTAGTACACATGCCTAACCATAGGTATCAAAAAAATTGCTATTTTATGTTAAAAGATTTAGACGAAGTGGGTAGACGTACATGGGCATCATCGGTAAAACACCTTTTGTATTTATATGGTTTTGGGCTAGTTTGGCTATCGCACGAAGTAGGTAACCAAGATGATTTTTTGGTAGCATTTAAAACACGTTTAATAGACTGTGCACTTCAGAATTGGCATGAAACAATCGAAAGCCAATCAAAATGCTCCACATATAAACATTTTAAGTCTTTGCTAGAACCAGAAAAGTACCTTCAAATTGATTTAGTGTATTCTTTACGACGTTATTTGGCTAGATTTCGCTGTAGTAGCCATAAATTTAATATTGAACTAGGACGCCATAATGGCATACCAAGAAATGAACGTATCTGTAACTTTTGTTTCATTCAACATAATATTTCTTGTATAGATGATGAATTTCATGCTTTTTTCCAGTGTTTTCAATTTCAAGATCTAAGGGTTAATCTTTTATTTTCCTGGTACAAAGGATACACAACACCCGAAAATTTCTACCGATTAATGAAAACAAAAGATATCCAAAACCTAAAAAAGCTATCTTATTTCATTGCAAAAGTAATGAAATTAAAGAACAGCTCATTAGTAAATGAATAGATCCATTAATTCGAATTTCCTTCAAAAAAGTTCGCAATGAATGTGAACGTGGTTGCGAAAAGTTTTGAGGGAAGTCGAGTTTAAATTTTGAGTTTACTTTGATCACACTTCGTGTTCTTAATATTAAGCAGTATGCGTTCTCTGACCAGGCAACTCGCTTCTATTGGTTCATTTCATTACAAATGTAGTATATTTTTGCCATAAACAATATCGTATGCAACTCTTGTCATGAATTTATGATGTAATTTATATGTGTTGTATATAATGGGCCGGTGGCCTATATGTATCTGAAATAAACTATCTATCTATCTATCTAAAGTTCATGTTCATCTACTCTTCCACAAGAATTTCATGCACGTTTTCTACAGCCAGTAGTTCATCCGAGTCGAAGGAGACGAGTATGGATTTCTTTCCTATCTTTCTACAGACTTGTTCAAACGACAGGCGGTAGTCAGCTTTCGGTCCGAGGTTGCTACAATATAAATGACATAAAATGAATTCAAAATGCACATTATGTGATTATTTGTAAGACACAAGTGATCAGACAGTAAAATCACATATCAGTCAGCATATCTTCGCAGTCTGATCAAGGTCTGAAAATATATAAAAAGGTACTTAGTTTTTTGTTTGAAAAAAAAGGGTTATAACTAGGTAGGGGGAATTGATAATTGTCGAGGCTCTGCTGAGACAATTATCAATTCCCACAACCGAGTTAGATATTTTTTCATGCAAAACACTAAGTACGTATTATATTTATTTTATAACCTCTATTTGCCTTGTTTTCATCGATGTTCCTGATTAAGAGGCAAGTTTAAAAAAAATAACCTCTTTATGTCTTTGTTCTAAAAATATCCATGTGATATCAGAAAAATATCACATGAGATGTTATCACACGGAAATTTGTATAGTTATAAGTTATAATAATAAGTAGTATTTAGTTTAATCCTAATAAAAGCTGAACACCGATTAAATGTACACTGTTTGGATTTTTAACCTGTTAAGTGTATTTCCTTTCATAAGTATTTGTAGCGTTATCGAGTTAACTTTCTGGCTTAGTCAAATGGTACCTGCATTAGGCAAGTACGAAGAGAAGATTGTCTGGCTCGTTGGCCGAGTGGTTAACGCCCTCGACTGGTGAATGTAACCTGGTGGTTGTGGGTTCGAGCCCGACCCGAGGCGGGTAGTGTATTTGAGCAGGACACTTTACAGACGGGGCCCCAGTCCATCCAGCTGTAAAAGTGGGTAGCAGTGGTTAGAACCCATTGTCCGTCTTTTTAAGTGCAGAAAAATATCTGGAATGAGTTAGGACCACGATGGAAATAGGATTCATTTGACCCTTTATCGTGATATCCTCGGGAAAAAAATAATAAAAAAAGAGAAACACGATTCGGGTATTGTAAAAATCGATAGTGTCTAAAATGTTATCACCCCTGCCTTTCCACGGCCTTTTTTATGCGGGAATAAAAGAATAAAAAGGCTTTAAAAATCTTGAATGTCGAAGATAAGAAATAAATACATGATCGTATTCTCTGTTTTCTTGAGCACTTACATTTGGCATTTAAGATTTAATACCAACAAGTTTTTCATCAAACTTATGTGTCGCTAAAGACCTACCTTTGACTGAGTTTAAAGCTAAACATTCCTGTTCCCTCAATGGTCAGTAGACAGTTAGTGAGTGGCATAGCCAGTGGATTGGTGAAACCTATCTCAACTTGGAAATTTTGGTTTAGTTTGATTTTCGCAGGGGCCTGAAATGAACAAACATAATTTCATAACAAGCGGGTTTTTCTCCAATTTTTCACGAAATCGAATAACGAATGATCTCTGTGCGCTCATACAGAAGAAATGATATGCTCAAGGCTGTAAAAAGTATTGAGGTGGTGGCCACGTAATAGTAAAGTCGTGGCTTTTAACACTGTTAACCGAGGTTTCCTAATATAAATGTATTCATAAGATTGTCTTACTTTTCTACCCCCTTTCAGATCGTACCTATTTTTCTTTTACAACCAGTGTTGTTTATTGATAGCAAAGGCTGCAACTGTGTTGGTTAAGACATTGCGGGTGGTGTCGGGGTATACAATGTACAGAGGCCAGATATAAGTTGAATATAGTGCAGTGTAAACCAGCCGATATTTTTACATTTTCCCATAAATTATTTTTAGACTTATATAATAACTTTTTATGAAAATCGAAAATTGACGTATATAATAACTTTTATGAAAATCGAAAATTGGTGTACAATTTTGCTGTGCCATGTGAAATATGAAAAAAGGAAAAATACCTTTATTTTCAAACTTGGTTTCTGGAGTGTTGTCTTATCAAAATCGGTCACATGATGTCCCGTCTGGACCACCATACACGAGAGGTTCACACCAATGATGTTGAAGTCGGTTAACTTAGGATAATAATCATTGAAAGGGACTGTAAACGTTTTCTGGACTTCTACAAGAGAATAAATAGATACATTGTATATTTAAGAAGAGATCGGCGATTTTCTGTGGATAAAACAAATTTTGCCGCGCTTGACCCTCATCCCAATGTTCAAAATAATGCGTTTTCAGCCACTTTCTGCATATTTTGACAATTCTTTTACACACTTGCTAAAAGGAAATGTAGAATGAGGCAATGGTGCTTTGGCCGTGAAGATTTCACTAGGTTACTCGACCCTGGCAAAGATCATATATGCAATATAATAAAGTGAACCAGAAAAAATATGGAAAAATATGACACAATAAAGAATTAAAGAATAGGATGAATATGTGATACAGTTAATAACAACGTGAAATTGTCACTTATCTCGATCAAAACCATGCAAAATCACTCGCTCAGCCCTCTAATTATTCATTCCAAACACTCACTCCAATCACGCAAAAACCCTCCAACCCACTGGAATAGATAGAATCAAGAATCAATAACGTTTTTCAAGATGCATAAAACTAGAAAAAAAAATCGAGATTTTACTGACATGATTCAAAATGTAAGCGTCTGATGGGTTCTTGGAGAAATAGGAAGCTATTTATAGAAGTTGTATGTACAATGTATATTTTATTAAAAGTAGGTAATCAATATCGCTTATTTTGTTCATTCTAAACAAAATTTTGTGGTATTGGATTACCATCCATGAAATTCACTCAAAACTCGTTCAACACACTCATTCAATATCATTTCAAATTCATTTAAGAACCATTTACCAAGTCAATTTTATGATGTTGTTACCTGTTTCTAAGAAAGGGGAAGTATTTGTATTACTCACTTGCGTAATGTGCGTAACGGTAGGTACGCCCTTGAAGGACTATATATTTCACTTGAAATATGAAGAAACTGTCAACAAATCTTACTTTCATTGGGTTGAAGTTTGATCTCCCCAATGGTAATATCACTGATGACCTTATGTGTCTGGTTGGTATAAAACTGAGTCGCTATGTGCACTATGCCGTCTGTTAAGGCCCTCTCCTCGTCACTTGTATTATAGAAATCGACAAGAACTTCTACAGCCTCACCAATTATAATGTCTTGGTTTAACGACAACGTTGCTTTCACGTCCTTAAAATAAGATCAACAAAATTTGCGATATTGATTACCTCCTTTTAATAAAAAATACATTCAAGTTTTATTCATGGCTTCCTATTTCTTCATGAACCTATGAGACGCTAATAATTTGAAATATGTTAGTGAAATCGCGATTTTTCTCAATCAAAATTTATTTTGAATGGTTATTGGTTATTCTATATATTTAAATGGGTTTGAGCGTTTTTTAATGGTTTGAGTGAGTGAATGAATGAATGGAGCGCTGAGTTAGCGATTTAGAATGGTTTTGATTGAGGTGATTGGCAATTACACGATGTAACTAATTGTAGGATGTTATGGTTGTCAACCAACGGTTTTTTTTTCTGTCATCTCCGTGACTACATTTTTTTAACCAAATAAAGAAGCGCTATTGGTCCTTATTTATCTAGGTGTAAAATAAAAAGTTGTCTATACAGGGATAACCCAAATATGACATCTAAATATATATGTATGTACAAGGAAAAAGTATATATCTATGTTTCATATGATTAATGCTAATATTAATTACATAGAAACACACATAATTACATGTTCTAAAAACAAGAATCTAGTTCAATGTGTATTTCATGTGTCGAACCGGCCACTGAATATTGATTACGTGTTTGTACATATGTAATTAACAAAGTATAGATTGGCAACCTATCATCTTTTTTCAAATATACATTCTGGTAATCTTACGGTACATTGTATTCATATGACAAAAAACAACAACATTTTTTGTATCTTTCGGGGTTTTCAAACAATCTTTTCAATCTTTAAACCTTGACATACTGCTGATTCTTGGCAAATGAAGTGCCTTGAAATTTGGTCTAAAACACTTTACATGAACCTTAAGGCGTGTAATGATTGTGATTAAAATATGACCTAAGTCGTGGGAGTAAAATACCCCCGTTGAATATTTTCGATATATCACGGTTGTTATAAAATTGGTGCAACAACTATACAAATGAGCTAAGAACGTATAGAAACGTTATACTTTCGTTGTGAAATGATTTCATCGATGCATTTGATGACCTCAAATCGCAAACGACGTTGTATATATGGCGGTATAACTTGAATCGATATATATTTCTGGAATTTCGATTCGTCTTACAAATTCAGGTCATGTTATAAATAGAATATCAAGTGTGTGCTCATAAAATACCCATTTTTTTAAACTCGTCATATAAAACAGATAAAAACTCGTCAAAGTCTCGTTTTACCTGTTTAAGTATAGATGACTCGTTTAATAAATTCGGTATTCAATGGCCACTCATTCAATATCCTCTTATTACCTTGGGAGGTGCTTTAATCTTCTTATGTTTGTCCCACTCTCTATTCCGCTCACTTAGGGACTTCGCTTTCTCTACGGCCTTATTGTTTTCCTTCGAACCTAGATAAAACGATGTAGTGTTGGGATCCAAAGTCCAATTAAGGTTATGTATACTTTGCAATAACACACTCGCGGAACAAGAATAAGATGCATCTAAGTCGTCATCATTTCCAATAAGTTTAGTACATATGGCCGTGTTGGCAGGAACATTGTTTATATCTCTTGAAAAGTAACTCAAAGGAATAGATGAATATGCGGTTAAGATATTCGATAAGTATCAAAGAACACTTAAGTTGAGAAATGAGGATAATCATGTTGGTCAGTAACAAAATGTGTTTTCTGCAAGATAACAGATTTCGTATCATAAATTAATTCCATGAAGGTAGGATTTAAAATGTTTCAGTTTATTTTTCTTTGCTTTAAAATTTTCAATGGTCCATTCTGTATAAAGTGTTTAGTTTAAATTCAAGCGCACGAGAAGCGATCCCAGCTCGAGGAAAACAACATATGAACCATTTGCGAATGTTGACCAGTACAGTAGGCATACAATTTAGGCTAGATACTAGTTTAAAGCGAGGCATTATCTAGAGATATTTGATTGTTGTTACAAACAAATTCGCGTTAATTTTCAGGATTCTAAAATCCCTAGAAACATTCAAAACAATTCATTAATACTGAAAGACTTTCCGAACTTTCTTTCACTATCGTAAGAAAAAAGAATTCTTGTTTTAACACATATCATCGTCTCAGATTTTGTGAGACTGATAACACACCAAGTACTCTTCTTTTCAAATCCGAATTTACATGCCTCTCATTTTATCCAGTCTTGTTGTACATGAGAGGAATATGACCGACCTGTGTTCAGGATACAGCACCGTTAACAAACGCTAAAGAAATGTACCCCGCTTTGCACGCATAACACGTGCAAAGCGGGGTACTATATCTTACTATTCAACGCAAGGCAGATATTATCAGAATAAAAAAGTGGTTGTATTTCTTAAAGCAAGTATCTTACATGCGTATACTCACCCTCTGGGTATTTATAGAAGTCTGTCAAATCTTCCCTTTCATATTTGCCGACCCTCTTCGTACTGATCTTTTTACCAACACTAGAAATGAATAATCAAACTGATTGAGCAAACACCATATTCTTATCAGATTCTTTTCTGCTATGTAATCAAAGAGAACCCAAGTTGTATATCTTTAGATGACGTTTCTGTAAACGTCATTATATGCCTCATATTGTTCAGGAACGAGTAGATGCTCGTCAAGAAAAGTGGGAGGTATTCTACTAAACCTGTATAAACTATATTGATGGTTCCTCAGAATATGTATACAATTTGTATTTGAACTGACAATTCTGAACAGCGTAGTAGGAAAGCCGTAGGAAAGCAATTAGGAAGTCGTGAAATCGCATTGGTTGCAATTTAGTCGTGGTGCAAGCGCCATCATCCTTTCTATGTCGTTTTCACTGCGCTCATACTGCGATGTCACGTGCTGTCTTGACGCTTTCACGGCGCTGTTGTCGGATGAGCCCATGGCGATGCTACCACGATCTCATGACGTTATAACTGCGATCTGGGCCCCGTTTTACTAAACATCTTACGAGCATTTTGTGCGTAAGTCAAAAATTAAAGTTGCTTCTACAGTAGTTACTAAATATAGAATTTTTCATGCATCATCTCATTGGAATCGTCTTTGAAAGACGATTCCAAAGCGATATTGCAAGGCAGAATCTAACGATGATGAAAACACTAGGTACAATTTGTGATTTTGACTTACGATTAATTTGTTCTTAAGAAGCTTAGTAAAACAGGCCCAAGTTCTCGTCGCGATCTCACGGCGATTACTTTGTGCATGTTCAAAGTGCGCGCCGTTTCGACATTCTCACTACAAGCTCATTGCTCTACTTCGGCGATCAAGGCGATGTCTCAGTGTTCCAACTGCGCTCTTGATATTTTCAGATCGCCGTAAGAGCGCAAAGGCATCGCCGCCCTAATGTGAAAGGCATTTAAATTGATGGAAACAACAAACTTAAACAGCTTCAAGGCTCAACTAAGAAAAAAATATTTAAGTGTCCCCTTTAGAATCGTAAAATCATATACTCCTTATGAAGTAGGTACAAAGCATAAGTCCCAGATTTGCAAATTTAGTGCATTTTTTTTAAATTGTGCAAAAAATGACAACATAACAACTTCTATCGAATACGATGTTTACCGTGCACTTTGTGGAACGTTTGTCTAAGATGTTTCGAGTATTCGAATAATAAATAACCATTCATTCTTATACAACATTTTGAAACTGACAAGGTGAATTATTTTTTAGCGTAATTTTGAAAAAAAATTGAATGAGCGGGATGAGAAATTTTAGATAATTTTAAAGGGAGATAATCAAACATTGATGATTTCGTCTAATTTGTCCTCCTTCCCTTTATAAAACAAAGTTATTTTCTGTTAGCGTAAATTCACGGGCAATTCATGCAGACTCTTTATAATCAACGACGTGCAACTACTTGATCGATTTGAAAGAAATGCAGAAATTTTGAACGATTTCGAAATGTTTTTGAAACATTTTTGAGCGTTCTCAATGATTTGAGTGAGTGTTTGGAGTAAATGAATGGAGCGCTGAGTGAGCGGTTGAAAATGGTTTTTGATGTTGGTGAGTGTAGGTGAGTGTCATTTTCACGAAGTAACAAACTGAACTTACTAATTCGGTTCAGAGTATCGGAACTTATATGGCTCGTCTTTCTTTTCACGTTGCCACACATACATGTCTCCATTGACTTCAGCAAACACAAAACGGCTGTCGTAGTTCTTAGTCACGTTGCCATTTTTGATTGCTAGTAATGGGGCCGGACCCAGTTGCATAAGACCTACGGAACAAATATTCTATGTAAATAAAACTTTCTATTCATAGATTCAAATAAAACAGTTGGGAACATCGTGAAATTGACAAGGTTAATGTTTTCAGGTTTAATTTGGTATGAAATTAATCATGATGATTGATTTCCAAATGGAATTAAAAAAAGGTAATATGATATCGATTTTTTTCGATCAAGATTAACGAAATTATCGATATCTATTACAGTTAATTACATCATGAAATTGACATTCACATCAATCAAAACCATTCTGAAAAACTCACTCAGCGCTCCATTCATTCATTCCAAACACTCACTCAAACCATTCAAAATTGCTCAAACCCATTGAAAAACATAGAATCAACAACGTCATTCAAATAAATTTTGATGGAGAAAAAACGCGATTTCACTGGCATAATTCAAATTGTTAGCGTCTAATTGGTACTTGAAGTAGGAAGGTATCTATAAAACCTGTAAGCATATTTTATTAAAGGGAGATAATCAATATCGTTAATTTTATTCATTCTGAACAAAATTTGCGAAATAGGATTCCCTCCCATTAAATTCACTCAAAACTCGCTCCACACACTCATTCAATTTCATCCTTAAATCATTCCAAAATCATCCACCTTGTCAATTTCACAATGCTGTTAACTGTACCACCTCCTAGTGCCTAGTTCTAGCATTTTCGACCAAATTTCATCGTTTATTCTTCTTGTTCAAAAACTCGACCTTCGATTTTCCACGAATGCGCAAAACTCTTGTTAATTTCGATAAATATGACAAGTCTCAAGTAAATACATGGTGTTTCAAAAATCCTATCCTTATTCTGAACCATTATTGTTTTGATATAGCAAATCAGATAAAATGTGTAAATATTCATTTGTATAGCAGACAGAATAAAATTTCAATTGATTTATAATTTGTTGTAGTACCTATGATGGTCTCAATCATGATTAACATCAATCTTTTATTGAAATTCTCACCATGACGTCAATCTTAGGAAACCATGACGCCAGATTTAACTTTTATTACCAATTCACCGTGAATTCTGACAAATGGAGTGCTTATTGTTCTGTATTGATCAGACTCTCAATTTTTTCTACATTTGATTGTCAATGGATATACATGTACAATATCGTTCTTAGAAATACCCTTAAAACAGGTAAAATAGGCTCCGATTAGACAATTGTGGAACAATTAGTCTTAAAAGAAATGATATTTCTTAAGATTGTAAGCCGATCTATAAATACTACAGCGTTGAGTGAAGTAATTCTACCTTGCTGAAACAATATACATATTATGTTATGGTGAATTCTTATATCTAAAATTTAACCAGATACTAGTATTACTAACGGTGTTTGATCTAAACATGTTCACGCTTGAGCTATATACTTTAATAGTCGCAAGACTGAATAGACAAGTCTGCCACTATTGCCTGATTCAAGTCTATTAAGATTTTTCTTTTGGGGTAACTTTCAAGAATATATGGTATATAGCCATTCACTTGCAAATACACAAGGAGTTAAGGGGGTCATCAACTGAGAGAGAAAGAGCCACTCTGTTTGCCAGGAGACATGATGAATAATATTGATAATTTAAGATGAATACATGACGTCGCCATAGACATAAATTGACGTCAAGTTGAGAAAAAGATTGACTTCAAACTGGAAGGACGCTATCATAGGCATAAAAACAAAACATATATCAATAATGATTTTATTCCGTCACATTTACAGATGAATATGGCGTTATCTTATTACAGTTAACAACATCGGGAAATTGACATTCACCGCAATAAAATCCATTCCAAGCCGCTCACTCAGCGATCCAATTATGCATTCCTTACACTCACTCAAGCCATTCAAAAACGCTCAATGACATTTATCTTCCACCAATGGGTAGATAATCGTAAACCTATGTGGAATAGCAACTGGGGGCTAGGAAAGGGATGTGGTGGTAGTACTGGTGTGAGAAATACCAGGAATCCATCGTTAGGTGCTCCAGTCGTCGCGATAAAACTGAGAGATTGTTGAAAGCGACGTAAAACCCCAATTCAAATCAAATCAAAAACGCTCAAACCCATTGAAAAATATAGAATCAACAACGTCATTCAAAATAAACTTGGAAAAAGAAAATCACGATTCCACTGACATAGTTCAAATTGTAAGCGTTTCATAGGTTCTTGAAGAAATAGGAAGTTATTTATAGATCTTCTATGCATTTTTTTAAAGGGGGGTAATCAATATCGCAAATTTCGTTCATCCCGAACAAAATTTGCGATATAGGATCACCTCCAATTAAATTCACCAAAAACTCGCTCCCCAAACTCATTCAAATGCATTCCTAAATCATTCCAAAATCATTCACCTTGTCAATTTCACGATGTTGTTAACTGTAGTTATATCAGGACCATAATGGTGCAGAAAAAGGACATATATTCTGAACCACCCTAAATCTTTTATTGAGATAGACCAAATTCGCTTTGTTGACAAGAGAGTTCGATTTCTGACCCGTCAGGCGACAAGGGGTCATCTAGGAAGTGTAAAAAGGGTCGACCCTGTTCAGACTGCTAATCGTAGACCTATGTCGGATAGCAGCTGGAGGCTAGGAAAGAATATAATGATAGTATTGGTGTGAAAAAAAATTCAGGAATCCCTTGTTTGGTGCTCTAATCATGACTGAAAGATTGTTAAAAGCGACATAGAACGTCATTCAAACAAACACTCGACTGAGTATCGATAAAATGTCGGGGTTTTTTTGGAAAAGGAAACAAATCTTAAATTACAGTAAAACATTTAGTAAGCGACCACTTACGGGACTACCAAAAAACGGTCGTTAAAGAGAATGGTCGCTTTCTACAGGTCTTGTTTATAATTTTGTCTGAATTCGTTAATTATTGTTATATTCTCAATAATACTATGTTATAAAAACTAAAAGTCGTCTCATTTAGAAGATTCTAATGAGTGTAAAAGACATAGGATTCATTTAAAATATTTTTTAGACTAATAATATCTACATTTTTAAGATTTTTTATTTCAAAGAAGGGGATTTTAGACATCCGTATCTTAAAAGAAGTGGTCGCTCAAAACATCCCGTATGATATTTTTTATGATATCACATAGTTATTTTTAGAACAAATATATAATGCGGTTATTTTTAGAAACTTGCATTTCTGTTGGAAACATCTACAAAAACAAGGCATATAGAGGTTATAAGATAAATATAATACCTATTTCGTTCATTGTATGAAAAATACGGTCGGCAGAGCCTCGACAATGATCAATTCTCCAACTTCGTGAGATATTCTTTCTCATACAAAACACTAAAAACGTATTATTTATATATATATATATATAATACGTTTTTAGTGTTTTGTATGAGAAAGAATATCTCACGAAGTTGGAGAATTGATCATTGTCGAGGCTCTGCCGAGATAATTATCAATTCCCTCAACCGAGTGAGATATTTTTTTCATACAATACACTAAGTATGTATTATATTTATCTTATAACCTCTATTTGTCTTGTTTTCATCGATGTTTCTAACTAAAATGCAGTTAATCATAAAAAAATATCATACAGGATGTTATCACACGGATATTTGTACAGTTATAAGATAAATATTGGTAACAGACCTTCACTGGCTTCTTGTGGTGTGGCATCTATCACCTGCCAGCCGTCATATTTATTCTTTGTTGATAGATCGGGTCTTCTAAAGTACACTTCATTCCAAACATGGAAGTTCCTGTGTTAAAAAATGATGATAAAGACCTTCCTACTTTCCGATTGGACAGAAATATCTTAAAAATCATTTTTGTTCTTAAAAGTCGTTCACCTGGGCTCCGTACAAAAGGAGAATTTTTTTTTGTAAAGGGTGCAATAGATTCGAGAAACAAGAGGCCACAGCGGACAAGTATCGCTAAACTGGCGTTTAATGCCTAACAGAATTATGAAATTTCAACATTAAATTGTAATAAATGTTTAAGACTTGGACATAATATTTTTGTAGGTAGATAATCAGTCTTTAAGAAGGCCTTTTTTTTCAAAGACGTGGAAAAATTCATATTATCAAACAGCCTTTATATGCCCATAGTCATATGATTAGTAAAATTGTATTTAAGTTCCACGAAACCCAAACACTTATTTACAAGTTTTTATAAGAAAAGTTGCATCACAAAGGCCCCTTTATATTACGCAGAATCATATCACACCCCCCAAAAACCGAGAAAACCTGATAGAGCATGAATCAAAAATCATTATTACGAATTTGGTTGAATTCTGAACGGTAGTTCCAAAGAAAAATATTTTCCTTAGTTCTCCAGCTCCGACCCATTTAATAGGAGGTTTTGAAGAGAACCATTTCTAACTCAGTTTGCTCATTTCTGTCAGAAACGGGAAAAAAACCTGCCCTGTGATAAGGATGTAAAAACGTTTCGCGAGCGCTTTGAGATGATATCCCGCTTTGCATGTGGACATACGTGCAAAGCGAGGTATCATTGCGAAAGCGCTTCGCTAACATTTTCATCCTGAACGCAGGGCTGGTATCCGCGCCTTCATTTTCTGTGTGAGATTGCACCAATCCATTATTCCCCTATGGTACAGGAATACTCTTAAATAATCTTCTTTGGGGGTTACATGTAGGTATATACAGTCAATCTTGTTCAAGCGACCACATCTATTAAGCGACTATTTTTTTAGCGACCGTTTTCAAAATACCCTTCTCTAAATCGAACTATCTAAAAAATAGATATCCCTTGTATAAAAAAATATTGTAAATGAATCATATGCTGTTAAAACTCACCAGAATCGTCTCAATAAGACAATTCTGTTGAGTTTTCACAGCATAGGATTCTTGAGAATTTCGCAATTATTTACATATTCGATCAAAATCATGTTTCTCAATTTTAAACAAAAAGTGTATTAGGCGACCAATTTCTTTAATGACCACTTTTAGTTGTTCCCATTCCTGGTCGCTTAATACAAGATTTACTGTATCTTAAATGATATAGTTTGGATGTTATAAGATATTAGAACTATTTCGTACCATACCGAGTCGCCTCTCATTTTTCCATTCTCGTCAAAGAATAAATTTATGTCAGCTGTTTCGTCTTTGTCGTGGGCGGAGTCGAAATTCGTCACACTCCGAGCAGGAATACCCAAAACTCTACACACTGCAGAAATATAAATATATATAAAGAATACAGTTATTGGGCCAGAATACCAATAACTCTACACACTAGAAAAATATAAAGAATACAGTTGCCATTTTTGATTTCTAAAGCTAACAGCGGCCAAAACGTTTGCGGACATTTAGAAATTGTAACCCGCCTTGTACGTGGGATTTGACTTTTAAACTATGTCTAAACAGTTTAATTAGTTTAATCTTTGACCCATTTGCAGACGACAAATGTTATGACAAAAGAAGATTCAGATATATATGGTTCTAAGTAATAATTGATGACAGCATTTTATTAAGCAAGAATGATCTATGCTTAATAAGTAGGAGCGCCCTTGGTAATGTGTTGAATCAACGTTTTCTATCTAATTACTAATGCTTAGCATCTAGGCTGTTAAATTGCCTCTTACGTGTTGTAGTTAATCCAGAAAATACCCAGCATTGTCCATATTTAACAGTCACTGCATCATTTGTGGGGTTTTCTTTCCGCGGTTTCATATATTCCTCCAAGATCTTGACGGAACCTTTCCAGACTGAAGGACTTGTACCTCCCTCGTATTCCCCGCTCCAGTTTCCTTGTATAACGCCGTTGTCATCGTTACCATTTATCTAAAACATGACAGTGTTGTCGTAAAAAGGTCATTTTGATTGGCAGAAAGGAAATTAGGAATTTACTCAACATATTTCTTAAATGACGTTGTATTAATCGGGATTTCATCTGTTTTACGGATAAATGATATCCGTATACTATGAAAACGAAGTTGATAATCTCTATGGTAGTCTGTAACTTAAAAAAATATGGAATAGAAAATAGAATCGTCAAGAAATGTTTGAAAGAAACACTACTAGAGCTGTTATATTTAAGTGTCGATACACAAGTGTGGAATTTTGGCTATGTTTAGTCTCTTAGTAAACATTTACAGAAAAGACATAACACCCCTCCTAAATTTCATTCAAATTTTGCTCCAACCATTTATTTTCAGGGACCAATTAGAAGCTTTAGAATCCAAATAAGCTATTAAAATCAACGATTTCGAAACGTTTTGTTTCAGTAATTTGAATGAGCGGTTTGAATGCATTGGAGCGCTGAGCGATCAGTTTAGAATGGTTTTTGATCGAGGCAAATGTCTATTTCACTAATAAGTTGTGAACCAAAGTATTTAGCAAACTTTCTCATTAGTATAAGCACAACTAGAACCTGTTTGCTGCGTTCATTATCAAAAAAATATTTGTGAGCGATAAAAAAAAAGTTACCACGCACACGTGCAAAATTAAGCATTATTACTTCAAAGATTTCAAGGTTTCATCTACAACGCACAAACTTAAGTGTTTTTGCATTGTGTTGATACATCAAATCAATCCCAAGTACAACTTACAATTGCTGACAGTTTTCTGCTAACGAATATTGGATTACCCCGTAACCTTGGTGAGAGCTTAGTAGGATTCCATGATCTTCCTTCGGTTTGTAGTAAATACTCGACTGTCTCCAGAACGATATCATCAAACTGAAAGAATAAGAATTGAACTTTTACTTTCGTCTATTACAGTGTGGCGACTCCTGCCCTGCGTTCACAAACGGCGCAAAATGTTTTCCAATTATACCCCGCTTTGCACGGAGAAAACTGTTTGCACCGTTTTGTCATCCTGAATTGATTGTTTGATTGGAGTTTAACGCCGCTTTGAACATTTTTTCAGTTATATCGCGGCGGCTGAAGCACCTTACAATGGGTTCCTAGTATTTCTCTTACCAGTACAACCATCTCATCCTTTCATAGCCTCCAGCTACTATCTCACATAGGTCTACGATCATCGACCCATTGGTGAGAGACAAATAGTCGGAAAGAATGAGTGCCGCTGTCGGGGAACGAACCCGGGATCTTGTCACCCTGAAGGCAGGGCTGATTGTTCTTACACTCCATGATTTGAGCATGCATTTGTTTTGTATGTAAACAAAGTATTCAACAAGGAAACTAGCTAAGAATTGCATTGTTTTTTTTTTTTTTTTTTTTCATTTCGTTCTTGTTTGATAGTCAAATATATACAACGTATAGACAAAAAAGTTTTCGAAGCACGGTCATGTGAAAATAAAGACATAATCACCTTAATGTATGACTTCGCTTCGGATAAAGCCCCGATTGTACATATGATTAATTATCGTTAAAGAAGACTAAATGATGGGAGACGACAATCAGCGATTAATGCTAAGCTTTTGAAACACGTTTTTAAACACAATTTCCTCCGTTCCATTCACACGCCATATTTTCAAACTATGCATGTGAAATCAAAGCAATAGAAGTACCGATTTCTGTGAACCGAAATAAGTGGTTGTATGGATAAGTACATCCCACAATCCATCTGATATTTTTGGAAAAGAATCCAGTAAAATCAGCCAGGGTTAATTGTATATCACCCCTTCAAATTTATGTAAAGCGTTGGCATTTTATCCTAACAGGAAATTTACAAGAATGCCAACTATTCTTTTCCGCAACCTTTAATTTTTCCACAAATCACCACATACCTGTCCGAAGCGCCACTTTCTATTCAAACAATTCTTGTTTATGTAGATACATCCAATGTCATTCAAAACATATTCCTCTAGCTCTGTCTCGAAGGGTCCATTATCGTCACCCATATAAACTGTATCATCTATTCAAAGTTGGAACAAAGTTAAACTAGCACCAGAGAAAAAAAGTAATAAAAGAAATCATGATGCGAAACGTTCGCGAACGTTTTAAAATGATACGTTGTTGCACGTGCAAAGCGGGGTATCATATGGCAAACGTTTTGCGAAGGTTTTCATCCTCCATGTAGGGCAGACTTTTTTATGATCATTTTGTAAGTTTAACTAGCGCTAGGATATATATTTCATAGGAAATCTCAGATGTTCCCTCAAAGAAGCATAAACAGAGAAAAAAAATCAAGCCTTGTTGGGTAAATCACAATTACTTTCAGATTTGGAGGTAAATGCTGTTTACTTTAGATATAAATTGTAAAGCAGTGTATATTTCAAGGGAATATTTAGGGTCTTTAGGTGTGGGACAGGGATGGGTCACCTATAAATTTTCTCATTTATAAATTCCGCCATAAGGCGGGATATGTTTGTTAGACAGCATGACTCTTTGAATTCAATGCTCCGAACATGATAACCATAGTTTCGATAAAGCGAAAAAAATCGTTAGTCAAAATCATAAATCGTACCTGGTGTTTTTATTCATTGCTAGATTCTGCCTTGTAACATCTCATTTGAAGCGTCTTTAGAACGATTCTAATGAGATGATTCATGGCAGAATTCCACATCCAGCTACTACTGTAGAAGCAACTTTAATTTTTGACTTACGCAAAAAAATGATAGTAAGATGTTAAGTAAAAAGGCCACTGATCCTCTCTCTGTTTCGAAGTTTTTATTGTTCAAGAAAAAATTTTTTTGATGCAAACTGGCATAATCTAGACAAACCTTTACACCACGGGTTGAAGAGAATACGGATGGGTTCTGCGTTTGTAAATCTGTAGGTTTTCGGGAAATGTTTAAGCTTTGTATCCACCGATACTCTCCAAGGTCCAACAGCACAAGTCCTAGCATTAGTGTTGACGGCAAATTCTAGCGAATCATCCGCCGTGGACTTCAGTGTAGCAATCCATCCATTTTCGCTAACACCTGGTTCCAGACTTATGTGCGTGCCTACAAATGGATCTGGTGCGACACCTGTGGGAAGAAATATCTGAATATTATGGTTCAAAATTGTCATCATATTTTTACAAATGACGTATTGTATGTAGCTCTCATATAGCATTAAACACCCAAAACTTAGGATTTGTGGAAGCTCAATATTAAATACTTTTACTAGAAATCTAGCATTCTATCTCTACATGTAAAGTGAGGAATATCATGAAATTGACAAATTGAATGATTTTGTAATGACTTTGGAATTAAGTCGAATCAGTGTGATGAGCGAGGTTTGATTGTTTTTCAAGGGAGATAAATCATTATTGATAATTTTGTCCGTTTAGATGAAAATAGCAATAACTTATACTTCCCTTTAAATAAAATCTACGTACTTTTCAGATTTTGAATCTTCGCGGATAATGCAGACGCTCAAAAATTAATTACAGACAATAAAATTATGCAATTACATGTATTTGATCGATTTGATTGAAATGTTGATCGTTCTTAAAGATTTCGGCGCGGGTTTTTTTTAAGAGTTCGGCGCGGGTTTTTTTTATCATGAGGGAGCGTTTGGAATGAATGATAACAGCGCTCAATGAGTTATAATGAATGTATTTGATTGGGATAAGTATCAATATCTCGGTGCGACTAATGGTAGCTTCGTGTCTCAATTGCCTTGTGTAAGAGCGTCCTTTGTTTGCATTTTATTTTATTACTTTTTTGTCAAGCTAACAATTTAAAGAGATAAAACTATGTTTTATTTCCATTCTGCATCTTCACAAGCCAAGGGTTTTAGCACCATCTTGTTCCGTTCGGAAGGAACATAGTGGAGCTACACCCTTTTACTTGCGAAGGTGTTCTTTCTGATGTTCCTTCAAATATTGCGAACATATATCTATCTTTCAGAAACTTACCGAACTGAAAGGTCAGTTTCACAACATCATTCTCTGGGTCGAAGGGTCTTGAGGTCAGAACCTTGAGGTTAAAGTCTTGACCTCTTCTCACGACGAAATACTTGTTTTGATCAAAATCGCTGGTGTGATGATCAACTGCGTCAGTTTGACGACTGTCTTCGATACCTTTAACTAGCAAGACATCCGTCGTAAGATCTAAAGAATAAAATAATGTACAATAGAATTATAATAAATATAGATAAATATGATCTGTCACGAGATTTCTCTTAAACAACCTGATCTTGACCGATTCTAGAATAGAAATCTTATTAAGCGAGCCTCGGCCGAGTCTAGGATAGAAATGTTATAAAGCGAGCCTTCGCGAGCTTAATGACTTTTCTATTCTAGACGAGGTTAAGATCAGCTTGTCTCAAAATCGTGTAACAGATTCTTTTTCTCACATAAACACTTTTTCTTTGCATTAACACTATTTTTTTGAAAGACCAATTGATAAAATAACGCAGAAAAACGTGCGTTTGACGACGTCATAATGGCGTCATTTAGAATATTATCCTACACATGTGAAAGGCAAGGATATATCTGATGACTCTTCGGTTATAGAAGACAAGGGAGCTATGTGAGGAACTGCAGTTACTGACAGAGTTATCTAAATATGTAAATTAGGCAGAATTAAACTCCAAAACAAGAACATCATAAGTGGAATACATGCTCGACAGCAGGTGCTTGATCGCGAAATATTAATCGTACGAAAGGATTGTGATGACTTAACATAATAGGTTTCAATGATTGATGAGATATAGCTAAAATTAAAGTTTGATACGCCCCAAACTATGCCAGAGTAATGATTTTTCCCCCTAAAATCCGAATTAGATGTTTTAATGTTTGAATGGGAATTCATGCCGCTTTCATCAATCTGGCATTATATCGAAGCAGCTGGAGCATCTAACAATGGATTCCTAGTACTTATCACACCAGTATACCATCACATCCTTTCCTAGCCTCCAGATGCCATACCACAGAGAGATCTACGATAACCGATCCATTGTTTGGAGACAGATAGTCGGAAAGAATGCGTGCAGCTGCCGGGGACCGAATTTGATAAAAGACACGCAAGGTAACATATGAACACATAGATTTCATCAAGAGTTACATGTAACTACATGCCACGATACCTGTAAACAATGTTAATGGTCTTAAAAAACGCCGAATACGCGCGTTCGGAATACTTGTGACTGGGAGGAGTTCAGTTTCCTCAAGCCACTTAAATGTTGCAAATCTGTACATAGATGATCGTAAATTTCACGGTAATAAACGGTGCAACGACAAATCTGTAAACTCACCAGTTGTAGGAGTATACTCCTCAACATCCTCCTTAAACTCAGGAGCACCTTCAGTACGCCACGGTCGAGGGTTTCTGCCAGACATCCAAAAAGACATACCTGATAATAGAAGAAATCTAGGGGTCAGCGCAAAACTAGTGTAAGTGCTTATTTATCTATAGGCACTTACAATAGCTTTACTCTTACCCCTCGAATTGATAGCTGCTGAAATAACATAAATAAACAAAAGCTTTACTAGAATGGTCAGTGTTATTCTTTATTAAGGGAGGAGCCAAATCATTACACCATCCCTGCGTTCAGGATGACAAAACGTTGAAAACAGATTGCCAATTATACCCCGCATTGCACACAAAGCGGGGTATAATCGGAAACCTGTTTGCACAGTTTCGTCATACTGAACGCGGGGCAGGGTCGAGTGTTTTTCCAGGTAAATGAGATCCTTTATGAATGAGTGGTTTGGTGGCGGACTTACGATACGAGAAATACTAATGGATGTTGGTTCGAATCCTTGGGAAAGGCATTTCAGAGCCCCAGCATAGTACTTGTGTTACCTCGGAAGCACCCAAATAAGTGAACGTCGCCATGATATGACCAAAACATTGTTAAAAGTGGCCTTCAGATATCCACATCAAATTATTCACAAGAACAACAACAACAATAACAACAGTAAAAACACGGTCCCTTATTATATGAGAAATTAAAAACCCTACTTGAATTGAAAGCGCAAAAGTGTTTTTAAGTGCCTATACAATTAAATGTACTCATAACATTTTTATACTAACTCTTCTTTCTCCTGTTTTCAAAACTATTCTCTCTAATAGGTTTATTGTTTTGATAAGATTTGAAAAAAAAGATATTATTTATCTGAAATGACCCGGCACTCATTAACTTCCGTCAGTGCCCGAGTAATTCCGCAGCGTAAAATTACGTTTTACCGATTTATCCATACTATATCACATAACTTGAAAAAGTCGCTGTAGTATAGTGTGAAATTATTGACATGACTTGAACTTTATGCAATGAATAAATTAACCGATGTATACATTTATCATCGAGGGTAGCCACAAGCTTTCGAAAAACATCGTAAAGCCTTGTATTGTATGGGTTTTAAAAATGTTTGTATAATGTAATAGTTCCAATCCACACTGTTAGACTGTGTGGTCGAGAGGTCTAGTCTAATGACTACTGGGACAGGGATCATGAGTTCGAATCTGCTTTCAGTCCACTGTTCTGTTTTGTTTTTTTTATTTTTTAGCCCCAATTTAACTAGTTATCTCGTGTTTGAATGACAATAATTGTTTTGCACAGCCCGTTTCCTTTATCGCATTCTATCTCCTGAACTCAAATATGGAAACCACAAGACGATGTCAAAGGGCCGAAAGAGCAAATTTGGTTGAAAATTGAAGACCTTTGTGGGATAAGAAACTTGAGTCTCGGAAGAGTTGTGGTAGAACTCGTAAGAGAAATACCAGGCATCCATACTTAAGCGTTTCACCCCCCGCGATATGAACGAAAAAATATAAAAAATATAAAAAGGGGCGTTAAACCCATTCAAACAAATAAATCAAAGCACTGAAAGTACTGATGGTGAACGAACCTGATGGCATTCTAGAATTATATATTGAATTCAATTAGAAAAGAGAAACTATGAATGTAAAAGTAATTAAAAAAGGGGGGGAATTGTCTTGACAAAATTTCCGTTTTTCGGAAATTTCAATGCAAATTCAAAGAAAGGGAAAGATGGGGAAATCCTGTTAGAAAAATATTTGTTAGAATATGAGTTGTTACTCTGTGAAAATTTCTTTTACACACTTGAAATAGGTACATTTATTAATTAAACATAAATTGAGAGAACGATTTAATCCTATCTAAAACTGTCTTCAACCTATATCCAATGGTGTTTGTTTTTACAAAAGTAATTGTTATGATTAAGCTTATTTCAAGTAAATTTGTTGTATTTGTTTTAACTTTTTTTTTTATCTATCTTTGTTTCTTCTCAGAGGATGAAAAGGTCTTTGGGTACCAACCAAAGAAACACCTATAAATATCAGTCAGTCCTGAACTGTACTCATTGTTTAAAGTTATGATTTGTTAACTTATTAATAGTATTTTGAACCATAACCTGAGAGATTCATTTGATCATATCTGAAGCCAAAACCACTTCCGTGGTTGACACTTATGTCGTTATTCAATTTTATAACACTGCAGGATGAGATATATTTAGGAATAGGTTAAAGTTTGTATTTCCGTTTATTTATCGTCTCTACCGTAGCATATGCCCATATGAGCGACGCCCCCAGAAGACGGTTAGTTGTTACGGGGGATAGTGCAAGGATACATGACGAATCTACTGCTGAGATCCGCCATGGTTCACTAACGTGCTCGGTGTAAAGCACCGTCTCACGGGGCTTCGGATTAACGTCTCATCTGAAAGACAAGTAGTTTTTGTTAGCGTACCAGCCCGGGAACCGAACCCACGCGGTCGAACTTCAATGGTTTTGAAGTCCGGTGCTCTACCAACTGAGCTAATCGTGCTGGTCGTATAGGTTAAAGTGTGTGTTTGTAGGATTTAGGTCCCTCCGTGCTCTGGGCATATATGGTAAGGACCATGAGAGAGAAAGAAGCGGATACGAGGAGATCCGGGTTCATACGCCCCTAGCTCTTCTACGAAAAGACCTCCTTGATTCTTTATTGTGCCCAGTGTAAAGCACCGATACTCGCGAAGCTACCTCTGGGTTTCTTACCAGTTCTACCAGTTCGAGTATAGGTTAAAGGAGGTCTAGTGCCTTATTAGTATAATTCATAGATAATTTCTGTTTAAGGTTTAAAAATCAAAGTATAACTTTTTATATTAAATAATTGCTTCATAGTAAATTGCATACTTACAGTCTTTATAAATATTATTTTTGTAACGTAATTTCCACTTCAAAAGCGAATAAGAATCTTATTTAAGAAGTTTATTTTTTTAAAGGGCGGTAATAATTGCATGAACAAATAGTGTAAGTATAATACCCTGTTCTTTTCCTCCCGACTTTCCTCCCAATAAGAATTGAGAATCCTTACAATTGTCGGTTTATTTTTTGCACGAGAACCTATTGTTTACATTCAAAAGTTTGGATGCTTGTAAAATCACTCACTATAGATATCTTATTACAGTATTGCGGCTGATATTAGACTTTTCTTCTCGGAGCTAGTTTTTTCTTAAACTGTAGTTAACCAATTCTAAACGTATTTTGGAAAGGATGGAACCAGTTTTTATTCATCGATTAAGATTTTTATGATTTCTGTAAAAAACGCAATGACTTTTCCGAATAATTTAACAACTAAACCCGCCTGTCGAATTGTAAACAAGTGCATGACGGATCTGGTCCCCCCTTGACCACGGCAATATATACTCGTCAATTGGAGTGGTATCTAGGGTTGAATATTTAGCTATCATTTATTTAATTTTCAAATAGAATTTTGAATTGATATGGTTTTACAGATTGAAATGAAACACGAATGCCCCCGGAACAGCATTTTTTTAAAGTTTGACCTTGACAGATGACCTTGACCTTATCACATGACCTTGACCTTGTCACATGACCTTGACTTTGGTGTACAGCTTTGTATGTCAAATACTTTTGGAGAAAAGGTAAAGGTTAAGTTTTCGGGTTAAGTTTTCGGACAGACGGACGGACGGACAGACGGATAGACAGACAGACAGACAGACGGACATGAGTAAAACAATATGCCCCCGATCTCTCGATATGGGGGCATTAAAATGCAAAGTAGAATGGCCCCAATGAAATATCTCCCGTGCCTGTCGCATTTGGTATTCGGCAAAATTAGCTTCTGAGATAGACGAATACGAAACGTTTTCGCTGGGAATAAGCCCTACTTCAGCCAACGCAATTTTACAGAAAAATCTTAAGAGCGACGTTCACCCCTATTCAAATAAAAGATACAAGAAAGGTTGTACATGTAAAACACATGTCGAATCATTATTAAAACCCGTCTCGAGACTGACTGTCGCTAGTTGAAAAGTTATGTAAAACCGCGTTCTAATGACACAAGGTGTCTTGATGTGTCATTCGTCTCAACTCGGCCGATTCCTGTAACCTACATTTAACTCGGAGCCGTCGGAGATCGCCCGAGTATTGCCGAATGTAAGTTCAAGAGGACACGACCTAGATAAACACGTATTTCCGGCTAATTACTACAAGTTGCACCAGCGAAGGCTTGGGTCAAAAACATAGTATCTGTCTCTTCGGTGTTTAGACACAAACTTTGTTTTTGCTTTAAACTCTCGACAGCCTTACGCCGATCAAAAATTCCCTTGATAAACATTGCAAGATCATATATTGTTTTTCAAGGCGAATTTTCATTATCTTCACTTGATAAAGAAACCTAGAAACACGCCATTAAAGAAATAAAAAGTGATTTTGCGGAGAAAAATGTTGAAAGATTCTAAATTGAATTTTAAGAGGCGCTACTTTATTTCAAATGTATTAACATCCAACAGGATTTTCCTGACATGGTATATAACACTGGTGAACGACGTTCGTTCACCAAAAAAGAAGCTAATGTGAAAAACAAATAGTTTATAACATACTGCAAATCTCTTTGAGAATCGAGTGATAATCAACATTATTCAAAGAAAAAAAAATATCTATAAAATGGATTGAAACCTAGAGGAAAAATAAATACGCTGTCATAGTGACTCGAACCACTGTCTTTCGTCTTCCGATTCTTTAATCTTTCCACGTGCAATGACAAGTATCTTCTCATCACAGTGTCTTTAATAGGTATATATTATGAAACTTTGTTCACGAAGATAAACGAGACCTAACGGAGATACCATGTGACATTCAGTCTAGCATGTTATGTATGCTAATAGAGGTTACGGTCAGTCATGTCAATGATTTTACACTACAGACGCCTTCCCGTAACGCGTTAACTTGTCGGGACGAGTTCGAAACCCGACAGGGATACATATATTAATCCTTGTGATTATTATTTTTTTCCATTTATTTCTAAAATTAACCCTTTTAATTTTTCCTTTGTTATTATTTTTTTGTCAGTTGCAATTATCATTATTTTTTCATTCTCATATAATTCAAGCAAGGCTATTGTAAACTGATCGTAAAAAAAAGTTTCATAACCCAATGATAATAACATTGAGTGTTTAGTAAACTTGCACTAAAAGTTGGTCGCAATAGAAATCTCATTTGCTTTATGATATTGAATTATAAGAAACGATAGGAATCATTTTTCAGTTTACATTAAAAACGTAATCCCGCCTTAAAGGGAATTCGATAAACGCAATAAAACCAATCATAGGCTTTTATTTTCATACGGCATAGATTGTTAAATGAACAAGAAAAAAATACTTTCCATCTTTTGGATATACAATTGTTCAGTTTCGATTTCGATGTATTTTGAACTACAAAACGAGATACTTAATTGTTATTGTTGCCATAGTCCACGTTTGTAATTTACAGTGATGAATAGACAGCACTTTGCAATAATCTTTAAAAAAAAAAAGTCTGACTGTCAGAATACAGATAGCCCAATGCAACACTTTTGTCTCAAAATAGATAAAACAATGTTAACGTAAAAAAGTTGAATTATAATTGATCATGTCCCGGCTTGAACTCATGGCATTTGGATTTTTGGATAACAGCCATACCACCTACGCTAAATTTCCGTATGCGTGATGAGATATGATACATTTTATTGGATCTAAACTTCGCGAGTTTAAGTCTATATTAAGAAACAATATCCGACTATCAATAGGGGTACAAAAGGAATATTTAATGAGTGCCAGGTCATTTTAGAGCAATAATACAATGAGGCCTAAAATGGTGACCTACTTTATCGTGAAATTTGAATGAAAGGTGACTGATACTTTTAATTGCCTTAAGATCGTTGTAAATGAAAAAAAAAAAAAATAAAGTTGTGTCCCTCAATGTTTGTTCATTTTAATTGGCTTAAAAATTGGTTTCATTACTCAATGAAAGCAAATTATGAGTACGCAGCTTTTTATAAGCTTCCGCGAAAAGTAGTCCCGTTAAAAAATCTATATTTATATGAACACATCCTTTTTGCTTCGCGACATTTAATTATAAGATATGAAAAGATAATTTATTGATTTCATGTTGGTGTGAAAGAAAAAACCTTATCAAACCTATATATGAATCCGTTTCGCGTATTCATACAGTGTAATTATGTGTTTAGTGTCGTAACGCAATGAAATCAACAACTACTTTCTTCACCTCTTGAATAAAAAAGATAAATGACCGTGGACAGACTAAGGTCCATAAATCTTCCCTGTGTTCAGGATCACAAAACGGTGCAAATAGTTTTCCAATTATACCCCGCATTGTACGTGTACTTGTGTCGAATGCGGGGTATAATTGGAAAACTGTTTGCACCCGGTTTTGTGATCTTTAACGTAGGGCTGAATTTTAAAATTTTAGGCCCTCGTTTCCTGGGTTAAGAAACAAGGACTGCTCTGTTGCAGGCCATGTTCCCCAACGAAGCTAGACGTGTTTGACAAACATTTAGTGACATCGTGAAATTGCGATCACCGCGATCAAAACCATTCAAAGTCGCCCACCGTTCGTTCGTTCATTCATTCATTCATTCATTCATTCATTCATTCATTCATTCATTCATTCATTCATTCATTCATTCATTCATTCATTCTTTCATTCATTCATTTATTCATTCAAATTCATTCATTCCAAACAATCACTCAAACTGATCCATAATGCTCCAAAATCGTTTAAAAATCACTTGGAAATCGTTCAATACGATCGACCATTCATTCAAAAATATGTCCGCTATTTATTGGCTACTTTCGGGTTAAAAAGCGTCTGATTGGCCCGTGAAGCTATAAAAAAGAAGAGTAAGTAGATTTTTTGTAGAGATTTATAACAACTTCGTTAATTGCGTCAGATTTTGACGAAAATATCAATATAATACTTCCTTTTAAATCATTCAAAACTCGCTCATCCTAACCAGTGATGTTCATTCGAAAATCATTCGAAAAGCATACTTTTTCTCAATTACACAATGTTGATTACTGTAGAAGCGTTTTAAACTTTTCCCATTTGCCTTACAGCAAAAAAGGCATATTTCATTTTTATGCTTATGACAGCATTTCTGTAACAAAGCTCGGAGTTCGTATTCAATAACAATCCAAATGCTTTAAAACTAAACTATATTTCATGACATGCTGACATACGAACAAAAGAATGTCCTTCAACCCACGCAAGTTCGGCTTCCATACTAAGTACAAGTAATATGATATGTCTGTTTAGTTTCAAAAACCCTAGCCTTGTCCAATTAGTCTGGGTGGTTACCCAATAAGTGCACCGTTACGTTTGTATCCTTACAATTTAATACGGCAGACCTATAAAAAAATAAATCGTTGTGTGTGAAACCGCTAATGAAGGCCTTAAATGCAATTGATTACATGCAATGTTTTACACGTCCGTCGAAGACGGGACATATGGAGGGATCATCCGTGGCGTCCGGTTTTCGGTGACCGGGGGTCCTGGCGGCGTTCACTTCTTTGTCCCGAGCATTAGTCCTTCACATTAAGTCCGATTGACTTTAAACTTTGCAGTTATATTTTTCTCATGATTACAGAGTGCAGTGCACAAGATTCATAGCTCTACCTGGCCCATTTCGTTAGTAATTGCCCTTTTTGTTTTTCATACTTGAATTTAGTCCGGAGTGTATATGGAAAAAAGTCAAGTAGCTATGGTCATGAAACTCCGTGGGTAGATAGACCTCATAAAGGGAAAGTGCAGTGCAAAAGAATCATAACTCTTCTGACACATTTTTGAGGTATCACCCTTTGTTGTTTTTCATACTTGGATCTTGTCGGAGCATTTCTCTTACAGTAAGGGGGCTTTGATCATGAAACTTCATGGGTAGATAGATCTCATCATGGAGAAAGTGCAATGCAAAAGAACCATAACTCTGCTTTTTATATTTATCGCCCTTTGTTGATTTTCATACTTGGATCTTGTCCGCAGCATTTCTAAATTAAAGGAGCTATGATCGTGGAACTTCGCGGATAGATAGATCTCATCAAGTGGAAATGCAGTGCAAAAGAACCATAACTCTACCTGGTTAATTATTTTTGATTTATTGCCCTTTGTTCTTTTTACTACTTGGTTTTTGCCCGGAGCATATCTCTAAAAGTATAAGAGTTATGATCATGAATCGTCATTGGTTGATCAAGGGGAAGCTCAGTGGAAAAGAATCATAACTATTCCTTGCCTATGTTTTGAGTTATTGCACATTTGTTATTTTAGTCATACTTGGATATTGTCAGGAGAATATCTCTTAAATCATTTGATTGATTGATTGAATGGAGTTTAACGCCGCTTTCAACATTATTCCAGTTATATCGCGGCGGCTGGAGCACCTAACAATGGATTCCTGGTATTTCTATCACCAGTACAACCACTACATTCTTTCCCAGCCTCCAGCCGCTATCTCACATAGGTCTACGATTATCAACCCATTGGTGAGACTTAAATCATTTGAGCTATGATCATGAATTTGGGTGGGTAGATAGATCTCATCAAAGGGAACTGCAGTGCAAAAGAACCATAAGTCTATCTAGCTTAATTTTGGGTTTTGGGTTATTGTCCTTTTTTCTGCATACTTGAATCTTGTCTAGAGCATATCTCTTATAGCATACGAGCTATTTTTATTATAATAATACACTCCTACTACAATTATTCAACTGTCTGTCTGTTTAAATTGTTTAAAATTGTTACAACACTCGGGGAATGCTTCTTGAGGAACACAACATGCATACAGTACCTCTTTAGTGGAAAAATCCAAAAAGCCTAAATAACACACCCTTTAAACGGCGGAAGGATAATAATGAATAAGAAATATTTCAATAGTATTGTTATTCCCCCTCTTGTATCTAGCGTTTCGTGTTACGCTTTTTACACCTTAACAACCCGTAATATAAAAGTGGCATCTCAAAAAGTGTGATTTTGCTATTTGTATGCTAGTACACCAAACTTCAAAAGAAACGTCCGACAACACACATTCTTTTAATTCTTAAACTGTGTATTATCTAATAACGATTTTGATTACTTCGAAAGTAACTTGCCTCATGCAGACGTATTTACTGTAAATTCCAATTTGATGTAGATGCCCTCTGTCAGTTTATATGAGAGAAGAGTAAAGGCAATAGTAGCTAGGGTTTCAGTAATTAACACCCTGAAATTAACATGGTGAATTTTTTTTGAATGGTTATAATGAGTGAATGAGTGAAATTCATGGGAGGTGATATTATGTCGCTACCTAGGCCCAATTTGACTAAAATCACTGACTGATCAGGGGACAGTAAGTACTTATATCCAGTACATAAAATTTGAATGGTCCGTAATGGTAATTTTCATTTTGAAAACAAAATTCACCTCTAATAGCTCTTACTCAAGGTGAATGTGGACCCTCATTCTATTCTATAAATAACTTTGACCTTTACTGATGACTTGGAAATTGAGTTTGAGGTTTTGATCGAGGTGAATGCCTAATTCACGATGTTGCTTTCTGCATTTAGAAATTTTGGTACGACATAGAAAAAGGTGTTTTTTTTCATCCCCTCTTGTACGTAGGTGTTTTTTTCGTACAGGACGCAACTTTCTTTGTTTTTATATTTGTTGAACGCCATCTTGATCACCTGTGTACAAAGCAGAGTAAAATGTGCGAAAATTTTGCACCGGTGTGCCACCCGAACGCAGGGTAGATTCCGGATGGTAGAGTTTGGAGGCTGACGCCCATTTTGTCCTTATAATAAACATGAAAGGGCTATCTCGTATTCCGTGGCAGAATGTGAATCCACACGCAAATGAATTGTATTTTAAAGGGTACTTACCTGTTGAAAAAGTTTTATTAGATAAGGCTTGATGTCTTCTAGTAACTATGGTTAACAATTTCTGCTGTGTTAGTTTTTGGTGGTATATAGCGCTATAGAAACGTAGAAGAATGCGTTGTCTCATCTAAGCAAGTTTCGTGGTCTAAATTTAACCTGAATGGAATAACGATAAATGACACAAAAACAACGAATGTAGTTTATTGATAGAATGAGACGTATTTATAAATCAAACAGAACACCTGGAACAGCTGATTTTGCAAAAGAGTGACCTTGATATATTATACTGACTTTTGTTTCTGCAGATGCAAACCTATATCAACGAGTTTTCCCATCCTGCTAATGTATAATTATCGATTAATAATTAGGTCTAAAATGATTGTATTTAGATATAGAAGACCATAAAAACAATCCTAGAAATGGTATTTTAAAGGTCAAACAAGAAATACAGGCCTAGGATGGCCAAGTATCGCTCCACTGGAATTGCCCCACTATTGATTTAATACAGTCCTCGACCCTATGATTCTACATTTGAGAAAGTAGGTCAAAGGTCATCATCTGCGTCAAGGGTTTAACTTGATGCCAGAATCAAAGACAAGCATCTACCTACCATTGGAATCGACTTACAATAGTCCTAGACCAAATTATTTAGATTTAAGAAAGTAGGTCAAAGTTCAACTTTGGGGTCTAGGTCCGTCGTGATGCCAGAATCAAAGACAATCTTTTACCAACCATAATGTTTGACTTAATGCAGGCCTAGACCTATTAATTCAATATTTAAGAAAGTAAGTCAAATGTTAAGATCTGGGATAATGATTCAACAGGATGCCATAATCAAAGACAGTCATCTAAAAACCTATATTATTCACTGAGCACAGTCCTAGCCCTTATAATTCTATATTTAAGAAAGAAGGTCAAGGTCACGGTCAGGCCCAAGGGTTCATCATGATGCCAGAATAAAAAACAATTATCTACCAACCATTATCATTGACTTGTCCATTCTTTACCTAACAATTCAATATTAAGTAAAGAAGATATCGGTCAAGGGTTCATCATGACGCCAGAATCAGAGAAAATCATTTACTTACCTTTATCATTGACTCAACAGAGTCCTGGCCCTAATTATTCAATATTTAAGAAAGTAGGTCAAAGGTCACAGTCAGGGTCAATGATTTCCCTGTAATGAATTCATCTTTTGTTTTAAAATAATGTAAAAGCTAAATTAATCTATATGTAGTAAATGAAAATGTACTAACGTTCGATTGGTGTAAATGTCCACCTTTATGCCTTGGTCTAAATATTGCTAAAAAAGCGCGCCACTGTTCCACGTATACGCCTGTGATCTCGGAAGCTTAAGATAACACGGGTGTAAAGCCGCTCTAAATCGTTATCCCTTAATGAAACCCTGTGGTGTGGGTACTCATTCGAATCGTCTTAACGAGACTATTCAAATGGGTACCTACAAAAGGAAGCCAAAGAGGGCCTATATTACTCTACTGGTTTTCACATCGCCAGATTTGAAAAAGAGTTATTTTGAATGGAATTTGGAACATGGTCGCGTGCGGAACATTCATGCAAAGGTTAGGTCAAAGTGGCCCAAAAGTTAGGGAGACTATTCATGGCCAAGTGTCGTTGAAATCGGCCTTATGGTTTTAAAGGAGAAGATTTCTCTCCTCTACCCCCACCCACCCACCCACCCACCTTCCACACCCTTACCAAACCCGTATTTGTGGGTCAATAAAAATTTCTTGAACAAATATGGAAGAGGGTCACCAAAGGAACATGCATCGTTTCATAGAAAACAAGCTAATGGTTTTGAGGGAAGAATTTTTAAGATCCTGAAGTGGAAATAAGTCCCGCCCTGCAACACATATATTTGGGTGTCAATTTAAATTTCTTGAACAATGTAAGTAAAATTATGCCGAAGAAACATCCATGCCTCGTTTCATTTAAAATGGCTCGATGATTTGGGAGGATTTTTTTAAAGATATATAGTTAACATACGTCCCGCCCTGCCACGCCAAATATTTGGGGTGACAACCAATGATTGATTGATTAATTGAATGTATTTTAACGCCGCTTTCAACATTTTTTTCAGTTAAATCGCGGCGGCTGGAGCACCTTACAATGGATTCGTGATATTTTTCCCAACAGTACAACCATCACATCCTTTCCTAGCCTCCAGCTACTATCTCACATAGATCTACGATTATCAACCCATTGGTGAGAGACAAATAGTCGGAAAAAAATGAGTGCCGCCGTCGGGAATCGAACCCGGGGTGACAATCAAATTTTCTTTAACATTAAAAGTTAAAGGTTACCCAAGGAACATTTATGGTTTGGAAGGAGAATATTTTTTAAGATTTTAAGGTGAAAAAGGGCCCCGCCCTGCCACGCCATTATTTGGGGGGTCAATCAAAATTTCTTGAACAACTTTGGACAAGGGTCAACAAAGAACATTTCTGGCATGTTTGGTTAAGATTGGCATTTGGTTTAGGAGGAGAAGCTTTAAAGAAATGTTTACGCACGCATGGACGCACGAACGGATGTATGGACGTACGTGTGGACACAACACCATGATAATAGCTCGCTGGCCTTCGGGCAATGGAGCTTACAATGGCATGGTTAAATTATTTTCAAACTATCATTATAAATCTGAAATTTTATCCATCGCTTCTAAATATGGCTCTGGTATCTTCTTTGTTTTGACGTTGAATAACAAGATACAGTTACTTACATCGTGACATCGACAAGGTGCATGATTTTGGAATGAATTCAAAATGAAATCGAATGAGTGGAAGGAGCGAGTTTTACATTAGTTGGGGTGGGGGCGGGGGGGGGGGGGTAATGTGATATCGCTAATGTTGTCCAGTTGGACGAAAATAGCGATATAATTTTTCCTCTTTTCAATTAAATCTATCTTCTTTACTGTTTTTATGTCGTCAGGGACGAATCAGACGCTTTAAAATCTAAATGAACACTAAAGCGATGGAGTGATTCGATGGATTTGAATGCAATGGTGGTCTGAAAGTTTCTAAGCGTTTTTGAGTAATTTGAGTGAGTGTAGTGAACGCATCGAATAGAGTGCTGAGCGAGCTGTCAATTTCACGATGTTACTTACTGAATCTGATAATATTAGTGCATAATCAGACAAAAAGTTTATTAAAATATCATTAAAAAAATGACATTATTCCACTTACCCCTAAGTTAAAGGGAGTCATTTGAAATGTCTCTCAGAAAGGATTGCAATGAATACTCAAGTTCAAATTGAATGGCAGCGTTACTGTATTGTTATTTTCTAAAATGGGCACGAGACGCGGAAATGGACAAACTTGGAACTCTATAAATAAATGATATACGGAGATAAGGTTTGGTATTGGTGGACCAGTGATCACATTTCAAAAATTCCTACACAGACAGTTAAAATAATCATTCTAGATTCAGAAAATCAGCCAAGTTAGGAACGTTTCGACCCTAGTCATCCTGCGCAATTCGAGCAATCTGACTGGGAGCGACGCTTTTCGCAGTAGCCAGATGTTTCCTTTTTACGCGTGACGTGTGCTAAATGCAATTTCCAAGTCTATCTTTAACACTGATGGCCGCTTAACGACTTCACGCGGCGAACCATTCATATTATAATTATGGTCACAAACATGTGCCGACCGACAGGTAAAAATATCGATAACCCTCGACAAATAAGTGATATTGTATTATTCAAAAACGCTCCAAACTCACTGAAAAAAAGTATCAATAACGCCATTCAAAATAAATAAAGCTAGAAAAAAGTCGAAATTTCACTGACATAGTTGAAATTATAAGCTTCTGGTAGATTCTTGAATAGATAGAAAGCTATTTATAGAACTTGTATACATTTTATCAAAGGGAGGTTATAAATGTCGCTAATTTTGTTCATCCTGAACAAGATTAGCGATGTATGATTACCTCCCTTTAAATTCACTCAAAGCTCGCTCCACACACTCATTCATTTTAATTCCAAAATCATTTCAAAATCATTCAACTAGTCAATTTCACGATGTTCTTAACTGTAAATACTCACCCAGGGAAAAAAACTGTGACATATTATTTTGAAATTCATCCATACATGTAGAACTTATGCTCCGGACAAGAATGAGACACACAAAACCACACACCCACTCACACAGACTGAGGTAACTCTATATCGAAGGTTCATCGCAAGACTGTACTAAGTGTATATTCAGTGTATATACACTTAGTATAGTCTTGCGCTGAGCCCTCGATATGCCTGTCGCCTTTCATGGCGGGGTATAAAAACTGAGCTTCGAAGCGATCGCCTAAGGCTAAAGAGCAGAACCTTATTTAGTGTAAGTGTTTAACTTACTAGTTTTATGTTCATGTATAAAATATAAAGTATGTTTACCTCTCATAAGTATCCGAGTGTAAAGTTAGTCCAAATATTTAGACGTTTACACATGCATCATTCTTTATTTCACATTCACTTTTCTGATATTTCATGTTTTACCCTTGTTATTGCAGTGTAACGTCTAAAAGTATCCTTAACTTTTCCCGTTAGCAAAAATCATTTCGCGATTTAAAGAACTGTGACAGTGAACAAAACGACAGATCAATAACATATAACTTCTGAATCAATTCTTACTTGTCGCTCGCCTTAAATTTTCCACCGAATGTGTCAATTTTCAAGGAAAAAAGTTTTCGCTTTCACTTTCACAATGCATTTCCAATTGTTTTGTTCCAAAGCAGATTTGGGAAAATAAAAAACGGACGGCAAATAATTTTTAAACGAAAAAATAATGCGCGCAGAAACAGTTGATAAACATTCTTGAATTAAACTAAATTTTTTATTTGAGGCAATTTCATAGTAAAAGACATTTTTTTTTATCTTATAAGGGAATAAACAAGTTTGAACGGAAAAAATATATCGACGGCCACGGGTCAAATCAGCCCATTTTAAATTATGCGTATGATAAAAATTTGCATCTAAATATTCTGCAACAAATATACGGTATAATGTAATAAATAAATAAGTTGGTGCGGAGTATGTGCAGTAAACGATATCTTCATTAAAATATATTTTTCATGTTAAATCCGCTTTGTTTTTGTGATTTTTTAAAGTCCCGTTTACGAGAAAAATGTCCGTAGATCTACTGATTAGAACAGATTCAGACCTCAGATTGCATTGCTATTTTTAGACTGGTCGCATCCGAGTACTTACTTACTTGGTCTTACTTTGTCTTGAGATCTTTAATAGGCATCTGCCTCTCTGATCCGTCTTGATTGTTTTTTCACATTTCTGTCCCGCTTCCGGTCCGTAAAAATTGGGATGAAACTTGATTGTCATAGTACTCCAATGTTTATTTAAAATTTTTTTAAAACTATTTACATTTTTGGCTGTGACAGTAGTTGTAGGTAGTGTGTTCCAGTGGTTTGCCACTCTCTGACTAAAGCTATACATCCTAATATTGACTCTATTTTGTTGCTTAAATATTTTAAGGTTATGACCTCTAGTTATGTTCTTCTTTATACAAAAAAAATTTTCCTTATCAATTTTGTCATAGTTTTAGAATATTCTATATACTTGGATCATGTCTGATCTTAATCTCCTATATTGCAAGGATGGAAGACCTAAGACTTTTAGTCGTTCTTGATAACTCAAGTGTCTTATGCTAGGTAAGAGTTTAGTGGCACGCCTCTGAATGTTTTCTAGTGTTTTTTCCTCTCTTTTGTTGACAATTGTCACTACTTGGCTTCCATATTCTAAGTGTGGTCTTACCAGAGTTTTGTATAGAGATAGGAACATATCTTTGTTCATGTGTTTGAAATTTCTTCTGATAATTCCTAAAATTTTATTTGCTTTCTTTGCTTGAGTGTCAATATGTATTTTGAATTTCAGATCCTTGTCAAAAATTATTCCTAAGTCCTTTTCTGATTCACAATGACTTATGTTTACACCGTTAATGTTGTAGTTTTTTGTTTCACTATTTCCAAAGTGCATGTATTTGCATTTTGATTCATTAAATTTAAGAAGCCATTTGTTTGTCCAATCATGTAATGAGTTTAAATCTTGTTGAAGGTTTACTTGATCAGTTTCTGAGTTAACTGTTTTGTATATTTTTGTGTCATCAGCAAACAATTTAATTGAACTATCTATATTATCTGGAAGGTCATTTATATATATTATGAAGAGGATAGGTCCAAGGACACTACCTTGAGGAATTCCACTTGATATATGGACCCATTCAGAGTGCTTGCCATTTAGGACAACCCTTTGTTGTCTTTGGTGTAAGAACATTTTGATCCATTCTAGCAATTTTCCTACAATACCATAACCTTGAAGTTTTGTTATAAGTCTGTGATGAGGCACAGTGTCAAATGCTTTTTGAAAGTCCAGGTACAACATATCAATATTGTTTTGGGAGTCAACCGCTTTTGTTACATCATCAATGACTTCTAATAATTGGGTGGTACATGATCGACCCTTACGGAAACCGTGTTGGTGATTGCTGAAAAGGTTGTTATTTTCCATATAGTCTACTAGTTTGTCTCTAATAATGGTTTCCATGGTTTTGCAGACTATCGATGTTAGACTTATTGGTCGGTAGTTCGTTTTATCTGTTTTTGGTCCTTTTTTGTGTATTGGGGTGATATTGGCTTGTTTCCATACTTGTGGCAGATTTGATTCCTCAAATGATTTGTTGAATATCATTGAAAGTGGTTGACATATCCGGTGTGCGGTCTCTCTTAGGAATTTGGGCTGTATACCGTCGTTACCAGGGCTTTTACTTTCTTTTAATTTCAATAAAAGTTTCAAAATACTAGCTTCGTCAAAATGTATGTTTTCAATTTTTGCTTCAGTTCGTTTTTTGAAGTCTGGCGTGTTTTTTATGTCTTCAGATGTGAATATGCTTTGAAAATAATTGTTGAAAATCTTAGCTTTCTCTTCGTCTTCTGTGACAAGGTCTCCGTCGTCATCAATCAAACTGGGTATATCTTCCTTTGATTTGGTTTTGGAGTTAACGTATCGCCAGAAGACTTTGGAGTCAGATTTAGTTGTGTAGGCTATGGATTGTTCATATTCTTTTTTTGCGTTTTTGACACTTTCGCTCGCGATGTATTTTGCTTGGTCATATTTCTGTTTATTGGCCTCACTCCTACAAAACTTGTATTTGAGCCAAGTTTGTCTTTTTTCTTACATTTTTGAGTGTTGTACCATTCATCCATGGGGTGTCAAAGTTCCTTGAACCCGATTTACTCACTGGTATATATTTTTCTACACTAATTGATATTTTATCTGTAAATCTTGCCCAAAGTTCTTCCACACTACCCGTAGATAAGAGAATTTTCCAGTCACAGGTTTTTAGATCTTCATTGATGGAATTATAGTCACCCTTTTTAAAGTTTCTTTTCGGGGTTTCGTATGTTCTACATTTCTTTTTAACTGCCAGCTCAAATTCCAGGATGTCATGGTCGCTATTGCCTAACGGGGCATTATGTTTAATATTTTTTATCTCGGCGTTCTCATTTGTTAATATGAGATCTAGAATATTGGGGGTATCATCACCTCTTCGTCTTGTTGGTAGTTTAACGTGTTGTTGGAGATACAGGTCTTTGCAGGTTTCAAGGAAAACAGATGCTAAGTGTTCATGACTTTTGTGAGTCGATTCAGTTTCCCAATTTATTTCTTTGAAATTGAAGTCTCCCGGGTGTATAATTTGGTTATAATGTATTTTGAAGAAACTGTTTTTACAGAGGATACTGTTTAGTTCCTGGATAGTTTCATTTCCCATCGAATTTGGACTTCTGTATGTACAGCTTACTAGGATGTTGGTTCTAGTATCTATATTTATGCCAACAGCTACGGTTTCTACCTGATTCATTTTGATTGTTTCAATGCGGTGGACATTGAGGTTTGATTTTGTGTATATGATGCATCCTCTTCTGGTGAATGTGTCGAAAGACGAACAAAAGACATTATATCCTGGGATTGACCATTCTACCCTGTTGTAGTCTGTCGATGTCACATTTTTGGGTAATACTTCTGTGATCGCTATAAGATCGTAATTACATGTCTTCACTAGTAGTTTGAGTTCGTCTAGTTTGTTGGACAAACTGTCTGCATTTGTATACATTAATTTTAAAAAATCTTTATTTACACAATTGTTAAAAATAAAACACTTGTCCTAATCTTGATTTTTTGAAATAATGGAACAGTTGGGACTTCTTAGAGTTTGTGAGAAAATCCCACCGGCAATGGTTGAATCTGGGTCAAACATGGTTGAGTTTGACTCAACTTCTTGAATGAGAGGTCTATGTCCATGTGCTTCTGCCTTTGATTGATGGCATATTGACTGTGATATTGGGAGCTGTTCATGTTCTTGCATGCTTGTTGTTTGATTATCTTTGATTGTTCCGTCCAAAATTGTTTCGTCATCATAATTTGTGTCATTGCTTACAGAAATGATTGCAAATTTCTCGTGAGAAATTAGCGCAGGGATTCTCTCACACCTTTCTGCACTGCTGTGGAAGAAGATACTTTGAAACTTAACTGGCGTTGTTATATCCTGATCGCCGACAATGTTGATTCACAGACACATTTTTTGGTGACACTTGACACATACACACACAATATATGTAAAACTAGATTTTGGATTAGTTTGTTCGAAATGACAGTTTCCATACCCGATTTAGCGCGGCTACTTAGTCAGACTCGGTTAACTTCTTTAAGTCGGGATTTACTCCGATCATATTGCAAACTTACTTGAACATAAATCGTCAAGTAGTAGAAAGAGTAACATAGAATGTTCGAATTTGTGAACCGTTTTAATTAGCCAAAGTTCGTTAACTTTGAAAAAAATGTAACCGTGTGAGTCTGAAGCCCTGTGATTTTCGCGATATATTCAGTCTACTATTGTTTCACTGACATAATCTGCGGGAAAAAAGCTCGTCGTTATTCGGTTGAGTTCGGAAATAGGTCCTGATGACATGGACGCGATCGAAGAAACCTAGATTTATCTGTTTTATAATATATTATAGGCGTCCGCGCAGGACGAGGTCTTAAACCTATAAGTACCTGTTTTATTTCGAAGGTTCGTCCTTTAGAATCTTTTTTATAAGATTTTAAAGATAACTTAAGATATTTTGGTTGAATTTTCTTGACGGTGTCAAGGCTGTTCGTTTATGCGACTAACTTACATCTGTTGGTAGAATAACGAGAATAGTGTAACTTTGTTTAAAATTTGATGACCATTAAGCAATTAAAGCCTATAATTTATTTATTCGTCAAACTTAATTTGTAAAAAAAGGAAAATTAAAAAAAATGACAATATACATAAAAGAGAAATTATCAGAACAAGATCTTTAATCTCCAAGAAATAGTTTACCCCTTACATTTGTATGTCTCTATTTCAACCGTTTTCGAAATATCTCGCTAAGCCAAGTTAACATAACCCACAGACGCCGTACGATATCGCAGCTAATCTTGTTGTTTTTTTTTTGTTTTTTTTTTTTAAATTTTGACAACTAACAATTTCATTATCTACAGCGTTATGTTCACAAAATTGTGTGGTGCCCAAACAGATTTTATTACCCTTTCATCCATGAATCATTGTGTGCACGTGCAGCGATTAGAAGTCAATCGCAAAGATCGCAAAGTAATCGCGGTGACTGTATGATTTGTCATCTTATGTTAGATCTACTTTAGACTATGCGGCTCCTGTACTTTTTCCCAACGGTGCCTATGCGGGGATCGTAGAATAATCATGTGGTAAAGATTTCTAAGCATAAAGTCGACAGTGACCGTGCGATGTCCGTGTGGCGATTTTGTGATGCCTTAACGACGTGGTTGCGGCCTCCATGCGATCTTGTGATTTAAAAAAAATAATATAAAATTGTTTAGTTTTTTTTCTACGAAACGTAATGTCTTCTGCATCTTTAAAAAACGTCCTATAACCACACGGAACTCCTTCGTTGCCGCAAGGGCTCTCCATGATCTCTGGGTTTCGGCGAGTTCCAGCGATAGAATGTGTGGCGTCCAAATTGAGACTGATCTAATGTTTACAAACGCTTGGAAAATTGTCACGGTGCATAATTATACTGTTCCTTTATATTCATGTGCCATCTTTATGGTGTATTCTGAGATAATGGTCAAAATTATCAAAGTTGGCAAATACGGGAAATAAACACCATTTGTTTACAGATGCAATATGAAAACATAACCATTCGCACCGAATACGCAGAAATTTTATTTAGTTGAGAGATGATGATAAACTAAATGGTAATCTGGATAAGATAAGTTATATAAGAAAACACACAGTACTAAATTTAAATGTACTGAGAAATTACATTTGAAGCGATTTCTTTTAATTTAACTAACAATACGGGACTAAATTTGTTCGCAAAAAGATACAAAACGTTTTCTATTGGGAAAAGAAATACTCAAGGACTACATATGTACATATACTATTTTAAAATGCGATTTCAAAAATGATAAGAAACACCCCGGAACTTAATCAAGCATGGACTCTGTATAGTCAGTCTCTGTGATTCAAGTTCACAGAAGACGACTCCTCGCGTAAAAATAAACCGGGACTGATTCTTAATGCATGAACGAGTTTAAAATAAGTTTTTTATGGGATAAGAACCTACAGGGCCATAATTTAAGAGCACAGAACACTAGCACAACGAAGCTATAGACTAGTTTCATTTTCTGAAAATTGTAATACATCGTAGCACAAGAAGAGCATTCTACAAGTCTTTTTGGTCAGAAATTGTAACAGTCGGATAAATTCACAATCCAAGTATTCATTTTTTTACTGTATTAGGTATTTTCTATAAATATACATGTATCACATTCAATATCAGGGGAAAATTCTGAAGAAAGAAAAATGAAGAAAACTAGCATAGACGTAACAATGAGAAAATATTAGAATAAAACCTTAACTCAAATCAATTTAGGTATTTTTCATAAAAAAAACTCTTTGGTAATCTTCGTAGAGATAATTGTTTTTAAAAAAACTACACTTGGGCCGTTTCGACCGAATGCAAAATCAGAAATAGGCCCTTCTTACAGTTTTCAAAAACAGCTAATGGCCCTTTTAAACCAAACTACGGACCGTTTTTTAAGGAATAACGGCCAGTTTAACTAGATACTAAAAGGAATTGTAGATCGGTAAGTAAAATAGAATTAAAACAACAGAGAATCTTATAGAAACAGACAGGTATTAAAGTTGCATTTTTTGTGCCCGAGGCATATATAATGGAATAGAACAGACGATGGATTTAAAAAAACTGTTAATATTTTCTTTTCGGCGCATTCAGCCCAAATTTAAATATTATTTTTTCCTTTAATCGTGTTACTTTTACCTAATTTTGTGTGATACATAATGACTGTGTAGACTTTATTTTTAATACACATTTCGGTTGAAATAATTCCAATCAGTGGTTCCACCATTTCCACGTGCTGTTTTTGTTTACTTAATTGGAATGTTCGGCATTGTTCGACAGCGGAAAACATTATTTAGAGGGTTACTGAGTTTCAATATAGGGATGAGTGTCTTTTTTACTGCGTTTATTGGGGTATAAAGTGCAATTGCCTTAGCACATGGCAAATAACGCCCGTAGGGCGTTATGTTTAAGCCATGTGCTAAGGCAATTGCACTTTATATCCCCAACAAACGCAGTGAAAAAGACACTCGTCCCTTATAATTGCAATCATCTAGATCGAAGAAACTATTAAAACTCTGCTAAACATTAAAGCTTCAAGTCTACTTTCTGTGCGTATACATTACACAATCTATTTTTAGATCATGTATTTTTCCTCTCGCTATCGAAGTGAACTGACATAAAGTTAAACAAATGATACACAAATAAACGACAATTTTTAAAATTCGTAGATGTACTTATGACAAAAAACTTGTTTCTACCAAGTAAGTCTGTATTTTTAAATAAAAACGACATGACCGGTCTTAGTTGAGAGGGTTGCTTGATAATCTTTGTCGACTCGCAGTTTTAGAACTATGTTTATTTACGTCGGCTCAGAATCAGAACTGTGTGTTTTTGATCGTAAATTCTTTCGAAAATATCTTAATTTATGATAGATCAAATAGCTATGTTGTGTTGATGATCGGGAACTAGATAAATTCGAGTTCCTACAACACAGGACTTGCAGATCGAACGTCGGGGGTTTCCCGAAAGACCTATTGCATTTTATACAGAAATAAAGTGCAATGGATTTCCCCACGTGATGCGATTTAAACAAATCGGAATTCATTATTTTATTGGATTGCAATTATTAGGGATTAATTAATGATCTGGTAAGTTCACTTCTCATAAATTGTTGCATTCGACGCATATTTCATTGTTCCTTGTATATATATATAGGTTGCTTGGCATTTCATTCTTAAAGCATGTGTATTTTGTGTCCAAACAGCGAACCGTTTCTTCATCGGGATTTGCACATGGACACAAACAGGAAACTGATAAGACCCGACATACACGATAAAAGTCAAAATGTAAAATAACGTATGTCGGGTCTTATAAATAGGACTAAGTGTAAAGTGGGTAATATGCAATATATTGAAGATCAGTCAAGCAACATGCTGTAAAATAACCCTTGTCGATACTTGCCGTTTTGCAGCACCTTGTATAACTACACTTTGTAGCATATGTGAATTTTTATACCCTATTTTCTCGAACTATATAGCATATTGCGACGAGACCACATGTCACTTGTTTCAAAATTCGATTTTGTCATAGAGGTTATTGTATAATGACCTTTATTACAAAAAATCAGATTATGAAACAATTGCCCGTGAATGGAGAACAAATTTAAGACCACACTACATTAGCAGTGTGTAGGGTACATTAGCGTTAATTCCAGTTACATGTCACTTGGATATCGTATTGCCTCCCAACCTTAGGTGGCCCCGTGCTGGCTCCCGTAGGGGTGCCAAAGGGTTTAAAATTAATACCGCTAGAAAAAAAATCAACGACCCCACTGACTTAATTGCATTTTGTAAGCGATTCCGGGTTTTTAAAGGCACGGAAAGCTATTCAAAGAACCTATTTTATATATTTATCATTGAATTTTATTAAAAGGAGGTAATGATTATAGTTTTTTTTTCATTTTTGTTCACTCGCTCCTGCCATTTATCAAATGTCATTCGAAAACCATTCCAAAATCACTCACCTTTTCATTTTCATGATGTTGTTAACTGTAGAAACGCGGCAATCAGACTCACCAATTAAATCTTGTTTTAAGGCAGCGGACCCGTAATAGATCCGCAAAGTTTTGCAAGTAATGAACTTTTTACAGATTTTCATTAGGAAACCTCGGTCAACATTGTGAAAGATCAAGAGTTCCGAATCGTTGCGAAACTATTAAGGTTTCACTCCGTTAAAGCTGGTAATTGTTCTAGAAACGTCTAAATAAATCGATTCTCGTGTATGCATTTCCGAGTGTATCTTTTAATCAAAGTAATGAGTGAACTGATAGACTGATAATCGATGAATCCTCGCGTCTCAAGTTTTATCCGATATCTTGTGCGGAAATTATTAATTATTCTATGAATTGGGTGGAAAAGGAGGTAAAGTAGAAATATGTCAAAGACACAAATGTCCCTGCAAATATGGCCATCTATTCAATATGATGCCAATGGTTAATTGATAGACAGTACTTTGTAAGAGCAAATGAGCCTGTGCGAGACATTTCAAACAATTTTACATGTGCATGTTGGGCAGAAATTAAGCACCCTGGACACTCACACAATTCATCTTAATTATTCTGCGACTTTGAACAGAGACTATAGTTAACCCTTTCCTGTTTTACAAAATTTTGGACCTTTCCAAATTCAAAGGTTTTGCAGACGAAAATTAAAAGTGAATTTAATTTGAAAAATAACCATTCAGTAGGGTAGAAAATATTGTGGAAAATGAAGCAATTTCTTCTTTTTTCACAATGCAGGGATTAAACAGCAAAGGGTTAAGTAAAGATCATCGTGAAATTGACAGATGAATGATTTTGGAGTGATTTCAGAATGAAAATGAATCAGTGTGTGGAGCGAGTTTAGAGTGAATTTAAAGCTGCTCTTTCACAGTTTTTCATAGAAAAAATACAAAACTTGTTCTTCGATTTGGAAATGTGTGCATTTTTAGACTATTAAGAATGGCCCAAAGCATTGGCACTAAAAACAACATATGTCAATAATTTTGTAACTTATTTTATCGAAGTGGCAAGATCAGTAAGGGATCCAGTCTATTTATTTCTAGTCTATATATTACAAAATCGTTATTTTCCGTGAATAATCTTTCATTTTTGCTTGTATTGATATGAAGTTTCCAGCTGTCAAATACCTTAATCTTAAGCTTTAATTGAATGAGACAAACATGCCGAATGTCAAGCGAAAATAGTTGGCTCGAAATTGAAGAATATTTTTTTAGCGTTAGTAGTCACTTTATTTTTCAGTATGAATTTAACCTAAATTCGGATATGTCGGTCTTCCTTTCCATGCATTTCCAGATTGAATCGTATTATTTTGAAGGCTTCAACATGATGAGGTAGTTAATTCCAATTTATTTTACGAAAAATATTAAAATTCACATTTTCCCAATCTGTGCAAGAGCAGCTTTAAAGGGAGGTAATCCAACATCGCTTATTTTGTTCATGATAAACAAAATTAGTGGTATTTATTACCTCCCTTTAAGAAGATATGCATAAAAGTTTTGTAAAAAGCTTCCCATCTTTTCAACAATCTGTAACAATCTTATAATATCAATAATATCAGTGACATCGCTATTTTTTCTAGC
>OX411552.1:8885685-9048824 GCA_948146395.1 Fragum whitleyi | reverse complement strand
CGGCACCCTGGACACTCACACAATTCATCTTTTTTGGAATGACTTTGGAATGGAAGTGAATGAGTGTGTGGAGTGAGTGTTGAGTCAATTTTAAGGGATGTAATCCAAAATCGTTTAATTTGTTCCGGATGAACAACAAAAAGTTATAGGGATGTAATCCAAAATCGCTCATTTTGTTCCGGATGAACAAAGATAGCGAAATTTAATACCTCTTTAATAAAGTATACATACAAGTTCTATAAATAGCTTCCTATCTATTTAAGAATTTGTCATGAGCTTATAATTTCAACTATGTCAGTGAAATCGCGATTTTTTCTAGCTATATTTATTTTGAATGGCTTTGTTGATATCTTTTTTTCAGTAAGTTATGGGCGTTTTTGAATGGTTCGAGTGGATGTTTGGAATGAATGGATGTAACGCAGAGCGAGTGAGTTCGAAAGGTTTTGATCGAGATGAATGTCAATTTCATGATGTTGTTAAATGTACCTATTGAGCCCGTAGTAAAGACTCGGATCAGACTGTGTGGAAGGTCTGAAACATTTTTCTTAAAGCTTGGTAAAATAATCACTGACATTGTCTTATAATTTAGGCTAAGAATCATTATGTCCCTTGGACGCCATTGATCAATAATGTTAATACGGTCGTAAAGTGATCATGCTACATGTTGAATACTGCTACCAAAAAAACCCAACTTAGTATAGTATCATCAGCAAACAAGTCAATTAAGGATATATTTAGATTGCAAAGGTAGTCCATTTATGTAGAGAATAAATGATAGTGGTTCTAATTAAGGGTATTGTGGCACTCCGGACTTCGTGTTTACAGAGGAAGATAAATTTCAATATGCTATTAACTTTATTTTATAATCCATAATTGTGAAAAAAAAGTCTCCAAACCAAAACTGGTCGAACAAACACATCAATAAACCTACACATTCACAAGCAGCAAGCAGGCAGAAAAAAAAAAAAAACTTTTTATAGTTTGTCGACAATTCATATTGAGCGCATTATACGAAATGATATCATTTGTTTTTCGATTTAGAATTAATCTGTCTATGTCTATGACAATTGTTGTATTTTGAAAACTGAACTGAACTGAAATGAACAATACAATTTCGTGTACATGTAGTTTAGAATAACAGTCTAAGAAAACTGACGAATCGAGAAGTACAAAAAAACAATATATCACATCTTCTTTGAAGAGTGGTCTACATGAAGTTGACAGAAACAGAACTGAGTTGTGGGATTTTTCTTTACTTTAAGGATCATGTAAAGAGTTGTCGAACCACATTTAATGCCGTTTCTATTGAAAAAAAAGGACAGATTGTCCAGCTTAACAATATATCATACAGAAGCTATGGATGAGCACAAGCAGTTGCACAACATTAGCGGCCCCAACTCATAACAGAATAGTCAGACCTTTATGGAAAAAAGGATATTTTGTTCAATATTAATAATTACATTAAAGCTTGAAAGAATTTGCCGAAATTTGGTCAGAATGTAGACAAATGTTCCTGCTAGGTACATCTACAACCTTAGATATAAAACTCAGTCTCAAAAGGCTCTTTTGAAACAATCAATTTCCATTTATTTTGTCAACATACATGACAAAGCGGTTAGGTCTGTTTTTTTTTTTTTTTAAATAGATGTTAGGTATTGTGCAACAGCACACCACAATACCTTGAAATATTTTCTGTGATTTATTTCCAATTATAGTTTATTTTTAAATTCAATGATCTATAATAAATTACTAAATTTTGTGAAATAAAATTTGATATATTGCTAAACAACCTTACAGGTATATAAACTATTAATGTCCATTTATTGTGTGACACACCATACCTTGCATGGATCTACACGTATACAACATTAGAATGACATATATGACATATGTGTTCATAAAATAAGTCAAAATAAATTGCTGGCATAAGAACGGTTTGGGTTAGAATTTTTTACCTACGGTTGTAGTAGTACCTGGATAGTACATTAGGCTGTACTTTGTTAAAATATGAGCCAATCTTATCCAACAGTGATACGGTTGCTTGTTTTGTACAAAATGACCCATTCCACAATGTTTTGTTTTACCGCTATAGCTTTGACAGTCTTATGTTGCTTAACTGCTTGTGCTCATAAATAGCTTTATTCAGATATATAATATACCTGGACATACTGATTTTTCTTGGCAAATGAATTGCCATTGAAATTGGGTCTCAAACACTTTACATAAACCTTAACGAAATAGCCCTAATTGGGCTGAAAATAGTATTGTAATACTACAAACAGAAAGATATCAACAATATGTAATAACAAATAGCACGAAAATCAGGGTTCAAGGGCACATAATTTAAGATGCGAGATTATGATCCAGCTGAAAATTGCATTTATGATCATTTGGGTTTTGAATGATCAATATATTTGGCTGTTAGAGTGAAAACTAAGTCGAAGACTAATTGGTCAATAATAGTATTTGCTAGAGTGTGTGTAAAGTCGAAAATGATCAAAAACGACAATTTGTTAAATTTAAGGGCACATAACTTATGACTTCCTTTTTGGCCAGACTGATAATCAAACTCATCCGTGATCTTTTGGTTACCATTATTTTGGCCACGTTTTGTCTTGATAAGTCAATATTTGTAGATGCTAAAGTGTTAACAAAGTCAAAAATAGCTATTTTTGTTGTTCAGGGTACATAAATCCGTACATACTGTGCGATCTGACCCAAAATCCAAGAACTTATGGTTATACAAGTTTTGACCAAATTTGGTTAAGATTGTTCAATATTTGTGGATGTTAGAGTGGTAAAACCGAATCGTGGACAGACGGACGGACAGGCGGATGGACGACAAAAAAAAATCGAAAACAAAAACTCAACTTAAGCACTTTATTATATAAGATATTTTGGGGAAATCTTATAAGGTGATATTCAATTCATCAAATGTATGGGAAATGGGAGGAAAATAAGACGATGAAACGTTTCACCGACGAGAAATTTCTGCCAAGTTTGTTTGAAATTCGTCCGGTTATATTTGAGGAGAAGATGCTTAAAGATTGCCTCGCCCTGCCACGCCATATTTGCGTGAAATTTAGAAAAAATACGATTTTTTTTTTAGAAATTTCGCCATAGAAAATGTTTGTTTGTTTGATATTAGCCCATTGAGGAGAAATGTTTAAAACAATTATTGACGACTTCCTATGAACACCGACTGACGGACGACGCTTTTCACAAGACAGACAAAAAGTGTAAAAAAAAGTTCACATTCAGCAAGCTGTAGAATATGTGGACGTTCCTTCAAATGAATGGGACAATTAAGGTAGTAGACCCGTGATAGTTCTGCAACGTTCCGGGAGTAATGAAGTTTAACAGTGTTAACCGAGGTTTCCTATTGATTTTCATTAGGAAACCTCTGTTAACATTACGAAAGAAAATATGGTCCGAAATGTTGCCAAGTTAGGAACGTTTCGACCCTAGTCATCCTGCGCAATTCGAGCAATCTGACTGGGAGCGACGCTTTTCGCAGTAGCCAGATGTTTCCTTTTTACGCGTGACGTGTGCTAAATGCAATTTCCAAGTCTATCTTTAACACTGATGGCATTAACGACTTCACGCGGCGAACCATTCATATTATAATTATGGTCACAAACATGTGCCGACCGACAGGTAAAAATATCGATAACCCTGGACAAATAAGTGATATTGTATTATTCAAAAACGCTCCAAACTCACTGAAAAAAAGTATCAATAACGCCATTCAAAATAAATAAAGCTAGAAAAAAGTCGGAATTTCACTGACATAGTTGAAATTATAAGCTTCTGGTAGATTCTTGAATAGATAGAAAGCTATTTATAGAACTTGTATACATTTTATTAAAGGGAGGTTATAAATGTCGCTAATGTTGTTCATCCTGAACAAGATTAGCGATGTATGATTACCTCCCTTTAAATTCACTCAAAGCTCGCTCCACACACTCATTCATTTTAATTCCAAAATCATTCCAAAATCATTCCAAAATCATTCAACTAGTCAATTCCACGATGTTCTTAACTGTAAATACTCACCCAGGGCAAAAAACTGTGACAAGTTATATTGAAATTCATCTATAAATGTAGAACTTATGCTCCGGACAAGAATGAGACACACAAAACCACACACCCACGCACGTACTCACACAGACTGAGGTAACTCTATATCGAAGGTTCATAGAAAGACTGTATTGAGTGTATATACAGTGTATATACACTTAGGACAGTCTTGCACTGAGCCCTCGATATGCCCGTCGTCATTTCATGGCGGGGCATAAAAACTGAGCTTCAAAGCAATCGCCTTAGGCTATAGAGCAGAACCTTATTTGGTGTAAGTGTTTAACTTACTAGTTTTATGTTCATGTATAAAATATAAAGAATGTTTACCTCTCATAAGTATCCGAGTGTAAAGTGGGTAATATATATTGAAGATCAGTCAAGCAACATGCTGTAAAATAACCCTTGTCGATACTTGACGTTTTGCAGTACCTAGTATAACTACATGTTGTTGCATATGTGAATTTTTACACCCTTTTTTTTGAATTGTATAGCATATTGCGACGAGACCACATGTCACTTGTTTCTAAATTCGATTTTGTCATAGGTGTTATTATATAATAACATTTATGACAAAAGTCAGGTTATGAAACAATTGCCTGTGGATGGGGCAAAAATTTAAGACAACTCTACATCAGCAGTCTATGGGTACATGATGTAAACGTTAAAGATGTATCTTTGATATTATATTGCCTCCAAACCTTAGCTAACCCTGTGCTGGCTTACGTGGTTTAAACAAAGGATTACGATTTGTTTGATGCAATATCAGACTCGCCAATTATATCTTGGTTAAAGCTATTGGACCAGTAATAGATCCGCAACGTTTTAGAAGTTATGGACTTTAACAGTGTTAACTAAGGTTTCCTAATGATTTTCATTAGGAAACCTCGGTCAACATTCTAAAAGATAATGAGACCCGAAATGTTGCGGAACTAATACGGGTCCACTATCTTTAAACAGGTAATGCACAAATCAATCGTCCTCGTGTATGCATTTCCGAGTGTTTCTTTCGATCAAAGTAATGAGTGAACTGATAGACTGATTATCGATAAATCCTCGCGTTTCAAGATTTATCCGATTCCCTTTGTGGAAAGTCTTAATTATTCTATGAATTAAGCAAGAAAAGGGTGTAAAATAGAAATATGTCACAGACATATGATGCCAAGTGATATTTGTAAGACAGTACTTAATAAGAGAAAATGAGCCTGTGCGTGACATTTCCATCAATTTTACATGTGCATGTTGGGCAGACAATCGGCACCCTGGACACTCACACAATTCATCTTTTTTGGAATGACTTTGGAATGGAAGTGAATGAGTGTGTGGAGTGAGTGTTGAGTCAATTTTAAGGGATGTAATCCAAAATCGTTTAATTTGTTCCGGATGAACAACAAAAAGTTATAGGGATGTAATCCAAAATCGCTCATTTTGTTCCGGATGAACAAAGATAGCGAAATTTAATACCTCTTTAATAAAGTATACATACAAGTTCTATAAATAGCTTCCTATCTATTTAAGAATTTGTCATGAGCTTATAATTTCAACTATGTCAGTGAAATCGCGATTTTTTCTAGCTATATTTATTTTGAATGGCTTTGTTGATATCTTTTTTTCAGTAAGTTATGGGCGTTTTTGAATGGTTCGAGTGGATGTTTGGAATGAATGGATGTAACGCAGAGCGAGTGAGTTCGAAAGGTTTTGATCGAGATGAATGTCAATTTCATGATGTTGTTAACTGTACCTATTGAGCCCGTAGTAAAGACTCGGATCAGACTGTGTGGAAGGTCTGAAACATTTTTCTTAAAGCTTGGTAAAATAATCACTGACATTGTCTTATAATTTAGGCTAAGAATCATTATGTCCCTTGGACGCCATTGATCAATAATGTTAATACGGTCGTAAAGTGATCATGCTACATGTTGAATACTGCTACCAAAAAAACCCAACTTAGTATAGTATCATCAGCAAACAAGTCAATTAAGGATATATTTAGATTGCAAAGGTAGTCCATTTATGTAGAGAATAAATGATAGTGGTTCTAATTAAGGGTATTGTGGCACTCCGGACTTCGTGTTTACAGAGGAAGATAAATTTCAATATGCTATTAACTTTATTTTATAATCCATAATTGTGAAAAAAAAGTCTCCAAACCAAAACTGGTCGAACAAACACATCAATAAACCTACACATTCACAAGCAGCAAGCAGGCAGAAAAAAAAAAAAAAACTTTTTATAGTTTGTCGACAATTCATATTGAGCGCATTATACGAAATGATATCATTTGTTTTTCGATTTAGAATTAATCTGTCTATGTCTATGACAATTGTTGTATTTTGAAAACTGAACTGAACTGAAATGAACAATACAATTTCGTGTACATGTAGTTTAGAATAACAGTCTAAGAAAACTGACGAATCGAGAAGTACAAAAAAACAATATATCACATCTTCTTTGAAGAGTGGTCTACATGAAGTTGACAGAAACAGAACTGAGTTGTGGGATTTTTCTTTACTTTAAGGATCATGTAAAGAGTTGTCGAACCACATTTAATGCCGTTTCTATTGAAAAAAAAGGACAGATTGTCCAGCTTAACAATATATCATACAGAAGCTATGGATGAGCACAAGCAGTTGCACAACATTAGCGGCCCCAACTCATAACAGAATAGTCAGACCTTTATGGAAAAAAGGATATTTTGTTCAATATTAATAATTACATTAAAGCTTGAAAGAATTTGCCGAAATTTGGTCAGAATGTAGACAAATGTTCCTGCTAGGTACATCTACAACCTTAGATATAAAACTCAGTCTCAAAAGGCTCTTTTGAAACAATCAATTTCCATTTATTTTGTCAACATACATGACAAAGCGGTTAGGTCTGTTTTTTTTTTTTTTTAAATAGATGTTAGGTATTGTGCAACAGCACACCACAATACCTTGAAATATTTTCTGTGATTTATTTCCAATTATAGTTTATTTTTAAATTCAATGATCTATAATAAATTACTAAATTTTGTGAAATAAAATTTGATATATTGCTAAACAACCTTACAGGTATATAAACTATTAATGTCCATTTATTGTGTGACACACCATACCTTGCATGGATCTACACGTATACAACATTAGAATGACATATATGACATATGTGTTCATAAAATAAGTCAAAATAAATTGCTGGCATAAGAACGGTTTGGGTTAGAATTTTTTACCTACGGTTGTAGTAGTACCTGGATAGTACATTAGGCTGTACTTTGTTAAAATATGAGCCAATCTTATCCAACAGTGATACGGTTGCTTGTTTTGTACAAAATGACCCATTCCACAATGTTTTGTTTTACCGCTATAGCTTTGACAGTCTTATGTTGCTTAACTGCTTGTGCTCATAAATAGCTTTATTCAGATATATAATATACCTGGACATACTGATTTTTCTTGGCAAATGAATTGCCATTGAAATTGGGTCTCAAACACTTTACATAAACCTTAACGAAATAGCCCTAATTGGGCTGAAAATAGTATTGTAATACTACAAACAGAAAGATATCAACAATATGTAATAACAAATAGCACGAAAATCAGGGTTCAAGGGCACATAATTTAAGATGCGAGATTATGATCCAGCTGAAAATTGCATTTATGATCATTTGGGTTTTGAATGATCAATATATTTGGCTGTTAGAGTGAAAACTAAGTCGAAGACTAATTGGTCAATAATAGTATTTGCTAGAGTGTGTGTAAAGTCGAAAATGATCAAAAACGACAATTTGTTAAATTTAAGGGCACATAACTTATGACTTCCTTTTTGGCCAGACTGATAATCAAACTCATCCGTGATCTTTTGGTTACCATTATTTTGGCCACGTTTTGTCTTGATAAGTCAATATTTGTAGATGCTAAAGTGTTAACAAAGTCAAAAATAGCTATTTTTGTTGTTCAGGGTACATAAATCCGTACATACTGTGCGATCTGACCCAAAATCCAAGAACTTATGGTTATACAAGTTTTGACCAAATTTGGTTAAGATTGTTCAATATTTGTGGATGTTAGAGTGGTAAAACCGAATCGTGGACAGACGGACGGACAGGCGGATGGACGACAAAAAAAAATCGAAAACAAAAACTCAACTTAAGCACTTTATTATATAAGATATTTTGGGGAAATCTTATAAGGTGATATTCAATTCATCAAATGTATGGGAAATGGGAGGAAAATAAGACGATGAAACGTTTCACCGACGAGAAATTTCTGCCAAGTTTGTTTGAAATTCGTCCGGTTATATTTGAGGAGAAGATGCTTAAAGATTGCCTCGCCCTGCCACGCCATATTTGCGTGAAATTTAGAAAAAATACGATTTTTTTTTAAGAAATTTCGCCATAGAAAATGTTTGTTTGTTTGATATTAGCCCATTGAGGAGAAATGTTTAAAACAATTATTGACGACTTCCTATGAACACCGACTGACGGACGACGCTTTTCACAAGACAGACAAAAAGTGTAAAAAAAAGTTCACATTCAGCAAGCTGTAGAATATGTGGACGTTCCTTCAAATGAATGGGACAATTAAGGTAGTAGACCCGTGATAGTTCTGCAACGTTCCGGGAGTAATGAAGTTTAACAGTGTTAACCGAGGTTTCCTATTGATTTTCATTAGGAAACCTCTGTTAACATTACGAAAGAAAATATGGTCCGAAATGTTGCCAAGTTAGGAACGTTTCGACCCTAGTCATCCTGCGCAATTCGAGCAATCTGACTGGGAGCGACGCTTTTCGCAGTAGCCAGATGTTTCCTTTTTACGCGTGACGTGTGCTAAATGCAATTTCCAAGTCTATCTTTAACACTGATGGCATTAACGACTTCACGCGGCGAACCATTCATATTATAATTATGGTCACAAACATGTGCCGACCGACAGGTAAAAATATCGATAACCCTGGACAAATAAGTGATATTGTATTATTCAAAAACGCTCCAAACTCACTGAAAAAAAGTATCAATAACGCCATTCAAAATAAATAAAGCTAGAAAAAAGTCGGAATTTCACTGACATAGTTGAAATTATAAGCTTCTGGTAGATTCTTGAATAGATAGAAAGCTATTTATAGAACTTGTATACATTTTATTAAAGGGAGGTTATAAATGTCGCTAATGTTGTTCATCCTGAACAAGATTAGCGATGTATGATTACCTCCCTTTAAATTCACTCAAAGCTCGCTCCACACACTCATTCATTTTAATTCCAAAATCATTCCAAAATCATTCCAAAATCATTCAACTAGTCAATTCCACGATGTTCTTAACTGTAAATACTCACCCAGGGCAAAAAACTGTGACAAGTTATATTGAAATTCATCTATAAATGTAGAACTTATGCTCCGGACAAGAATGAGACACACAAAACCACACACCCACGCACGTACTCACACAGACTGAGGTAACTCTATATCGAAGGTTCATAGAAAGACTGTATTGAGTGTATATACAGTGTATATACACTTAGGACAGTCTTGCACTGAGCCCTCGATATGCCCGTCGTCATTTCATGGCGGGGCATAAAAACTGAGCTTCAAAGCAATCGCCTTAGGCTATAGAGCAGAACCTTATTTGGTGTAAGTGTTTAACTTACTAGTTTTATGTTCATGTATAAAATATAAAGAATGTTTACCTCTCATAAGTATCCGAGTGTAAAGTGGGTAATATATATTGAAGATCAGTCAAGCAACATGCTGTAAAATAACCCTTGTCGATACTTGACGTTTTGCAGTACCTAGTATAACTACATGTTGTTGCATATGTGAATTTTTACACCCTTTTTTTTGAATTGTATAGCATATTGCGACGAGACCACATGTCACTTGTTTCTAAATTCGATTTTGTCATAGGTGTTATTATATAATAACATTTATGACAAAAGTCAGGTTATGAAACAATTGCCTGTGGATGGGGCAAAAATTTAAGACAACTCTACATCAGCAGTCTATGGGTACATGATGTAAACGTTAAAGATGTATCTTTGATATTATATTGCCTCCAAACCTTAGCTAACCCTGTGCTGGCTTACGTGGTTTAAACAAAGGATTACGATTTGTTTGATGCAATATCAGACTCGCCAATTATATCTTGGTTAAAGCTATTGGACCAGTAATAGATCCGCAACGTTTTAGAAGTTATGGACTTTAACAGTGTTAACTAAGGTTTCCTAATGATTTTCATTAGGAAACCTCGGTCAACATTCTAAAAGATAATGAGACCCGAAATGTTGCGGAACTAATACGGGTCCACTATCTTTAAACAGGTAATGCACAAATCAATCGTCCTCGTGTATGCATTTCCGAGTGTTTCTTTCGATCAAAGTAATGAGTGAACTGATAGACTGATTATCGATAAATCCTCGCGTTTCAAGATTTATCCGATTCCCTTTGTGGAAAGTCTTAATTATTCTATGAATTAAGCAAGAAAAGGGTGTAAAATAGAAATATGTCACAGACATATGATGCCAAGTGATATTTGTAAGACAGTACTTAATAAGAGAAAATGAGCCTGTGCGTGACATTTCCATCAATTTTACATGTGCATGTTGGGCAGACAATCGGCACCCTGGACACTCACACAATTCATCTTTTTTGGAATGACTTTGGAATGGAAGTGAATGAGTGTGTGGAGTGAGTGTTGAGTCAATTTTAAGGGATGTAATCCAAAATCGTTTAATTTGTTCCGGATGAACAACAAAAAGTTATAGGGATGTAATCCAAAATCGCTCATTTTGTTCCGGATGAACAAAGATAGCGAAATTTAATACCTCTTTAATAAAGTATACATACAAGTTCTATAAATAGCTTCCTATCTATTTAAGAATTTGTCATGAGCTTATAATTTCAACTATGTCAGTGAAATCGCGATTTTTTCTAGCTATATTTATTTTGAATGGCTTTGTTGATATCTTTTTTTCAGTAAGTTATGGGCGTTTTTGAATGGTTCGAGTGGATGTTTGGAATGAATGGATGTAACGCAGAGCGAGTGAGTTCGAAAGGTTTTGATCGAGATGAATGTCAATTTCATGATGTTGTTAACTGTACCTATTGAGCCCGTAGTAAAGACTCGGATCAGACTGTGTGGAAGGTCTGAAACATTTTTCTTAAAGCTTGGTAAAATAATCACTGACATTGTCTTATAATTTAGGCTAAGAATCATTATGTCCCTTGGACGCCATTGATCAATAATGTTAATACGGTCGTAAAGTGATCATGCTACATGTTGAATACTGCTACCAAAAAAACCCAACTTAGTATAGTATCATCAGCAAACAAGTCAATTAAGGATATATTTAGATTGCAAAGGTAGTCCATTTATGTAGAGAATAAATGATAGTGGTTCTAATTAAGGGTATTGTGGCACTCCGGACTTCGTGTTTACAGAGGAAGATAAATTTCAATATGCTATTAACTTTATTTTATAATCCATAATTGTGAAAAAAAAGTCTCCAAACCAAAACTGGTCGAACAAACACATCAATAAACCTACACATTCACAAGCAGCAAGCAGGCAGAAAAAAAAAAAAACTTTTTATAGTTTGTCGACAATTCATATTGAGCGCATTATACGAAATGATATCATTTGTTTTTCGATTTAGAATTAATCTGTCTATGTCTATGACAATTGTTGTATTTTGAAAACTGAACTGAACTGAAATGAACAATACAATTTCGTGTACATGTAGTTTAGAATAACAGTCTAAGAAAACTGACGAATCGAGAAGTACAAAAAAACAATATATCACATCTTCTTTGAAGAGTGGTCTACATGAAGTTGACAGAAACAGAACTGAGTTGTGGGATTTTTCTTTACTTTAAGGATCATGTAAAGAGTTGTCGAACCACATTTAATGCCGTTTCTATTGAAAAAAAAGGACAGATTGTCCAGCTTAACAATATATCATACAGAAGCTATGGATGAGCACAAGCAGTTGCACAACATTAGCGGCCCCAACTCATAACAGAATAGTCAGACCTTTATGGAAAAAAGGATATTTTGTTCAATATTAATAATTACATTAAAGCTTGAAAGAATTTGCCGAAATTTGGTCAGAATGTAGACAAATGTTCCTGCTAGGTACATCTACAACCTTAGATATAAAACTCAGTCTCAAAAGGCTCTTTTGAAACAATCAATTTCCATTTATTTTGTCAACATACATGACAAAGCGGTTAGGTCTGTTTTTTTTTTTTTTTTAAATAGATGTTAGGTATTGTGCAACAGCACACCACAATACCTTGAAATATTTTCTGTGATTTATTTCCAATTATAGTTTATTTTTAAATTCAATGATCTATAATAAATTACTAAATTTTGTGAAATAAAATTTGACATATTGCTAAACAACCTTACTGGCATATAAACTATTAATGTCCATTTATTTTGTGACACACCATACCTTACATAGAGCTACACGTTTACAGCATTAGAATGAAATATATGACGAATGTGTTCATAAAATAAGTCAAAATGAATTGCTTGCATAAGTACGGTTTTGGTTCGAGTTTTTTACCTACGGTTGTAGTAGTACCTTGGTAGTACATTAGGCTGTACTTTGATAAAATATGAGCCAATCTTATCCAACAGTGATGCGGTTGCTTGTTTTCTACAAAATGACCCATTCCACAATGTTTTCGCTATACTGCTATAGCTTTGACAGTCTTATGTTGCTTAACTGCTCGTGTTCATAAATAGCTTTATTCAGATATATAATATACCTGGACATACTGCTTTTTCTTGGCAACTGAATTGCCATTAAAATTGGGTCTCAAACACTTTACATGAACCTTAACGAAATAGCCCTTCTTGGGCTGAAAATAGTATTGTAAAACTACAAAAAGAAAGATATCAACAATATGTAATAACAAAAATCAGGGTTCAAGGGCACATAATTTAAGATGCGAGATTATGATCAAGCTGAAAATTGCATTAATGATCTTTTGGGTTTTGAATGATCAATATCTTTGGCTGTTAGAGTGAAAACTAAGTCGAAGACTGATTGGTCAATAATTGTAGTTGCTAGAGTGTGTGCAAAGTCGAAAATGATCAAAAACGACAATTTGTTAAATTCAAGGGCACATAACTTATGAATTCCTTTTTGGTCAGACTGATAATCAAACTCATCCGTCATCTTTTAGTTACCAACATTTTGGCCACGTTTTGTCTTGATAAGTCAACATTTGTAGATGGTAGAGTGTTAACAAAGTCAAAAATAGCTATTTCTGATGTTCAGGGCACATAAATCCGTACATACTGTCCGTCCGATCTGACCCAAAAGCGAAGTTATCCAAGAACTTAGAGGGGTAAAACCGAATTGTGGACAGACGGACGGACAGGCGGATGGACGACAAACAAAAATCGAAAACAATAGCTCACCTTTATCACTTCGTTATCAGGTGTGCTAATGATTCAAGATATTTTGAGGAAATCTTATAAGGTGATATTCAATTCATAAAATGTATGGGAAATGGGAGGAAAATAAGACGATGAAACGTTTCACCGACGGAAAATTTCTGCCAAGTTTGTTTGAAATTCGTCCGGTTATATTTGAGGAGAAGATGCTTAAAGATTGCATCGCCCTTCCACGCCATATTTGCGTGGAATTCAGAAAAAAATACGATTTTTTTTTAGAAATTTCGCCATAGAAAATGTTTTTTTTTTTGTTTGATATTAGCCCATTGAGGAGAAATGTTTAAAACAATTATTGACGACTTCCAATGAACACCGACTGACGGACGACGCTCGTCACAAGACAGACAAAAAGTGATAAAAAAAGCTCACATTCAGCAAGCTGTAGAATATGTGGACGTTCCTTCTGACGAACTTTTGTAACTATATAAATGGTTAAATTAGCTCTTCGTAACATACAAGGTATTTTTTTATTTCTGTTTAAGAGTGGTTGAGTATTCTTCAAAAGTGTACGGGTTGTCTCCCGTAGAGCAAAGATAAAAGAAATAACAAACAAACAAATACATAACTGTAACTGGATTCTAATTTTGTATTCTGAAGGTATGGCGTGCAAAGCTTTTTTCGCGTCCTGGACGCAAGACTGGGTAATGTCGGACCCAAAGGGCTCCGATTTCTTTGAAATCTCAAAGCGGATTTATATTTAAGGTAGAAAGAGCGCAATGAAGGTTATCAACATCGAGAAATGTCGGTGAATTCCGGTCAACTCCGTAATAGAATCGCAGTATCTCGGTTTGAATATATTTTTTCTAATGCAAATTAATTTTACATAAATATGGTATAAAATAAGTAATAAAAAGATATTGGCTTGCATATATGTTATTTTTTGAAAAAAGGACAACGATTGAAAAATACATTTGAATCGAAAACAGGAAAATCCCCGTGTGACGTCATTTTTGGAATCGCCCCGTTGTCTACATTTTGGCGATTTATCGAGTGCTGATGGAGTCTAAAAGAGTGTTTTCGACGTGTAATTCAAAAGTCATTCAAAAGAATTAAATAATTGAACTCAAATCACCCGAATGGAAATGCCAGCTTTAGCCCAGACTGCGAAACGACGAAATGTTCTTGGGACCGCTCCGAAGGAAACGGTATTTGGATGGAAGGTAGGTCGGATAATATCGCGTTGTTCCTTATATCTGTGAGTGACCATATTTCCGCGAACCACTAATTTGAATTACTTACTGTCATTTGAGAAATGATTTTATTTCATTCCGATAAAAAGTCTAGAATAATGAATATCTAAGACAGAAAATATATTTTAGTTGCCTTATATCCCATGAAATTGGTAAAACTCTTAAATCCTCAAAAATTCCTTATTTTTTAGTACTTATGTTGCGTTTGTAAACCATAAATCTAAAAGCTAAGATCCTTAGGACCTGTCATTGTCATACAATGATAAGAAATGATCATTATGTGACTTACAATAATAATTTTGAGTCAATATGAAAAAAAAGCATGATAGGACACAGTTCAAAAATTATTTTTCTTTTATCATTCAGTGGAATGTGACGTAATTCAGTAATTCTGATTTCATGCAGAATTTGTAATTTCTATGCACTGTTTAAACTGCTACCCTCTTCAATATTATGATTAAATTTGAAGTTTAGGGTCTTGCAAAGCTACATAAACCACCTTCTGTGGAAATCAAACTTACGAAGTCCCCATTACAAGATGAAGAGTCTCCCCACTTGTTGCACAATATTATTTTTCAATTCTGAATACTCTTTCCCTCAATTATTTCATTTTTCAAGGAGAAATTCAATCAAAACTTTATAATACTAGGAAAACGAAGTCCCTTATTTGTATGTTGGAATGTATGTTGTATACATAAGTTTTCAGAAACTTGGGACCAACCACAGCATTTATTTTTACTATGTATTTTTTTTTACTGTAGGAATTAGTAGGTCAAGCTGGTGTGGTTACAGAAATGGACTGAAAACTTCTCATAAAGCTACAAAAGAGACATTTGAGAAAAAAGAGATGTACCAGTAAGTATTCTACAAAAATATAAATAAATACCAAACATCAACTCCATTAATTTGCAAGGACACAGTGAGTTTATCTTCTTTAAGGTATGAAACTAAAATTCCAATCATCCCTCATTTATTTTACAATTTTAAAACATTTCAACATGTCATCAGAACTTTGTTTGAATTGGTTTTGTTGGTTTAATGTTACTTTCAACAATAGGTAGGATGAACATCACTGGTGCTGCTGCACCTAACCATGACCTTTGTCATTTCTAGAATTCACCTGAGACCAAAAATGTGTTTAACAAGAAGTACAGATAAGAAGGGGTAAAGCTGCCAGTCTAAAATCTTAATTTCGCAATGCAAACCTATGTTGCGTGTGCTCTAGTCTTTTTTGGTTTATCTCGAGAGGATTCCAATGAGTACCCACAATATAGCATTTGTACTATCATTATTGACAGAAATCCACACTTACTTCTTTGAGTAAGGAGTCAATCAGACTTTCCACTTTGGAATTCAAGGGCGTACCTCCCATGACACGTGTTGTTGATGAATATACAAAACATTGACAATACAGCTTATTCAAGCTGTAGTCACGAAAGGAGAGTACAGCCCATATATCGCCTTTATCCTAAATATTCTTTGTTGGTCGCCATCTGAGTGCGTAAAAATTTCAAAATACAAGTAACCGTTAACAACATCGTAAAATTGACAAGATAAATCATTTTGGAGTGATTTTAGAATGAAATTGAATGAGTGTGTGGAGCGAGTTTTGAGTGAAATTACTGGTAGGTAATCCAATCTCGATTATTTTGTTCAAGAAGAACAAAATTGGCGATATCAATTATCTCACTTTTATAAAATATATGTACTTTACTGTTTTAGTGTTTCGTTTTAGTCACTTTAAAATCAACATCAGTCAAATTAATCGGAGAATAATTTGATCGGTTTAAATAAATGTTGGTCGTCTTGAACGATTTCGATACATTTTCAAATGATTTTGGAGCGTTTTTGGTCCATTTGAGTGTGTTTGGAATTAATGAATGGAGCGCTGATTGATCGATTTAGAATGATTTTGATCGGAATGATTGTCAGTTTCACGATGTTGTTAACTGTACACCTATGAAATTTGAAGAATCTTAGTTGTAGCATAATCACACTCTCCGACGTAGTTCTTGTATTCTTCTTTAAGTTAAAATCGAAAATTGACGATCATTTCGACCTAAAACGTTCTAATTCACTCTCTCATCACTCCATTTATTGAATTCAAAGCACCAAAATCGTTTAAAGTGCTACGAAATCACTAAAATCATTTCATGCGTCCCTTAAGCCTGATCGTACAGTTAAATTACAATCGTGAACTCGACATTCATCTCGATCAAAAACATTCCAATTTACTCGCTCAGCGTTCCACTCATTCATTCCAAACACTCAAACAATCTAAAAACGCTCCAAACTCATTAAAAAAGATAGCATCAACAAAGTTATTAAAAGAATAAAGCTTGAAAATAAATCGCGATTTCATTGACATAATTGAAGTTATAAGCTTTTGACAGATTTTTGATATGATAGGAAGCTATTTATAAACTTGTATGTATTTTTCATTAAAGCGATGTAATAAATATCGCTAATTTTGTTCATCATGATTACCCCATTTTGAATTACTCAAAACTTCACACACTTATTCATTTTCATTCCAAAACCATTCCAAAATCATTCACCTTGTCAATTTCACGATATTGTTTAATGTACATTGTATGACAGTTCATTAAGACACATATATGTATCTATAGAATAGTGCGCATATCATATCTAGGGGAGGAAATAGACGATTGGTCGTTTTGTTTAATAACATTAAATGACCTGTTTCACATTACCCCCTTTGATATCATTCAAAATTCGCTCGCCGCACCCATTTGAATTCCATTCCGACGAATACATTTCATTTCTTTAATGCTTTTCGGTGGTTTATCGAGAAATAACGGTAGATTATCACTTGATAAACTCACCGCAAAAGCAGTGAAATTATCAAAATCTTATACCCTGCTCTTCAGCATTTCATCCTATCTGGCGTCAACGATGCGGGGCGAAATATGTGACGTCACAAAGAACGTTGCATAGCAATCACGCGCTAAATGACGCGCTTTACGGAAATATGTCCTAGATTTCACATTTTGTCTCATTTTTGCATTTAAGAAAAAGAATAATCGTTTGTTTTTCGTGTAAGATCGATTAATATTTCATTTCGTGAACAACAAAGGCTTTTATTTTCACTCGTGGCTCCGCCACTCGTGAAAATATATCTTTTGTTGTTTACTCCATGATATAAAAATCGATCTTACACTGAAAAAAAAAAAAAACGATTATCCTCTATATAAACTGAGCTTGTCAATTTCATGATGTTCCGTACAGTCGCACTCTGTGGATCACAAGTCTAGTGGGTTTGCGGAAACGGATGTGTTTTGCGCACGAGATAAATCAGCCCCTTGTACAGGATAAAAAAAAACTATGCAAAGTGTTTGCAAATTATTCCTCGCTTTGCACGTGCACTTTTTTGCAAAGCGGTGACTAATTTGCAATCAGTTGCAGCATTTTCAATAGGACTGAGTCACAACCAATAGCATCACAATTACAACTAACATGACGTGTTTGTTAAACACCGCAAATCCAAGGATGAACAAGATAAACGATATTCATAACCCCCCTCCATTGAAATATGTATACAAGTTCTTTAGAATAGCGTTCTATTTCTTCAAGAACCAATTAGACGTTAAGAATTTTATTTATGTCAGTGAAATTGTGGATTATTTCTGTTAATATTCATTTTAATGTAGGTGGTGATTTATCCCTTTTTAGTGATTTTGGAGCGTTTTTGATTGGCTTGAGTGAGTGTTTGGAATTAATGAATTGAGCGCTTAGAGAGCAATTAAGAATGGTTTTGATTGAAATGTAAGTCTACTTCACAATGTTATTAACTGTGTATTCATAGAAAGTTGTGTAATTCTTGAGCGAATGAGATTTCATATTTTTCTTCAAAGCTGGGAATAAGAATTAACTACCAGTATTTTAGAAGGAATATATATATTTGAATCACTCATATAAAGAACAAAATAAAAGCTATACAAAAAGGTTAAAAAAAAAGATGCATTACGGATTTCATTGACCGTACATTTTTACGTGACGTGTTATACACGCGTGAGCCTAGAACTGAAGAAGTGCCTAATAGTTCTAATAATTTAGATCTAAAGGTTGAATAAAAGTGAAAAAAAACCTGCTTTGTCAACGAGAAAAAACTAGGTTTTTTTTCAACAAGCTTGATAGTGTGTAAAAAAATATCACGTTTTTGTTTTGTTTTTTTTAACAACCATGTATTAAAACTGGCTATGGAAATCAATTCATTCTACAATAAACAGAACTCTTTTATTTCGGGGAAGAGTTTCTTTTCTCCAAACCGAACCCTTGTCAAAGGGGGTCTATTAAAGCATGTATGCAGCATCATTATTCATCTGGCAGGGCGGGGCTTAGCCGTGACGTAATTTGGCCAGTTTACTTTTAAATATGTTTGGTTTTTTCAAAGATGAGTCCGCTATTATCTTTAGTGTTTGCAAGTAACTGTGCTCTAAAAGGATTCGATGCTCGGAGAAAGTGGACCCGTTTCATCGTTTGGTTACCAAAGCCTCGTAACTTCAGCTTGTACAAGTTGAAGTTACGACACTTTGGTAACAAGCCTATGATTAAAGGTCTCGAGTTATTTGTATTGACTATCAAGAGAAAGAAGTTGTTGTAAATAAAAGCTGATTTACCTTAACCTTAAGTGGAACGACCCGTAACCTTCGCTCCGCCCTGCCAGGGCTATAATCATGAATTATACTCTCGGGTATTTTTTTGATACAAACAAATTTTCCCTTTACATCATCAATAAATCAAAAAGTCCCCTTTATCAAATTATGGCTCATAATATAAAATGACCACTTAAACACACAAACAATACCTTTAAAAGGAATTCAAATGACGTCATATACATATAATTGAAACACAAAAAAATAATAACAAAAAGTTCGTTTTTATACTTTGATCACTCATAAAATTCCTTCTTTCGCTGATCTCGCATTAGGTCTGTCTTTGGCATGTAGTATTGACAAAGATCATCTTTTAAACAAATGTACAATCTGATCACTGCCTATAGTCTATGTGTGACCAAAAATCTCGTAAGTACAGCTTGTTTCAAGCTGTAGTTATGGGGTTTTGGTCGCCCATTGACGCTATACTACTGTCAAATGTTCTGAGATCTATTTGTCCTCTAATTTGTTGACTTGCATGCCCCGACTGTTGTTGATACCCAACAGCTCATCACAGCTGAAGTTAACCACGATCTCCTTTTTGTCTCCAGCCTTACGCGGAATCATTTTGAATGTATGGGTGAACTTCTCTTTGGCCGGGACATCCCTAATTTGGAAAAAGACAGAGGAATAAAAGTCAATAAGATATATGTGAACTTAAGGAGAATAAATTGGTTGTTAAGTTCTATCATCATGCAACAAACCTTATAATAACCTGATATCACTTGTCTGATAACATGGAGTGGTATCAGGCAGTCTACTTTTACAAATAATTGCATATATTCATGATCATATAAGGAAATCACTGACACATACACTTCCTTGATTTAAAAGGTTTTTAAAAATTTAAGCCAGAAAAGTATTGCATAAGAGAATAGCGAACAACCAATTCATTATTATAATAATTATTGTAACGTAAAGTGCCCTAAAGTCGTCAGTGTCCTATTGTCGTCACTTTTTTGTGACCTCGTTTTCTGTCAAATCTATTGAATTCAAGAAAGACTTAACGTCATTATTTGATAGATTAATGGTTTTCACTTCATTTGTAGTCTTTGAGCATTTAATATCTTTTACAATAAACTGAAAAACGCCAAGTGTCCCGAACTCGTGTTTTTCGCACTCGAGATGGAAACTCGCGAAGTTGTTTGGGAAAGACACATGCTGTTGCGCGAAAGCTGAATGTAAACAAACCATCACGTGAACAATTTAGGGGATAACTCCGACTCTCAAATGATATATTGTTTTAAACGTATGACTTCCCTTTATTACTTGGCCATAGGTAATTACTCAATAAACTAACTTGAATCTTGACGACGACTTTAGGTCCAAGATGACGAGTTTAGGACATACATCAACTCCTCGGTTTATAGAATCAATTAGTCAGCCCATTTAGCTCAATTTAAGAGCATCTGACTTTAAAAGTAACGACATGAAGTCCGATATCAAGTATTCTATTCCCGAGCAAGCACACCAGCACACTTTAATTGTCTTTCAGATGAGCTGTTAAGCCAAGGTCCTGCGTGTGCTTTACATCGATCAAATAAAAGAACCTTGACAGCTCTAAGCAGTAGTTTCATAATGTATTCTCGCATTATCTCTGGTAATAACTAACTGTCGCATTTATGGATACATGCTACGGCAACGACGTTGAAAAATACAAACAAACAAACAAAAACAGAAAAACACGCACTAGAACCAATTTCTCGGTGGCCTATTGATAAAGGCGCTCGGCCCTTGACACGATAGAGGCCCGCAGTTCCAGCGCTACCGCCGGTTGGGTTTGTTTTATGGACAAACCCCTTATACAGTCAAATATCTTTACGTCGAATGTCCATAAGACGAAGTTATCTCTACGTCGAAGTATTTTTCAAGTCCCGATCTATATATATGTATATAAAATAACAAGCCCCATTCAATTCATCTGCCTCTCTCAACGGGATATTGAAACACCAGGATTGAATGTTCGAGAAAGACCATCGAAAGGCGCTCTTCACAGTGCAGTCGAATTGAAATAAATTTGGATTAAATCATTTTTATATATACTCTTCAAAAAGAGTTCTTTGACACTAATTTAACATACGATTTTTCTGAGTTCATGTAAAAACTTCGATAAATTTTGATTGATGTGTGAACAGTTATTAGAATGTAAGAATATCACATGTAATTTCGATGAATTACTCGACCACGTTTCTCAATAGAGACGTCAACGTCAAATAACGTAAAATCTGAATTCTCATTCAGCACGTCCAGTTCCATATTAACTGAAAAGTATTGATAGCTCTCCATTGTGTTGTGGATGAAATGCCATTGCTTGATTGCTTTTGAAATTGAACGTCTTGGCACACGCCTGTAATGAAAACATGTCAAACGAAAGGAGGAACAACGTCATAAAGTTTTTGGTCGCCAAAAAACAGGCTCTATAAGACAAGCCGTTGCAAATGAATTTGATGTTTCCGGACAGACTATCTTGTACCTCTTGCACCGCTATAACATGCCTCACATCGTTATATGTACAGAACCAGATCAGTCTGACGCTGGATAACAGGGCGTCGAATGGGTTAACGATATTTGGGATTTTTCAATCTAACTGCTACGTCAACGAACACTTAGGTCTCCAGTCTAAGTTGGATCTCTGGTAAGAAAGTGTGGAACCAGATAAGAGAGGCCAAGTTTTCCACTATAATCACGTGCGACGTAACGTCCTTGATCAACGTCTCTGTTACAAATTTTTGATCAAAAAAGTAATTTTGTTTTAATACAGCGTGAAGATGCATTGACTTCACCTTCATTGATTGACTTTGCTAATACATATAGATATTTATGTCGAAATTATAATATGCATATAGATCAAATGTCAAAGAACTTTTTTTTAAGTACTAGTATGTGCGATAATGTCTTTCGTAAATGCGTTTAAGAAGAACATTATTGAGGTTTGATGTAAATCCTCATATGTTATGCAATTTTACTCTCTAAAAATGATTTTACGTGATCAATAAATAAAAAAATACTAGTTACAACTCATTAGAATTTATATAATATAGGTGGATTTTTTTTATCATATAAGTACTTTTTGTATCAATTTGATTCGTTTCCATAGTATTTTAACAAAACTGTTAGAAATTCTCAATGTTGTTCACTACTTGAATTTAGCGTATGTTGCTTTGAAATTTACAATACCACATGACCGTATATCCATACAGAGAACTTGTAAAAGGACATGAAATAAGCTAGCAATATATTTCTTGTAACGTAGGTAAAATATTATATTTTCATATTTCATGTTGCGGAATTAGGCTGCTGTTATTGTTTGTTTGTTGTTGTTTTTTTTCGTCTCAGCTATGTTATACAATAGGAAACAAAATGCCAGTCAGTGTTATAAACATGACGTACCCCGAATGGAATAATAATTTCACCCGACCCGAAGGTTAGGGGGATATTCACGTATAGAAAAAAAATATTATCCAAGTACAAATCATATGGGAATATTTTTCTACATGTATCCTTCGTGTAAATTATAAGCGTATCGGTTGATTTAAAAAAAAAAAAATGCATTGGTGTTGGTGTCAAAGGTTAGAATCGCTATTTGATTAAATACTTGCCTCAATGCAAAGGTCAGTGTCATACCTCATTAGTGATTTTTAAAGGCTCTACATGACTCTTGAATTATAACTCACCGATATTTATATATTTTAAGATTCTTTGTCAGCAATGCAGCTAACCACAAAACTATCCGTTGCCAGCACTTTCTCAATTATTTCCCCCATATACCTACTAGAAAATAACCTCATTTGTCGTCTGCATTTTTTTAATTTGGACCAGGTCAAAACTTTGATGCCTAGAAATCATAAATCGAGAAACCGAAGGTCACTTGATTTAGACGAGACCTTGTTTATACAAATGGGATTACCGACGCTTTGATAAATCATTTAGTCACATCGCGGTGGTTGGAGCACCTATCAACGAGTTTCAAGTATTTTTCGCAACAATACTACCATTTCACCCTTTTAAGCCTAAAGATGCTAACACATAGGTTACATTTAGGAAATCGGTATATATTTCTGCAGTATTTAATTTCACAACATCGTATTGTAACGAGTCTTGGTTTGGGAGCGATGTTGCATTATTGCATAGAAAAGAAAATAAAGCACGTTTTACAGTATTCATTTATTATAGATTGGGCTTTTTTACAAGCTTAAGAGTCTTTGACGACTTTTGGACCCGCTGACGACTATAGGAACCTTGTCGTGACGACTTTAGGTTTACTATGTCCAAAAGTCGTCAGCATGACCCCCGCCTTCTTTCTTAACCAATATCTTACGTGTTTTAAATATAAGAATAAATATTTATATATAGAAATGTACATGAATGGTTCCATTTTAATATAAACTAAGCAGGGAAACAGTTATTTGACGACTTTAGGTACAAATAATGTTTGAAAAGCTAAATATGACGACTTTAGGGCACTTTACGTTAGTCACTTACCGAGGTGACACTGAACAGAATGCATTGCTATACTTGAAGTAGATACGGGGAAATTTTTCAGAGTTAAATCAATATTTTTTCTTAACCCTTGTCATGCTGAATAAAAATCTTTACAAAATAAGTGTAAAATCAAAGTGCTAAAAGCGCTAGAAGTTACCAAATGTGAGTGAGTATTGATTTTGGAAATGCATTGTTTTAGACCTTTCTGGTTTAAAAATGAAAGTCAGGTGGTATGAACTAAGATCAGAGTGCACATATGTGCAGGCTGATCTTTGTCTATACCTCCTGTCAAAGCAGGAATTTTCCGGGCTCAGCATGACAAGGGTTAATACTTTTCGATGGATTATCGGGAAATAAAGGTAGATTAAAACTTGATAATATCGCCACCAAATTAATGATATCACCGTTTAATTATACACTGCTTTCAACAATTTCACCATACTGTTAAGAACATCGTGAAATTGACACTCGTTCCGATCGAAATTATTCTAAATAATCCAATCAGTCCTTCATTCATTCATTCCAAACACTCATTAAAATCGAGAAAATCGCTCCGAAATCATTAGAAAACATTTAGAAACCGTTCAAGACGATCAACACATAAGTCAAATCGTTACGATTATTCTACGATTTTAACGGCTGGTGTGGATTTTAAAGTGTCTTTTTGGTCTATGAAGACGCAAAAACAGAACAATACGTATATTTTGTTACAGGTAGGTCATAAATATCGCTAATTTTGTTCATCTTGAACAAAATTAGCGATACTGGATTACCTTCCATTAATTTCACTCGAAACTCGCTCCACACTCTCATTCATTTTCATTCAAAGTCACTCCAAAATCATTCATCATGTCAATTTCACAATGTTGTGTACTGTAACTGAAGCTGGCTATGCGGAGTCAAATAAATTAATGACGTCACGACGTAGCCGAGTAATCACATGCAAAATCACGTGTTTGTGGTAGTGGACCCGCAATAGGTATGTCACATTTCTGACCCCATGAATTTTCAATGTTGATCGAGGTTTCCTAATGGAAGTCATTAGGAAACCTTGGTTATCGTTGTTAAAGTTTATTACATCTGAGACGTTGCAAAACTATAACGGTTCCACTGCCTAAATGAAAATCCGTCGCTCAAGTTTTCACATTTCGTCTAGTTTTTGTATGAAAGAGAAAAAATCGTCGTTCGTGCAACGTGAAAGACCGGTACATTTCTAATTTCATGAACAACAAAAATCAATATTTTCTGTAGTGGCTTCACCACTCAGTAAGATGTAATTTTGTTGTTCACCAAGAAAAAAATATATCGATCTGACACAGAAACAAACTATTTTCCTTTATATCCAACTTACTGCTGTTCAATTTCATGCGTGTTCTGAAACCCAGGGCCCATAATACGAAGTTTACAGTGATGTAGTGGCATGTCCAGGGGGTTGGTGAAGTACACCGTCACGTCTGTAGCGTCACCGACAGTGATTTGTCGAGGTGCCTGTAATATAACGATTTGCATTTAACCTGCTGAGATTAAATTTTCTTCCTCACAAATTGATAATTATTCGGACATTTCAACCAGCACTGTGTTCAGGATGACAAAACGGTCCAAACTGTTTGCCATTTATACCCCGCTTTGCACGCAAGTGCACGTGCAAAGCGGGGTAAAATTGGCAAACAGCTTGCACCGTTTTGTCATCCTATACGCAGGGCAGATTGGTTTAAAGATTTTTTTTTTCAACAAAAAAAAAGAAGAAAGCAGGCAGTGTAGGCTTGGATTAGACTGCATTTTTATGCAGGTTGATCTTAGTCTAAACCGTCTACCAAAACTTAGTGAACAGCAGGATTATGTCTTGATAAACCAAACTGTCTTTAATCCCTTTTTATTCATTATTTTACAGATACATGTTATTGTTAAACTTAAAATTATTTCATTTTACATATGTTACTTTAGAATCGAATAAAGATTTTGCAGATTTTGCGTTTTAGATAATTGAAATTTACCATTATAAGGATGTACGTGAATATAATTTTCAAACTAATTTCAATTTTTGCAACATTTCTAATAGTCTGATAAACGATTTTTCATAATGATCCAGGTAAAAAGAAAGAAGTGTAGACTGAGATCAGGATGCATAACTGTGTTGTCTGATCTCACTTTATACTCTCTATCCCTGCTTTGTGTACAGCAGGGGCCTGTTTAATTAAACATCTTTCGACCATTTTTGCATTAGTCGAAAATCAAAGTTTCTTCTATTTTAGAAAACTAACTATGGAATTCTGAAGACTATACCGATGAGATATTGCAAGGAAGAATCTAACAATTTATTTTTTCAATGTGAAATGGAAAGCTTCGTCCCGCCTCTACAAACCGGAAGTATGTTTTCGTTTATTCTAAGGCTCTTTTTGCGCGTTGTTTAAAAAGACAGGTTTACATAAGATTCTGCTGATGGAAATAGCGTAGAAAAATGATGGTAAAATTTCTAAACAAAGCTTCTTTTCAATATTTGATTTGATATTTATGACCAGGCGCGATTTGTGATTTCGACTTACGATTAAATTTTGCAAGTGGTTTACTAAAATGCCATCCCCTCTCCCCGAATAAGTCATAATCAGCAATAGAACGGTAAAACTGGACTACAGACCTGTATTTGCAACATTGGCTTGTTCAAATCTGTCGTCAATTTGTCAACAAGAGCTTGTTTAGTCTCCTCCACGTTCATATTGCATCTCACGGTAATTTTGCAGTGGTCAGTCAGGCAACTAAAATATCCGGACGCCGGAATTTTCTTTCCAAAGTTTTTTTCTATTAAAAAAAGTTAAAAAACAAATTCAGACGTACAAAAACACAAATTCGCAAATTGAGAACAAGAGATATACGAAATTCGCTCCTATTCAGGTAAGGGTTAAAGAAACCTCGAAGTCGCAGTAGTTTATTTTTACCTATTTCAATATGTACTCTTTAACGAAGTTCTAAAACGCTACCCTGCATTTGAAACATTTTAGCATATTTGCAGCCATTTGATTAGATATTCTTTATCTTATATAAATGTATGGTTTATTTAGATTATCCTGAAGGAAAAATTGAATCGAAATATTGCCCATGATGTCTGTAGTAAACGAAATAAACACGAGAACTCTCCTTTACAAAATTCACTAGAGTCGCATAATTAAGAGAAATTTCAAATCTTCAGTTCCCGAAATACTCCGTAATGAGCGAATGAAGGAATTTGATGACTTTAGCGTGTAAGATGTCAAATTATTGAAGAAAAAAGTGTAAATTCGGTCTTCATTTTGACTTGATAGTTAGGTTTTTATTCTTCATGACGAGGTTATAAAAATCCATACCTTCATTCGGCTTTAGAACCATTTCTTCTATTGGTATAGTCATAATTTTCTTACATGGTAGACCAGTATAGAAGGACGACGAAATGTTAACACGGCCTTTCAGGGTTCGAACAGCCGGGCTAGTGTTAACTAGTTTGACATTCCACTCGAAGTCTTCACCAATATAAGTCTCTTTCTCCGGGACTACAATGTCCAGTTCAACATCCTAGAGAAAAAGCAAATTGACTTAGGTAGCACTTTTGAGTTTGTGCGTGGCTTTTCTACCAATATAACATGTATGTCACTTCGTATTATAATTAGTAACATCGTGAAATTGACATCCATTCTTAATCGATCACTATTCGTTCTATTTGATTATTCCAAACACTCACTCACCATTACAAAACGCTCCGGATTTGTTCAAAATCGATTCGAAATCGTTCATAACGATCCACATCACATGCAAATCGATCAAACGATTGTACGTTTTTATTATTAGGTATGGATTGCATAGCGTCTGAATAGCCCGAAAGGATACTAACAAGAAAATATGTAAATAATACATTAACCCCCTTGATTTCGTACAAAACTCGCTTCCTTCTCTCATTCAATATCATTCCGAAATCATTCACCTTGTCAATTTCACGTTATTATTAACTGTATTTGAAAATTGTCTGATTGCCTGAAGTAATTTTGAAAATTACTATATAAAAAGTGAAGTTTATGCAATAAATATTTCTTAATAAAAAAGATCAAGAGTAATTTAGTGATGAAGATGTAAGAGTCGTCTATATGCTCTGCAAAAACATGATTTCTTAATGAGAACCTTAAATAAAAGCTTATGTGTAAAGGAAATATCTGCAAGGTCAAAAGGAGGTACAGTTAAGAACATCGTGAAATTGACAAGGTGAGTGATGGTTTTGGAATGAAATCAAATGAGTGTGTGGAGCGAGCTCTTTTTAAAATACCTCCTTTAAGAAAATATTTATAAAAGTATTATAAATGGCTTATATGTCTTTACGAAGCAATAACACGCTCCCAAAATAAAGTCAATTAAATCATGGATTTTTTCATCAATTTTTATTTGGATTTAGCTATTGAACTAGTATTTTTAGTGATTTTGGTACGTTGTTGAGCGGTTTGAGAGAGTGTTCGGAATGAATGATTGGAGTGCTGAGTAAGCGTTTTAGAATGGTCTTGATTGAGAAGAATGTGAATTTCGCGATGTTACTAACTGCGCATCTTGAACCAGGGAAAGTTTATACATCATAATTGTGTATTCTAAAACGTCAATTTGTGCTCATTTTTATTACAAAGTTTCATTATAATTGAAGAATAGCCGAAGGAGAAGTTTGTCACGTATATTTGTACAAGGAAGGGAAATAGTATAGTTCAAGGGAAGAGATTTCTATCACTGGGTAAATTGTTACTTCAATATTATGACTTGCGATATTTGAATACAGCGCCATTGTCAGTACACCTCTCTATTTCAAATTCTATTGAAGTAAAACTTTGAAGTACAGAAAATCTAGTATATGTAAGGAGATGGAAAAAATATAATCTACATCCAAGGAGAGATAATTCATCAATCAGTGGGATAAGACATTCCAAAATTGTGTCCTATAATTATCCAATATGAAATCCGCGTATTTATGAAGTTTCAATTCAATTGAAAGAAAAACAGTAGGAGGAGTTCGTGACAAACTTGGTTGCAAAGAAACTGGGGTCTGTTTCACTAAACATCCAACGATCATTTTTTGCGTTAGTCAAAAACTAAAGATGCTTCTACGGTAGTTACTAAATATGCAGTTCCGTCATGCATTACCTCATTGGAATCGTCTTCTAAAGACGATTCTAATGCGATATTGCAATGCAGAATCAAATAATGAATGAAGACACCAGGTACGCTTTGCGATTTTGGCTTACGAACATTTTTTTCGTAAGACGTTTAGTAAAACACGCCCCTGAAGAGGAAAGATTGTGTTAAGTTCAAGGCGAGATAACTCTTCAGCAAAAAGTTAAAGTTAAAGTTAGGTTTATAATCTGTTTCTATGCCAGGCATATTCAACCGACTTCACACTTTAACCCCCGATCACCGATTTGCAAGTCGGCTGTTAACATACGGCGCTCATCAGCGCAACAGCATTCTCACAGGTACCCATTTACACACCTGGGTGGAGAGGAGCAACGTGGAGTTAATTTTTTGCTCAGAAAAATTCCCGTGATCTGGCCGGGATTCGATCCCAGAACCTTTGGATCCCAAAAAGGGAGTTGGCACTCCAAATATGCGTCTTGTAAATCTTAAACATGTTGAGATTAAGTTTCCTTTGTTTTGAAGGAAAACTGTGGGAGGAGTTCACAACACAAAATGGGTAGTATTTGGTACACAGATGGACGGAGACACAAACATAGACATGAAGGCTGATTTTATTTTAACCCCCCCCCCCCTCCCCCGTAAAACTTAGTTTTACGGGGGGTACAATGAAGGGTATGGGGTGTTGACAGAAAAATACAGAAGGCTTTGATCTGATAAAAAAGAAAGGAACAAAATATTGCATGGTCATATACAGTGAGAGTTTCATGCAAAGCAAAGCGCAAATGAAGGATATATCTTAACAAGATGTGGACGTAAGAGCTGAAGGACGAACAGACGGACAAAGAAGACACTACCAAGATAGATTCGGCGACTTAATCCTTTGCTGTTTAATCCCTGCTTTTTATGTGCCTGTGATTTTATGATTGAGAAAACATTGTGATAAAAGAAGAAATTGCTTCTGACAAGCAATTTCTTCTTTTTCCACACTATTTTCTACCCAACTGAATGGGTTTTTTTTTCAAATGAAATCCACTTTAAATTTTCGTCTGCAAAACCTTTAAATTTGGACAGGTCTAATATTTTGTAAAACAGGAAAGGGTTAAGAAAAACGAACCTTTGGTCCCCCTTCGTCAAAGTAGTCAGCTTTTTTACCAAAACGATTTGCTCTGGCCACGGCCTGCTTGTTTTTCTTTCCCCCTGCAAATTTATATACAGTTTGTTAGAAATAAAGTTGACACTTATCATTATTAGATTAATTGCAAATGACCCTTTCATTGTTCGATCAATCAATCTATTCAAATCGTCGGTCAAGTTCACTAAGCATTTCATTCAAATCCTTTTGGAATTCCACAACAATCAATAGCTGACAAACCCTGATTTCAAAATTCAAGCAATTGTTCAACGTTTGTCTTCTGTAATTTTCTAGATATTAATACATGTATATATCATGATAACAGAACGTTTACGTACGTTTGAAGTGCAGACTAAACAGAACCAATCTTTTTAATCACACTGTAAAGATTAAACTTGGGATCAAAACCGAAAAAATAAAATTTGTTTCCCTTGAGTTATTTTCATATATTTAAGAATAACTGTTTTATATCTTTAATCAATTTTAGCTCGACTTTTTTTGACTTTCGAACCAAAGTCGAGCTTCAGTCACCGTATTAGTATCGTCATAGGTAAACCATACTATCTGAATGTTTCGACGAGTTTAATATAGAGAAATCGGGACGAACGATTTTTTGCTGTCACGGTCTTTTCACTATACTGAAGGATCACAGAAACACAAAACTACTGGAATTTCTACAATTGCTTGCATCTGTAAACGTCATATGTCATAGCGTGAAAGTAACATGCCTTCGAAACCGACTTCATCATGAAGAAACTAAAATTGGAACGACAAAAAAAAAACATTGAATATCGATTGGGAGAAAAAATTGTTTTACTTGATGAGTTTCTTTACTGTTTCAGTATACAGGTGGTGGTGATTACATTTGTAATTAAGTGCCGTTATCTCACGCCTGTTAAATTTCAGTTCAGTCCACCCCTACTCATGGCTATACCACATTTTCCGCGTTTTCGAATACCCTGGCTTGACTTTAGCTTGGTTGACGTTGGTGCGTTCTTTGGCATCGGTCAGAAAATCTTTTACTTTGGTCATTTCTCTTTTGTTATTCAATATATAGACTTGAAACTTGGCGTGGGTGATGGTCATTATAAGTTCTCCAGACTATCAAATGGGTTAAGTCGGGTTGCATTCTAGTAAGAATAAGCCCGTTTTCTACAAGAATATTTTGCATTATTCAGCAAATTACGACATCCGTGCCCTTGTTGAAATAATGATGCATATGAAAAATAAGATATTTAACTAAAACAATTGGAAGATTCGTTTTGATCAATAGTAAAAGTTGAATAGAATATAAACTGGTAACATACATTCCTGATGTTTGTATTCATCAGTGATGTCTTCTCGCTCATCTTTGCCTACAGCCTTAGTGCTGATCCTTGTCCCCACCCTGAAATATCAACGTCTTTTTTATATGTGATCTGTCATACGAAAAGGGACCATCTGGGAACACTGCAAGTTTAATCTTTGAAAAAGAGATTGGGTCCAGCATAGGTCAACCAGAGGTCGCATTTGAAAATTTCTTTGACATGAAGGTAGGTTGATCATTCTAGATTCAGAAAATAAGCTAAGTGCGAAAAGTGTTCACCCTAGTCAGTCAGCGCAGTCTGACTGGGGTCGAAACTTTACGCACTACACAGATGATCCCTTTTCGCGTGACGGGTCATAATTATAATACCGTAGAGCTTGAAATGTTTGCACAAAGTAGTATTTGTGGAATAGTGAGGGTATGATAAAATGGGAAAGGTAGAACGAGAATATAAAACACAAATTGATGACTTAACGAGAGAGTTGTAACGGCCTATATACTTATAAGGTAGTTTCAACTGTCTCGCAACAAGCCATCGATTGATATGTTGTAAATGACAAGCTACCTTTTTAACCTCCGGATAATTTTCAAACAATCAGAAAACATTTATCTCGTAAACAAGAACTGAAATCATATATGTTCAAATAAGAAGCTTATATATTTGTGTATAATAACACCATCGTGAAATTGACACTCATTTAGGTCGAAACCATTCCATATCACTTGTTCAGCTTTCCATTTATTTATCTATTTATCTTTTTATGTATTAATCATTCATTTATTCATTCAAAACACGCACTCTCACCATTCGAAAAAGCCCCGAAATCGTTCAAAAAGACTTCAAAGTCATTTCAAACATTTCTTTTCTATTTTTTCTAATCGAATGAATTATTCTACGATTTTTATGCCTGGTGTGGATTTTTAGCATGTAGTTGGACCGTAACCCCCCTCCCCCTGAAAAGTGACTAGATTTTGTAGAAAAGATGTAATAAAATATAGATTTCTCGTTCAGTTTTGACGAAATTAACGAAATTGTATTACTTTTTTTAAATGTTCACTTAAAAACTCGTTCTACGTCCTCATTCAAAATCATTCCAAAAACGTTCATGAAGCACTCAACTTGTCAATTTCACGATGTTTTTAATTGCATGACTTACTGATTGGTTCTAACTCTCGTTATACTAAGAGATCCATCATCCCTCATTAACCAATCCACTTTGTCACCATTCACCTCGGCGAACGCGAAAGGTGCGTCGTATTGCAGACAAATATTACCTTCCTTTATGGCATTCAGAGAAGCTGGACCCATGCAGTACGTACCTGCGAACAGAATTATGATCTATTATTTCATTTTCCGAAGCATGATCACGAACAAGATAAAAACTTTCTTTTGATATAAATTATAAAAAAAATATAAAATAAAATATGAATATAAATTTCGCGACTAAAGATAAAATTTTCTCCAAAAGTGAGATAAAAATTTCTCCCGAAAGCAAGATCATTTTTTTTCGCAGCAAGATAAAAAGGTTCTCCCAAGAGAGATAAAATTTCGCAGGCTAAAACGAGTTTATTTTTTTTGCAGCTGTACGATATTTTTTTTCTCCAAAGCAAGAATTTTTGTACGGAAGGAGAGATCCATTTTACAGCAAGATCAAAATTTTCTTTTGAAGCCAGTTTAACAAATTCTTTGGAGGGTGAACAAAATTACTCCAACCAACTGGATAAAAATTAGATCAAAACAACACTTGCAAAAGTTACTTCGACTACGAGCTCAAAACGTCCCTCTGCAGCGAGATCAAATTTTTTCCTGAAGAAATCCAGATAATTTTTTCTGCGTCAAGATAAAAAGATTTCTCTCTAAAGGGAACAAAATCCCCCGCCCAAACGCGAGTTCAAAATTTGACTGCAAGATAAATTGTTTCTCCATTACAAGAATTTGTCTACAAGGGTATTATTTTTTCCTCTATACAAACATATCAAAAGATAACTATTTTCGGCTAGTTTACAACTCTACCTTGAAGGGAGATCAAAATTGTCCCATCATATTTTTCCCATTTTCCTTTAGCATATCAAATTCTTTATCCACGACGAGATCGAACTTTTATCTGAAGTAAGATCTTTTTTCTTCTCCTGAATTCAATAATTTCAAGCTGAACCACTAAAAACCTTTCTCACAAATAATTTTCAATTGTTTTCATGTTTCCAAATTATATCTTCTGATTTTATCCCATTTATACGTTCAAGGGCGTATAACACCCAACCAACTGACGCCATACCAACTGCGCTATGTCCAAAATTTAAGATTCAAGGCATACGCTCTTTGGTCGAGGGGCAAGCGTGCTTAATTTACAGTCAGAAATCAATTGTCTGTCTTTCTACTTGCATTATGAGATCTGTGTGAGTAAGGACCATGGTTAAAATGACAAGCCATAATCGTGTTATCCTCAAGAAAAACAAACAGTAAGCGCCCTAATGTTAAGATGAAAATGACGGCATAATGCAATTAATATCGTTAACTTGGCCGATTATACAAACGGCCGTGTATTTTTTGCAGTCCTGTTGTACATTCACTAAGTAGATATGAAATCTACTATCTTCATTCTTCATAACCGTCATAATAACCTAAATCTAATTGGCGTTAAAATGACGTTTCATAATAATATAGATGACGTTAAAAATGACGTTAACGTACCTCCACTTAGTTCCTGCGGTGTTGCATCAACTGCCTGCCATCCGTCATAGCCATCAGGTAAATCTGGTCTCTTCATCCAACAGTCATTCCATACGTGGAAATTCCTGTAAAGTATCATAGACTAAAATAGCACTTTAAGTAAGGGTAACCTGTATCTAAAACATTTTCTTAACATAAGGTATCTACTATAGTTATCATCTAAATATTTTTACTTTAACGTGTAAAGTTTTACTAAGGATTATTTATCATTAAAATCATCAGGTTTACTCTTAAAATAATCTTTACCAAACAGAGTCACTGCTGAGATGAGAGACCTCTTCGTCATTTTCGTCATAGACTGTATCAATTGTGACAGACCCGTCCGTGTCGTGGGCGGAGTCAAAGTTGGTGACACTCCGAGTTGGGATACCTAGTGCCCGACATACTGAAATATACATTATACATCAATGATGACAGACCCGTCCGTGTCGTGGGCGGAGTCAAAGTTGGTGACACTCCGAGTTGGGATACCTACTGCCCGACATACTGAAATATACATTATACATCAATAATGACAGACCCTTCTGTGTCGTGGGCGGAGTCAAAGTTGGTGACACTCCGAGTTGGGATACCTAGAGCCCGACATACTGAAATATATATTATATATCAATAGTGACAGAACCCGTTCGTGTCGTGGGCAGAGTCAAAGTTGGTGGCACCCCGAGTTGCGATACCAAGGTATCGACATACTGAAATATTTGGTTACCTTCCTTGAATTTCACCAAAAACTCGCTTGGCACATTCATTAGATAAATTCAATAACCATTTCAAAATCATTCATCCTGTCAATTTCACAATGTTGTTAACTGTATACCACAACATCAGAACATCGACGCACAATAATAAATTATTTCGGTATATTAGAACATGTATACATTGTCACGGAGTCTTACTAGACTTTGATCATCAAAAAAGACAGACCCGTCCGTGAACAAAAACTTCTAGGTATCTATATTGACGAAAGTTTAAACTGGTCAGCGCAGATTGATTATCTCTGTTCTAATGTTACATCTAAAATATCACTTCTTCGCCAACTTTCCCAGTTTGTTCCACAACACATACAAAGGTTATTTTATCAAAGTTATATATCATGCCTTTATTAGACTATGGTTCTGTACTTTGAGGGTCAACAACCTCCACCGATCTTGACAGGCTCCTAAAGCTGCAGAAATAAGCAGCCAGGATAATATTAAAGGCTGAATTTGGAACGCCGTCTGCAGACATGTTTGCAGAACTTGGTTGGCAAACTATCGGAAATAGAATAAATTATAATAAGGCTGTTTTGACTTACAAAGCTTAAAATGGTTTTACACCAGAATACATGACCGACATGCTAAAACCAGTTTCACAAACCAATGGCTCTAATTTGCGATTGAATCAAAATGGGGATCCACTTGTGCCAATGCCGCGAACAACACTTTATAGTGGAGAATTCTCATGTTTGGCGCAAAATATTGGAATAGCCTACCGCAGTCGATAAAAGACTGTGGTACTGTCGATTCTTTAAAAAAATGTACTAGAAATGTGTTTTGATAATTTTAAATGTCAATTTCCCTATTATATCAATCTTCTCTTTTAGTCCTAAGATTGAGTCATGGTGTATGGATCGTTTTAAAATGTTACACAAGATCATCGAATCAAATTGTGCACGATAACATAATTTGGCATTCTTTTAACTATTTTCTTATTTTTTTTTTTTTGCACATTGGTTTTTTGATGACATCATGAATTTTACCAATTATTTCTCTCTTCAATTAATAAATCTATGTTTTATTTGCCCACTGACAATAATTTTACATTTACATTTAACCCTTTCCCAGACAATACCACGTTTGACGTCCATTGTAAAATGGGTACGGAGTATTGGGAGAAGGGAAAGATACTCGTTTTCCCTCTAAATTTTACGCACCCCTCTATATTTCACGCCAAAAAAAAACCATACAATTCTATAGCTTTTGACTTCATTTTTTGCCGTCTACAATTCCATTCAAATTGTGCCACACTGAAATTCGTTCATTTGGGATTTGGGTTAATCACTTATTCAAGGCAATGTTCGTAATTGATCGGGATCCCTGCTTGAACATGACGATAGTTTTACATGCAAAGTACCCAATAGATCACATGTTTGTTAAAATGTATATATTGTTGTTAAATTTTTTGTAGTTTTAATAGAGGACCGCAAGGAAGACTGGCTATTTTAGCTTTTTGTGTAAACCTCTATAAATATTGTATGAATCAATAATAAATAAAAGATACAATAATGCAAAAATCTAACTCTGCCCAGTTTCCTACTTTGCACACAGACATTTCCACAACCGTCATGTGCAAAGTAATAATTCTGACTTTGCCCTACAAATAGAGAATTCCTACTTAACACAGGATAATTCCGGAATAGTCTAAATTCCTGCTTTGCGCAAAACATACACATTATTCATTGGAACAGTAGTGAAAGAACCATTACTGTCATGAACGGAGTCATAGTTGGTAACACTCTGAGTAATACCTAGGACCCGACATAAGAAATTAAAAATAAGCCCGGCTCTAAGAATAACAAAACATAGTAAACGGTTTGCAAATTATATCCCGCTTTGCACGTGCACCTGTGTGCAAAGCGGGGTATAATTTGCAAAGAGTTTGCACCGTTTTGTCTTCCTTAAAGCAGGGAAGACTTACTTGTCGTCACGACTCCGGAAAACACCCAACACTGTCCATACCGTACCGGCATCCTCTCTTTGTAAAATTGTTGAAGGATTTCCACACTTCCGGTCCATGCTAACGGGGAAACCCCGCCTTCATAATTACCAGACCAGTTACCGGTTAACACACCGTAATCATCCTGGCTGTTCACCTGTATTTATTATGATGCGTTAGAACCCTCTTTAATTCAAACTATTAAAGTTTAACATTGAAGAGTATACCCATTGATTAGTAAAATACGTAAAAAATATTCATGTCAAACCTTAACACAGAGTATAACAAAATACGTTGATCTAATTCCTGCTTTAAACTTTGTGAAATCATAAATTGACCAAGTAACGTCGGTTTAAAAAAATACCGATGCAAATCATAACGCATTTTTTTCTGTATTTATAGGTGTTGGGCTAATGTTAAAGCGTTTCTTTGAATTATTTACAATCTCTGTTAATACTCTAGTCTTTCTTTTTCTGCAAGAAAAGCGTCAAAACAACTTTCTACGGGCGTTATCTTTTGCACAGACCTACAAATACTTCTTAAGCCCTCGTTTTTCAAATCTCTGCGAATCGTAACACCCTCGATTTTTAATCATCTAGACGTCCCCAAAATGGATTATTTTTACGTGCATGAATGTTATTTATGAGAGAAGAGGAATCTTTTATTTTAATTTGTTTGAGACAAGCTAATCTCAACCCCGTTTAGAATAGAAACGTTTTTAAGCTCGCCAAGGCTCGCTCAATAACATTTCTGTTCTAGACACGGTAAAATTACGATTGATCCTAAATGTCTAAAACAAAAGCTATGCTGCAAAAGTAAATAAACTACTCCGAATATACTATACTAGACAGCCCTGCGTTCAGAAAACCGTGTAAACTATTTTCGATGCATATCCCGCTTTGCACGCAAGCTCTTTGGTTATTTATGCTTTTACTACTTATCACTTTTCCAATACAGTTAATCTAAAATGTTTTTGTAATACTCGGTATTCATGTATCTTTACGGATCCAGTGTTTTAGAACGGTATAACTTTGGGGTTTTTTACTGATAAATTCAGATAAAACATAAAATCAAATTGCACGCAATAATTTTTCAGAAGATATCAATTACATTGTATATCAGTATCATTAAATTGCGCAGTTTAAGAACTGAATACATGGAAATTACACCATAGAAAACACATTTGAAGCATTAATTTATAATAAAAAAAATAGAACAGTTGCTCCCCTCGGAAAAAAAATTATTATAGACAAAAATCCCAGCGGTCAATAGACGTCGTCTCTACCGTTCAGTACGTTTACCCTGCCACTATTTAAATTGGACTTATAGAAAATTTCTACGATCAAAATACATGATATTAGGACAAGCCATATGTAATACTTATTCCTGCATCTCGATAAATTTTCAAGTTTTCTTCTGTTTGAGGAGAAAAAGAATTTAGAAAAGAGGGCCAAATATATGAGTTATTTTATTTACTACGCCGGGTACTCGTTATCATTGCATTGTCTATGGCAAATGCGGGTGCACACCAATTTTACATACTCATATGTTGATTGAGTTCCGACAACGAATGATACCAGAACGGTTGCTTCAAAAATGAAATTTTGCGATGCAAAACCTAGATGATTTTTTATCAACCCTCGTACGAGGTGAAAGTTTGGTTGTATATGCCTAGTGTGAAAAAAATCTTATCGGAGTCGAGCTCATCACACCAGCCTCGCATTCGGGATGACAAAATGGTACAAACTCTTTGCAAATTATATCCCACATTGCACGTGCACTAGCGTGCAAAGTGGGCCTCAATTTGTAAACAGTTTGCACCGTTTTGTCATTCTGAACATATGGCTGGTATTCTTTTACATACCACTGCTGAAATCTGTCGACTGATCTTTACGGGGTCACCCATGTCTTTATCGCGCATATAAGCATAGCCCGTCAGTAAGAGCATTGACACTTCAAGAATGTCTCTCTCAAACTGAAATAATCAAGAACAATTTTTGTTAGAGAATTGAGAGAATTTTAATAAAGGGGGCTCGGGGATAGTTGGTTACATGTTTTACTTTTTTTCATTGTTTTGCTAAAAAATAAGTGCATTGAATCGAAAACAGAAACTAATTCTAAACCGTATATCATTTCACCTTACTATGAATGCAACTAAAACATAGATGAAAGACTCCAACATAGAAATAGGTGGGATCGAAATTACACGTATTTGTATAAGCTGTACCGCCATAAACACCGTTATATAGCCGTAAAATGTAATGTTCCAACGTTCCCCTATTACTGACTATCCCCGCCCCCCCCCCTTTCTGAAAAAATACCTACATAAGAATTTAAAGAGCAAACATTTTGTAAATTCTTCCTGCGATTGTTTGAAAAAAAGTAATATATTTGCATTCTTGATTGGTTGGTTGAATTGAGTCATCAATTCTTACAGGGAATTCAAATCGAATTATAAAAAGTTTAGATGAATATTATTTAACATGTTTAACCGATTAGGGCGGATGTTCGAAAACGTTCCATTGCATTCCAGGTCGAGACAAAACAGTTTTTTTTTCTTGATTTAATGGCATTTTAACTGATAGTCGAAATATACTATGATTTATATTTTTCGCCTTGAAGGTCGGAGCTTCGAAAATGATCCATTGCATAACAGTTCGAGGTGAAGCAGATTTTGGGGATTTTTATTCAGTTTTATAGAAAGTCAACCTATGTACAATTAAACTTAAATCATTGTCGGGTTAACAAAACCTAGTGACCTCAGAGCTGAAAACACGAAGATTTGGTTACCAAAAAAGTGAAATATTTCCTCTGAGACAAAGTCCTGGCCGAATCGATCATATTGTAAAGTAAACTCGCCAATATTGCTTTCACGGCTAAGGCACGCCCTGCCAGGTGAATAAAAACATAGAATCCTACTGAACATTTTTTTTGATAAACACTGTTTTATTTAAGTTAAAGTACAGGAAATCGAATTCTCCTATCGTTTGCTGATCATTACAGTGTTTTTTTTTTTTTTTTTTTTTTTTTAAATGCTTTAGTAATGAAACATACCATGATAACACTTAAGGGGCGAATTCTCATAAAAAAAATCCAGTCATTCATATGCTACATTACAGAACAATATGTATGCATTTATTTCTTTGTATTATTACAATTATTAAAGAGTTAAAATTCAGCCCCGTGTTCAGGATAAAAAAACGGTACAAACTGTTTGCAAAATCTAACCCGCTTTGCATGTCCACTTGCGTGCAAAGCGGGTTATAATTCCAAAGAAACACAACATTTTACACCATTTTGTAATCCTGAACGCAGGACAGATTAAGAAAGTCCTCGAAAACGACAAAAGAATTACCGTGGTCAGCGCATTCTGACCAGGATCAACACTTGTCGCACTTCCAAGACGGACATTTTTCACATTTTGAACAGTTCACAAATGATCGCTCACCTGTCCAAATAACCAAGCTCTCCTACTAGGAAACCAACCACCACCGACGTAGATGGCTCCGGTCTCGTTGAGTACGTATTCCTGTCGCTTAGCCTCGTCTTCCAGGTAAACGTCGTCCTCTTAAATTAGAAGAGCATACAACTTGAATATACGAAGGTTGTTCAATTTTTATCCGGATTATGTAAATAAATCATCATTGATTTATCGCTTTGTAAAAAAAGTATACTCATATTAACAGGACACTTTAAATGATCAAACTTGCCAAATTCTGAATCATTTGAACGAAGTATATTAATTTCACACGCAAACAAAAATACATGGGTATAAAGTGGCGGCGCACAGTACATGACGCTAGCGACGTTGTCGAAGATCGAGACATTCGATGTTGTGTAATTAAGCTTGTCAGGGCTAGTTATTCATGGAAGAAGGGCGAATTCAGAGTTCCTGTAATTAAGCTGTGCTTTTATGGTTTGTATAAAGGTAAAATCGATTGGTGCAAAACCAAAGTTCTCAGATAGGAGCACCTTAGAAAATCGCCTATATCTTCCAGAGACTCGGCAATTGACGTCCCTACAGTTGCTTAGATAAGTTTCTCTCTGTTCGTGCTTCCTCTTATCTCACGGGGCATGGGGGCGTCTTCACCGATGAAAATAAAGCATTTGGAAGAATGAACCATTCCCTTTCAGCGTGACAAGTTTTTGATTTATGTCTTATGGTATTTTTGTAGATTTCGAATAGAATGATTAAAAATCAAAATTCCGAGCATTCAGTTTACGTCGTCTAGAACGTTCCGAAACGCTTACCCCGATTCATTTCAAACGAATCTTTACGAAAAATTTTACGGTCAAATTACTTTAAATTAAGACAAGGCATTTGTAATACTTATTCCAGCAACTCAATTAATTTTCAAGTTTTTCAACAGTTAGAAAAGAAAGAATATTTACAAACGAAGAACAAACCTATGGATTATCTCATCTGCTGCGCCGGGTACTCGTTACCATGGTATTTTATATGACAGATGCGCGAGCGCTATATTCGATAACTATACGAATTTTACAAAACCATATGCGGATTGAATTCTGGCAGCGGATGATACCAAATTTAGTTTGATTGCTTCGAAAATAAAATTTTGCGAGGCAAAATCCGGTTAATTTTTGAACAACCCCCGTACAACGTCTAAATCGTCTATTATTACTTAGAATATGACTTGTGTCGCCGGAGTAAAATTAAACTGTTTGATATTTTTTACATTACACGCGTAATATAAATCTGATGGCGCAAATATGCAAATGAGCTTAGAGAATATAGCGACGTTATTCAACTTTTGGTAACTGTAAAAAATGGCGTCATAACCTTGAAAAAAATTAGAATCGTATAATATTCTAGATTTGTGTGAAGTTATCGCAAAAAAAAATTAGTCATGTTATAGAAAGAATACCAAATTGGTGTTCATTAAAAACCGATCTTATTAAGCTGGTCACACAAAACAGATAAAAACTTGACAAAGGCTCGTTTTTATCTGTTTATAAATGACTCGCTTAATAATTTCCATACTGCAACACCACTTACTAATTATCTTGTATATAATTTCTTAAAAACAGACATTGAAAGGTGTTACTGTGAGCCTACTGGACCCTTAATTAGTTATAATTCATTGTTACATAAAATTTAGAGGTATTTTAAAACCATTACATGCTTTAAGCAGTTACTTTTAAAGCAAAGTACATTGTTCCTCGTAAAAGGCCCGGTAGATAGAGTGCAATAAGATTTCTACGATTTCATGAACAAACCATACGCTTGATTCATGCAAGTCATAGAAAATCATGAATTTCTATGGGCGTTTGGATACACTTGTTGATGATTTTAAGTGATTTTTGAGCATTTTTAAGTGATTTTGAGTTAGTGCTATGAATGAATGAATGAATCGAACGCATTTGTTCAGGTAAAGGACTGATTTAGAATGTTTTCGCCGAATGATTGTCAAATTTACGATCTTCTTACGTACCTGTAAATACACTTCTCAGACCCTTAAAATAAGATGTTTTTATCAAATAATAGTGACGATATGATGACCTACGAATAGACAATTACCTTTGCACCAAGCATTGAAGAGCATGTAGATCTTATCCTTGAACTCGTAGATATTCTCTCGGACTCGTATCTTCTTTTCTTCTCGTGTCACCGGTATGATACTATCGATCATCAGGGTCCACTTGCCAATATAACAGTCAGGGGGCGGGGTCACTTTCACCTTGAGTTTGTTATCAGTGCTGGACTCAATCTCGGCCTTCCAATCAAGATGCTTCTTTGTGCTTTTTAGGTGCAGATCAACGTCTGTCCCTTCTTTCAGACTTGGAGACGTTCCTGGTTAAAAGTAAAAAGAAAGAAAACTTAGTGTTCAATGCGAGACCAAAAACTAGTAACTTCGGCTTGTATTTAAGCCGAAGTTACGAGTTTTACGGTCGCCCTCTGTGATAAATAGGGAGGGGGTCACTTTAACTTTGAGTTTGCTATCAGTACTGGACTCAATCCCAGGGTTCAAGAGAAGATGCCTCTTTGTGGTTTTCAGATGAAGATCTACGTAAGTCTCTTCTTTCAGACTTGGAGACTTTCCTGATTAGATTTGAAGAAAATAAACATAAGGTGGGAGACAAAAACTCGTACCTTAGGCTTAGATCTATACAGTAAAACTTGTGTTAAGCGACCACTTAGGGGACCACAAAAGAGCGGTCGTTTATTGGAATGGTCGCTTAATACGAAATACCATGATAAATGTGACAGTTTATTTTGATAGCATTTAAAGATTGTCGGCAAAGTCGTACTGAATCCTATTATGATCGAACCCATTAGAATCGTCTTATTGAGACGATTCTAATGGTTTCCAACAACATAAGATTGAACAATAACCAATCTTTCGTTAAGAATGTCCCGTTTTTCAGAGATTTTGCTTACGGTGAAGGGACTTTTTATGGTGGTCGCTCAAAAAATTGGTCGCTTAATAGACGTGGTCGCTCGAGCAACATCGACTGTATTTTGTTCGCCCACTTGCGATAAGAGGCGGAGTCACTTTAACATTGTGAATTTTGTCTTTGAGGGACACGATCTCGACCTTATTCCCTTTTCACCTTTTTTTTTCAGTTTCAGTGTCTGTGTCGTCTTTGGGGTTAGACGACAATCCTGATTAGAAAGGTGCACCGTCTTTCGAAAATTGGTCATCTCGATTAATAGAGCGAAACGTATTGAACACAGCCAGATTTGCAGGTTGCCGCACCAACGTTATAAAGCTATTTAGGCTATCGGCCAATAGAGGTAAAGACAAATGTCTAAAGTAAATCGTCTTCAGTTCAATTGTAATCGAAAATTTATTTATATGTCAATCAACTTAAAAAGATACACTTTAATAAAGCTTTTGTTATCTTTCACAATGATAATCGAGGTTTCCTAATGATAAATTAGGAAACCTCGATTAACATTGTTACAGTTTGTGACTTGCGAAACGCTGCGGAAACATTACGGGTCAACAACGTTAAGCAAACGTTTAAACTTATACGTTTTTGTTTTGGGTACTAAATGTACAAGTTTCTTACACATATAAATGACTCTCACATATATATGTAAATACATACATAAAATAGGCAATTCTGGCCAAATATCACCAAAAATTGAAAATTGTTTCCATCAAAATTTAAATTCGAAGGGAAAAGGATAAAATTGTTCAAAATATCCTATATAACGTACCATATTGAAGAACCACAATCAGGTCGTCTGTATCGGGCTGATAAGCTCTGTTTAACTCCAACTCGAAGTTAAATGCCTGGCCACGTCTTATGGCATAGTAGCCTTCGTCCTGTAGGTCCGCCGTCCGATGTTCAAAAGCATTGCGTCCCCTATTAGCGTCGAACTTTTTCACCTCTAGTGGCTCAAAAGTCGGTTCCGGTTTATCTTTTTCTGAAATGAAGTACAGTTAGAACATTGTGAAATTACCACGATGAGAGTTTTGGAAATATACATGTATTGAATTGAAATAAACGTTCCATTGCGAGTTTTTAATGGTGTCTATATTGTGAATGCTCCATGGAACGGTCTACTATGAAAAGTGATCTCTTGATACCAGGGCTTTGACACTTTTTCAGGAAGTGGACCCGTAATTGTTCCCGGAACATTTTGGACCTTAAGATCTTTCACAATGTTAACCGAGGTTTCCTAATGAAAATCATTAGGAAACCTCGGTTAACACTGTTAAAGTTCATTACTTCTAAAACGTTGCAGAACTATTACGGGTCCACTACTTAACAACATGACCCTTCCAATTTAAGACTACATGAATAAGACTCGAAACAAAAGTTTTTTTAACTTTTCTCCTTCCATAGCCTTTGGGGCTTATAGATACAACTATAAGAGTGATGTTTCTAGAACTTTATCCAAGGAGAGGGATGTAAAACATTTTCAGGTTTATTCTAGAAGACATCGGAAGAGTACCAAAGTCTAATTCAGCACTATGAGAATAACTTAACTTACCATAATCTCGCCAATTTTTGAAGAAGCGACGTACGCTCAGGTTTGGCTGCAGCCCGTAAAACCGCCCTAAACCGGACAGTGGGTTCGAGCCAGGTCTACGCCCAGATGGATTAGGTAACCCTGCAGGCCTTCTTCCAGCCATTCCTGAAACATACAGGACAACCAAGTCTAATGTCGAAAATCTACATATATGCTGATGAAAATTATTTTTTTGCGTAATATAGGTACTATAGAAATATTCTAGTGCTGGGATTTAAAGAAAAAAAAAACATACACAGCACTGCATTTAGAATGACATAACGATACAAACTAATTGCAAATAATAGAACTAATCTCTTTTTTAAATATTTATTTTACGAAGTTCCCAGATGGTCCCTTTTCGCGTGACGATTCACATTTATATTTAGCTCGGAATGATAGTGTTGAATTGTTATTCCATACTGTATTGTATCTTTAGTTTTAAAGACTTATCAAAGACTCACCGTTTCATTTATAGAAGGGGAATATTTTATTAAGAATTTCTGTAAAGATTGTCTTCGCGTTTTAAGTCATATTTGAAAATCCATTTTTACCCATATACATATACATCTACACAATTTTTAGATTTATTACCTGAAGTAACCTTAGGTCGGCTTGTCCCAGATCCCATCACTCGCGAAAAATAGTATGCTGTTTCATTCCGATACAAAATATGGACTTAAATTTCATCGTGTGTTTTAGGGAAATGTTTTCAACTAACAAGCGGTTGACATTTCAATTCATGATATGTACCCGAAGGAAAGAATCAGACAGTCTGCACATACAGTAAAAAACATCGAGAAATTGACACCCATTCCGATCAAAATCATTCTAAATCATTCACTTAGTGTTCCATTCATCCATTTAAAACACTCACTCAAATCGATCAAAACTGCTCCGAAATAATTAGAAAACATTTCAAAATCAAGTTCAAGTTCAAATTCAATCATTTATTCATTCTAGTAAACAAAGTTGACATAAGAATATAATATTTAATTTGACAAAATAAAACTTGCACGTGAGCGGTATTAGTAATGATTAATGTGAAATGTTTTGATTTCTAGAGACTAAGTTGGGGGGGGGGGGTAAATGTTCAATAAACAGAGTCTCCTGTCCGGCATCAAGCAATCGATCAAGACGACCAACATTTAAATCTAATCGATAAAATATTATTTCGAATTTATTAGTTGATGTGGATTTTCTGTGGTCTGTTTGGTCCACGAAGATACACAAACAACATCTTGAACAAAATTAGCGATTTTCGATTTTTTTCCTTTATCATCTCCCAAAACTCGTTCCACACACTCATTCAATTTCATTCCAAAATCAATCAATCTAGTCAATTTTTACAATGTTCTTAACTGTACGCGGTCATGCAAAGCTTCTCATCAGTGTCTCTCTTTATAAATGTCAGGTTGTAAATCGGCTGGTCAATGTCAAATTGGGGTAAGTGCATTTTTATTTCTATGCTTACGCTTACACCATTTTTTTAGTACTGTGTTTTTCCATTATTTTACGCTATGCATAGTTTGAATTATCGCAGTTTACATGTATAAACCGTATCAGAAAAATGTCCTCAAATAGAATAATGGTACATATTTCTGGAATTTGATTTGTAATTTCGAATGCTTCTTTTGATATTTTAGATTCAAGGTATTAAGCAAGTGTTGCTCTAGGTTTAGAGGGGGAAATTGGACTTGAACATGGCCTTTGTGATCTAAATAAATAAAAAGTCAATCATTTGAACGACCACATTAAAAATGAGAAACAGCGGATTGTTCATGATTTTGCAACACTAAGTTTTTAGCTAAAGCGTCATCGGGATCGTATTCATGATCCAAATTTGATGTGTATTCAGCAAAACGGTCAGATTCGATTCAAATTGCTTCCTCATAAATGCACCTTTTTCTAGAACTTTTTAACGCGACCGAGCACTAAAAATTAAGACATTCCCAGGCAATCGTATCTTTAAAGCGGTTAAACTTTTACATAATTACATGTATAAATATGAAACACCGTTAAAAATAATATTCATATTGTCTTTCAAGTTTGATAAATATTTGATACGTTATATATTTTGAACTTTCACTAGGAAATATCACTTTAAACGCTATAACGTGAAAACAGTAATAATATTTTCTTTGAAAGTACTATATAGATCCAATCCACAGACTTGAGACAACGTCACTATTGTACGGATGTGAGTAGATCTACTCTTTTTCAATTAACAGAAACAAAAAGTGATATAATCTGGTAAAGCGTGGACTCAGGTGAAGTCAGAATAAAAAATGAAGCATAACTAGCATCAATATTTCACTGAACCCTTATTCTGCTAAATTTGATTTTTGTTTCAAAACAAATTGCCGTTTTTCGGAATCTTCAACCTATCTGGCTCATGTTTTCCTGCAAATATTTAGTAGAGAGGAAGCAGTATATTCTAAGATCAGACTGCACGAATGTGCAGGCTGATCTTCGTCCATATTGTCTTCATAAGCTTTGTGTACTACATATAAATGTCGTACATAGCAGAGGAAGGGTTAGCTTTTCATCTTGAATTGTATTTGCTTTGTAAATATTGACTTGGATACATTCTTTTGTTTTGACTTGTATGTTTAATTCTTGACCATTTACATACCAAAGCTAATTATTTATTAACTTCAACACTTTCAAGTTTAATCTCTCTGTGAATTTAAGAGAATGTTTGAAGCGTATGCGCCTTATCATTAATCTATTTGTGGTTGTTGTTTATCTCTAATGAAATTTCTTACCAATAATCAATGTACCTACCACCTAGCATATATTTCAGAATTGTAATCGTTTATAAAGATAAGAACAATGAGGCATATACATGTAATTATTATTATTATCAGTAACATTAGAAAAGGTCCTAGTAGTACAGAATCAGTAGGCATAGTACTGTCACTCTTTCTTTTTATTTACATCATCATCATCATCATCATCATCATCATCATCATCATCATCATCATTACCATCATTACCCCCATAGTCATGTTTTTTATTGTAACAAGCAGTATGAGTAGTAATAGTATTTTAGCGATGGATTTTCCGAAAGTCTGAGACTGCGCTGTAAAAAGAGTATTTTAGGTTACAACACTTTGCGCATTTGGTTATCACAAAACTAGTGTAAATTCGGCTTTTTCTTATGGAGATGCAGACTTACACTACAGGAGTATGCATTCCTTAACAAGAGTCGTAAAATTAGTAAAGAATGGGTGTGAAAAAGGCCTATAGTAAATGGGTGTATTTTTACAACATGATATGCGTAATATGACACGGAACTCGGTGTTTTGTATCATATTACATTTTTGATGGGAAAGTATTCACTCCTAATGCAGACCGGAATTCTCGCTTGTGTAAAGTATCCTTGAATGACAAACGGTGTTAAAAAGTTAAAATTACACGCAAAATAGATTACAAGAGGACCAAGATGGTCCTAGATCGCTCACCTGAGTCTCTATGACCCCTTGGACATCACATTTATTAGATAGGCAGATGTCAAAAAGAAGATAATTGCCTAAGATCAATACCATGGAACGTTTTCAGCGAAGATCAAGACAGATATGCCTTTTTGCTCTTTGATTCTATGTAAAAAGGGATGCACCCGGGTGGACCCAAAAAGTGACCCCAGGGTCTTGACATGAACAAACTTGGAAGAGGTCTACTAGATGATGCTACATTCTAAATATGAAAGCTGTCTGCCTTCTGGTTTCAGAGAAGAAGATTTTTGAAGGTTTTCCCATTTTCACCCATCGTGCTCAGATGAGCTGAAAGGGATGCACCCGTGTGGAGCCCAAATATGACCCAAGGGTCTTGATATGAACAAACTTGGTAGAGACCCACTAGGTGATGCTACACACCAAATATTTAAAGCTGTCTGCCATCTGGTTACAGAGAAGAAGATTTTTAAAGATTTTCGCTCTTTGATTCTATGTAAAAAGGGTTGGGCCCCGGCAAAGCCCAAACATGACCCCAGGGTCTTGAAATGAACAAACTTGGTCGAGGTCCACTAGATGATGCTACATACCAAATATGAAAGCTGTCTGTCTTCTGGTTTCAGAGAAGAAGATTTTTGAAGATTTTCATTTTTTTACCCTTCGTGCTCATAAGAGATAAAGGGATGCACCCGTGCAAAGCCCAAATATGACCCAAGGGTCTTGTTATGAACAAACTTGGTAGAGGCCCACTAGGTGATGCTACACACCAAATATTTAAGCTGTCTGCCATCTGGTTACAGAGAAGAAGATTTTTAAAGATTTTCGCTCTTTGATTCTATGTAAAAAGGGTTGGGCCCGGGCAAAGCCCAAACATGACCCAAGGGTCTTGATATGAACAAACTTGGTCGAGGTCCACTAGATGATGCTACATACCAAATATGAAAGCTGTCTGTCTTCTGGTTTCAGAGAAGAAGATTTTAAAAGATTTTCATTTTTTCACCCTTTTTGTTAAGGGTAAAGGGAAAGTTAAGGGTGGATTTCATTTATTTGAACAACTTTGGTAGAGCTTGACCCAAGGAACATCCCTGCCTAGTTTTATCAAGATTGGCCCACTGGTTTAGGAGGAGAAGATGTTTTAAGAAATTGTGGACGACGCACGACGGACGACGCACGACGGACGACGCACGACTGACGACGGACGACGGACATTCTACGATCCCAATAGCTCACCTTGAGCACTTTGTGCTCCGGTGAGCTAAAAACAAACACCAATAGCATTTCTCAACACCAAATCAGGTGCAAATTTGCACTTTCTAACCATCTTAACTCATATAAAACAACGAATATTGTATAAATGGCAGCAAACTCTATGCTTTCGTTGGAGAAACCCCAGACCATTTTATGTGATATATTACCTTTTACACTAAATTTCAATAGTTCTCACCATAAGTTTTTACTAAAGGCTAAAAACAGAGATACTTCATTCTTTCGGTGGACAAAGCTCGAACCACTTTAGAGGTAAACGATCTTGACACATACTAGATCGCAAAAGTTTGAACCATTCGTGTTACAATACGTTGAAACACACCATTTTTGGTGTAAACTTTTCCTTTGTACATGATATCTTATGCTATTCGTGTTACCATACGCTGAGATAAGAGAAATTTTACTATTTCAGTGTTCCTCTTATGTAAAAAGGTATGAATTGAGCCCGGCGTGAAATTTCCAACGATTTCGAATGTGCACAAAGCAAAGACTCTGTCAGCCTGTGCATTCGCACAGTCTGACCAGAGTCTTCTGAATGCGCTTTGTAGATAGATGAGGTCTCAAAATTTCCTTAGATAATCAGACAAGCTTATAAATGCTATATCTGGCCTTCTAGGCTAATGTACTAACATGTAAAATTGTTGGAAATGTCACGTAAAGGCTACATTAATATGAAGACAAATGTGACATAATGTCATGCCGCCAATGCTTTCCGAGTTAACGTACTAATGAGATATCACCTGTTTGCCTGGATTCGTAGGAAAAACCCCAATTTTCCGACAATATAATTTTATGTTTTTGATAACCTGGATTCTTGATCTAGTTAATCGCCAGCACGTGGGTCGGTAGGGTTAACATGATATTTTGAATGGAAGTCTGTTACTTGGTAACCTTGGTCAGATGACCTTGGTCAAGCTCTCGTATATAAAGAGATGAAGCCGCCAAGCGCGGGGAGTTAGGAGTTGAGAGAGAGTATAAGGTTAGATCACAGTCGTCATTGAAGCTGACATTAAGATAGAGTTGGAACTTTTATTGTAGGTATGAAGTTGGTAAATTGGTGTTTATTAAATCCATTACAACAAAACATCCGACTTTATTTAATTACACAACGCGATAGTATCACACAAACTACGAACACCAGCTCCGATGGCCAAGACGGTAGGTACGCTTCCTTAATTCCATTTTCGAGCCGTATGCATTAACGTATAACTATTTAATGTATAATTTAAAAAAAATGATGTCAGCAGATGGCTTGAGAATGGTTTCAGATAAAATTGCAATGACAGAGGGAAAAATTGGAGAAGGGGATATAAATAAAATGGTTGTTCCGTCTAGATATTATCTGGCTAATTTCGCCTGAGACTCTGTGCATATTCCGTATATCCGGAAGATCTCCGAGTTCTAATTACACAAACCGTTAGTAAAATATTTATAAAAACGCAATTTAAACAATGAGTGAGAGCAAGAAAAAGTCGGATAAGGTGTATCGCTTCCATTCTCACATGTGTGAGTTCAAGTCTCCGAGGCGCTTATTGTTTTATTTTATTTTATTTTCTCATACTTTTCTTCGTCCATATTACATGTTCATATTAAGGGAATATTCTTTTTGCCACTTTCTGTTAATTCATATCGCGATGTAAAAGATACAAAGGATCTTTTATTTTGGTGTAAAAATGAAATATAAAGTGCACTTATTTGTCTTAAACCAAGAGGAAAAGATGTTTCCTAATTTTCAGAAAACAGCAAAATTTCCTCAATAAGCCTAGTTTTGAACCTGTTCCAAAAAGGAAACAAACCGTTGCCAAAGTTACCGCAAAAGCACCTTGTATCAGCAGAGCCAACTCTGCTGTTGTTATTTAACATATCAAAAGTAAACTTAATATATATAAAAATGTTTCAAAATTAAAAGAAAGTAGATAAAACCCAATAGACCCTCCTTCCTAAAAGAACATTTGTGATTGTAAGACAGAAAAAAAGAAACCTCGAAGCAGAAAATAATACTGTCTCTTACTCGGTTTGAACTTGGGTTCTCTTGTATTAGAGGCGGACGACTTAACCTCTACACCACAGGTCTGAGTACTATCTATGCCTCAGTAAATACTTAAATATTAATACTCATTGGCGGAAATTGTCGATCATCAGTGATTTTCCGATTTCACTCACGGAAAATAAACAGAGTCTCAGGCGAAATTAGCCAAGGAATCAATATTATTCTACGTTGGTTCAAATCCCACCCACATAAAAAAATCACCATGTTTATTTTTTATTTTTTTTCCTGATATATCTGTAACATAATCTCGAGAAAATGATTCTTTATTCATCCAGCAAGAGTTAATTTTGAAAAAAAGAAACAAGTTATTTCCAGCTATTGCAGCTAAAGTGATGTTAGGATACCCCCTTTTCATGCTACTTTCAAGGTTTGGTTTACTCCACTTAAGGTTTGTTTTTTCCATGATTTTTTTAGTGTGTAGTTTTCATGAAACTACACACTGAAAGAAAGCATTGGAGAAAACACATTAATTGGTGTTTTAAATCGAAACCTTTTGTAATACGAAGATTTCCTTTTTTGATATTGGAAAAATTACACTTGTTTCATTAGCTAAATTAACTCTTTGTTTGGTTTTTGGATCTTCTCAAGTGGTGGCACGTGAATTTCCCTAAATTTGGTGTTAAATCATATTTTTTGTGTGTGCCTTGAAAAAAAAAACCAAAGGCGCCAATTTTCAAGGTTTTTCACTAAATTCAAACCAGACAAAAGTAATAAGGCTTAGAAAATTTTAAATCTGTCCAAATGCTAGTGAAAAAAATGTATTTAAATGTGTTTTGTGACGCCAAACCGGCATATTTTTGGGGATGTAATTTGACAATGGTCAGATCTTTATGAATTTATGTTCAGCTTATGGACGCTTTTGATTTTGTGTAATAAATCACTCAATGTGTTAAGACGAGCTGTTTAAAAGATTGATAGTTTAAATTGTTCAGAACACCCCATGACCTCGTAAAATCAACAAGGTGGAATTAACCTTAGTATCGAAATGACTTAATCTTAACGATGCCTAGTATGTGAATTTTGTACTGGTTTAAGAATCGAAAGGAAACCGGTGTACCGGTCCCCGCGATATAACTGCAATTATGATGAAAGTGGTGTTAAACCCCATACAAACAAAATACAACGGAATCACCAGCTTGTGAAAATCACTTCTGTGGCTGGTGAAACAAGAAGAAAACAAGTCGGTATCCCAGCATCAGTGATTTAACTGAAATACTATTGAAAGAGAGGTTGAATCTTATAAACAAGTCTAATCAACAGCATTGCGTTTAGGATGACAAAACGTTGTAATTTGTTTGCCAATTATACCCAGCTTTGCACGCAAGTGTACGTGCAAAGCGGTGTATAATTGGCAAAAAGCTTGCGTCGTTTTGTTATCCTGAACGCTGAGCAGATACACGTGATTTTTAAGTTGGAATGCGGAGCAATTCCAACTTAAATTTAACAAAACCGCAAAATGAACACAAGATAAATTCATTTCGGGTTTTTTGAGAACACACATCACGTGAACAGGATGTGAATACACTTCGGCCTATTTTGTATATCTCAACTTGACAAAGACATACAGTTTATTGCATCAAAATAGAATAATCCTGTACAATTACACAACTATCACTTCATGTATATTATTAATACGCTAATTCATGATTTAAACGATAATTATTGAAATTTGCGTACGAATTTACTAGTATCACATGTTTACATTACTATATTTGGAATTCATGTGATAATTCAAGTCAAATAAGGTGAGCTATTGAAAATAGCACTAGCCAATCACGTGATCTGCTTATTTGGCAATGTCGCGACCTGGTTTCTCAGTATTGTGGCAATAGCACAGGCCAATCACGTGATCTGCTTGTTTGGTAATGTCGCGACCTATTTACGTAGAATTATCTTATAGCTTCTTTTAAAGGTATAGTTTCTCTTTCTGAACGATCTTATCACACATTTAACTTATGACAAATTGTTATAGTGTACGTTTCTGTCTACAGTTACGAAATAAAAAATCTTTAGTTTTTCTTAAAGTGAAGATACACTTTTAAAGTTAATAAATATTTTTGCAACATATTGTCGTTTGTTTTCCGTCATATTGCAGTTATCTACATGAATGTTTCATTATCAAAGCCCAAATTCATCAAATAAAATCCTGGCCACCACATCTTTAATGGAATTATGAATATCTTTGCCCAATTGCATTCCGTCACCAAAATAACTTGCCATTTGAAACAGACCTTCTAGTGCAACTTGTTTTCTTCGCATTTTTGCACATCAACACGTTTAAGAGCACCATCATACAGTCAGTTACATCGTGAAATTGACATTCATCTCAAATCAAAAACATTCTTAATCGCTCATTCAGCGCTCCATTCATTCATTTCAAAACTCTCAAAATTACTCAATAAATAAGATCAACTTGTTCATTCAAAATGAATAAAGCATTTTAGAACCAAATCGCGATTTCACTGACAATTGAAATTTAAAGCGTCTGATTGGTTCTTGGCGAAATATAAAGCTATTGGTGTAACTTTCATGCATTTTTATGCATTAAATGGAGGTTTTACATATCGCTAATTTTGTTCATCCTGAACAAATAAGCGACATTGGATTCCCTTTCTTAAATTTCAATCAAAACTCGCTCCGCTCACTCATTCAACATCATTCCTAAATCATTCCACAATAATTCACCTTATCAATTTTACGATGATATTAACTATACCCCCCCCCCTACTCAGAAGTAGAGGAGCCCATATTGATTTCATCATGTCTGTCTGACAGTCCATTGACCTTTTGCTTTCCGCTAGCTAAACGGAGAAGCAAATGACCTGCAATAACGAAAGTCATTTGAAAAATAACATAGATTCTGTTTTGAGTGTACAAGTGTCCGCCTCTGCGTCCATTAGTCGACTGTATGGTCCATATCATTTTCTTCCTTTTTAGCTCACCTGATCACTACGTGCTCAAGGGGAGCTTTTAGGATCACCCTGACTCCGACGTCCGTCAACTGTCGTGTGTCGTCAACTTTCTTAAAACTTCTTCTCCTAAACCGCTGGGCCGATTTCAATAAAATCTTGACAGAATGTTCCCTGGGTGACCTTCTTCAAAAATTTCTCGCTAAATTCTGATAATCCACAAATATGGGCGTGGTAGGACGGGGCTTATTTTGAGCCAGAAATCTTTGAACGACATCTCCCCCTGAACCACTGCGCCGATTTCAATGAAACTTAACCAGAATGTTCCCTGGTGACCCTCTTCAAAACTTCTTCGCTAAATTCTGATAATCCACAAATATCGGCGTGGTAGGGCGGGGCTTATTTTGGGCCAGAAATCTTGGAACGACATCTCCTCCTGAACCACCGGACCGATTTTAATGAACCTTTACCAGAATATTCCCGGGGTGACCCTTTTTAATAATTGTTCGTGAAATTGAGAATGGCCCATAAATATAAGCGTGGCAAAGCGGGGCTTATTTTGATCCTGAAATCTTTGAACAACATCTCCACCTGAACCACTGGGCCCATTTCAATGAAACTTTACCAGAATGTTCCTAGGGTGAACCTTTTTAAAAATTGTTTGCAAAATTTGGATTGAGCCAAAAATCTTTGAATGAAATCTTCTCCTGAACCAATAGGCAAATGTCTGTGAAACTTTACCAGAATGTTCCTTAAGTATCGCTTTTGGCAATTTGTTCACGAAATTTTGATTGGTCCATTAATATTGGTGTGGCAGGGCGGGACTTATTTAAGCCCAGGACCTTTGAACGACATCTCCTCCTGATCATTTGGCCGATTTCAATGAAACTTTACCAGAACGTTCCTTTGGAGACCATCTTCAAAATTTGTTTGCAAAGTTTTGATAAGCCCATAAATATTGGCGTGGCAGGGCAGGGCTAATTTTGAGTCTCCTCTATAAATAGTAGGTGGACAGGGTCTATTATCACTGTTTATTCTTCGAATTATGTTTCCTTTCAACAATTAGGCAAATTTGAATGAAACTTTGCCAGAAGGTTTCTTGGATGAGAGCCACTGGCTAAATCGGATTCTGGACAGCGGTTTAGGACCATTCTGGCCCTATTGTTATCATTTTTCTTCCATCAGTTGCAGGCCCGTATAGCGAATCAGGGGTTTAAGCGTCTCTCGTTGTTGAAATACATTGATTTATATACGCCCGCCAAAAGACGAGACGTAAATACATAATTATGTGATCACCTGTGGTGGGCGGGAGGCGTGAGCTTCGTTAGTGGCTTGAGCTCACCGTCTCTTCAGACATTGCGAAAGACGTCGGACCGCGGACATTGTCCGATATTTTTGACTTCGGTCCGATTGAAAATTCGATACCGTCGGTCCGTATGTCCGACATATTTTGACCTTTTTGCTTTTTTTCAATACCTCGCGTTTGCATAATTATGGAAGCTTATAACCAAAATATTTGTCATTCTGTTTGCGAGAAAATGGATAAACAACAAAGTACAAAGGGACGGCACTATTATATCGTGTTTTCGCCGATTATTTCCCTTGATTTGTAAACCGGAATGTGGTTGCCTGAAACAGGTATTGATTAGCCAATCGGAATACATATTACTTTTACTGTCGTAGTATAATGGCGTCCCTTAAATACTTCGAGGGTGCAAAGCCTGGTAAAAAAAGGAAAACAGAGGACAAATTCGAACCATTCGAAGTACCTTATACCGATTTTAAACCCTTAACTCATATTTTCATTCATGATATCTGGAGGAACTGTTGGACTGATCCAGCTAACCAGAATAATAAAGTATTTTCTGTTCGACAGGACCTCGGCGATTGGTTGCCTGGTTACAGGTCATGCCGTTGCGAAGAGCTAATTTTAACTCGATTACGCATTGGTCATTCTCACTTAACGCACTCCTACCTTTTAAAAGGAGAACTACCGAACATATTTTTATAGGATGTATTGATTTCTCTTTTATCAGAGACAAATATTTTAAAGTTGATAGTATGAGGCAGATTTTTCATTATGTCAAATTGGAATTAATTTTTGACTTTCTTAAGGCAATTCACTTATATCATAAAATCTGAATTTAGGTTCTATTTACCGTTTCTTTATTTTTAAATTGTTCTTTAGAATTTTACTGTTTTCAATAGCTTTTTTGGTTATCATTTCTTTTATAATAGAGAAATTCTTTTGGATTTATAAGTTTACATTGATTTGTGTTATAACGTTGGTGGTTACATGTTATTTTTCCTTGTTTTTTTCGGTCTGACAGATTTGTTTTCGGTCTGACAGATTTTTCAAGCCTGTCAGACCGAATGTCTGACAGTTTTTTTGAGCTTTCGCAATGTCTGCTCTTGTACGCATTCCAACTTATCAGTACTTTCAGTACTTTGATTTTATATCACTGTCCACTCCATTATCATTGATCAGATACTAGGACTCAACCAATGACCCATGGCCATATGAAACATGGGAGAATGCCTGGCCACTGAGCCCCAGACGGTCTTAAGAATACATGAATTTTGAATAACTCATACATGAACATACCTGTTACTTTTCCAATAATAATCCAAGTGTGAAATGGGTAAATATGTAGTTCATTTAAAACCAGTAACGCAACAGCCGGATCGACTAGACCCTTAACTTGCGCGAAAAGATTGAATAATCTGAGATGTTGGCAAGTATTGCAATAACCAAAGAATAATTCGAATAAATGGAGGCTCCATTTAAAAAAAAAACTTTTCCGGAACACAACCGACAATATTTTTGTAATTTATGAATTCATCCGGCCTTTCTTTTTTACGTAACGAAGATCGAATAAGAAGGGGAAAAGTGTCCTTTTTTACTCGAAGGATTGCAGACAATCTGCATTATGTAACATGCAACTTGAAATATCTTTTAGTTGTGATTGTGGTGGCAATAAAGATACGCGCAATCCTGCTGAAAATTTAGTTTCAGTTAGTTTCATTTTTTCAATGAAAACGATTTCGAGTACGCAGCTATTGTATCAACTTGAGTACAAAGTAGGTCCATATGAAAATCCGATTCATTATGCAGAAACCTATACATTTTTGCTTCATGAAATTAAGATATAAAACTGAGAGTGTATTTTCAGTTCATGGGGGTATGAAACTATATACCTATTCGAACTTAAGTATGAATCCACTTTGATTAACAAACAAAGTGATAAGGCTTTTAGATCATACTCAGATGGAATTAAACAAATACCATCTCCTTACCTCTTGAATAAACTATTCAAGAAACTCTTACGCGGGTTGACTTAGTAAATATTTGTAATTCGAGCTAATGTAAAGGGTTTTATGTAACTATTCAGGATATTGCGTGTTTTAGTATGCATGGTCGTTTGATCTATGTATATGTAGGCGCTATAAAACTAAGTGAAAAAGGGAATGCAAAACTACTATAAATGCCTATAAATATTTAGGCACTTACCATAGTTATGCACCGACCCGCTCAAAGTAACTTCTTGTCGATAGTTCAAAGGAACTCTTTCAAGTATGGTGGACCGACAAGACCAGGGACAAGTTTCATCCAAATATTTAAGACGCATTTTTACCGATGACTTACCACAAATTTAGGACAAAATCACGTATCAACAATCTTTCAATACAATCTATAAAGTGATTGATGTTGTTACTGTTTCGAAAGACATAAGTAAGACAAAAATAAGCCTTAAATGTTTTGATGAAACTGGCCCCAGTATTATCTTGATTTTTTGTAACAGCATCGACGAAATGTATTAGGCATTTAGGGAATCACGAATCCATGACATAGCTTCTAGCTGTCTTGACCAGTTCTCTACATTCAATCAAAAAATTGATTAGCCGATCAAAATGCTCATTTACAATGAGATGACTGCCGAACTCTGATGATATTCTCCGCCTTTCTGTTCAATAAAGGGGCGACTGAATCGTCGACTGAGCTGTAGTTACGATATTTATGTCGATGTTCAACAACGATGTTCTGTTTGTTTCACGTCCTTGGTCATATATTTTGAAGATAAAAGATATTTGATGTTATTATCATTTTTATTTATTCATTTATTTATCTATTTTTTTTTGGGGGGGGGAGGGATTGGGGTCTTGACAGAGGTTAGTCTTGAGAGATTAGTCTACCAAGTACGAACATAAAAGAGGCCGCCATTAAAGAGCAGTTTGTAGCGCGTTGGACTATCGTTAAAAAGGTTCCTGGTTCGATCCCCGACTCGACACACATACTTTCCTACAATATGCTTCTCACCAATGGATGTTAAATTGTAACATATGTGGGGTAGCTAGGAATGGATAAAATGGTAGTACTGATGCGAGCAATTCAAGGAATCCACTGTAAAGTGCTCCTGCCGCCGCGATGTTACTGAAATATTGTTATAATCGGCGTTAAGCCACAATTAAACAAACCAACAAAAGAAATACACAGAAGTGTGCATGTTTTATAATTATACATGTTTTGTCGTCTGCAACTTGAATACAGAATCAAGTAGCTACACATCGATATTTCAATGAAGTTGAACATTACGGTGTTCCGACAGGATCAAAATAACAAGTTTTTAAACCACTTTGGTACGTTTGTTAGTAACAATTGAATGGGGTTTAACATGAGCATTTATTTCGCGGTAACAGTAGCACCTTACAGTGGATTTCCGGTGCACCAGATCAGCATCAAACAGACTGGCTATATCCCCTCATAAGATCTCCAAGCACAAAAAAGGAACATGCAACAAGACACATGTGCGTACATATATCAAAACTTCCACCAAACATAACTCATTCTTTCTAAGACAAACAGGGACTGGAACATAATTTTCAATAAAGAACTTTGTTCTTTGTTCAATTTTCTTTTTTATTGAGAATCATTTTTTTCTTCATTTTATAGATTTGTGGCAAAATTTTATTTTTTTTATTATGAGACAGAGTTCTTTTGAGACATTTTTTTTTTCAAATTATACTTTGTGCGCAAGCTTACAAAATAATTGCGTACTCAATTTCTTATGGTGGTAGCCTATGTATGATCCTAAATTTTACGTAATCAGAATGAACGAATCATGGTGGACATAGAAATTAAAGTATTCTATTTCAAAGAGAACACCAATTCCACCAACGCCGGATCCTGCTTTTGAATCACTTTGAAAAAAAAATCGTCAAGCTTCATGAAAAAGTAATGACCCCACAAGATATAAGGCGATCATAAGTGAATAAAAGATGTTGTGGGCGATCCAACAAAGACTCTGGAAGCCGGGGTAGGGTGTCGATTATTATGTGAGTTATATGCCTCACTGAATAGGAAATTATACAACTTCATAGCCCAGGTTATCATCATATTTTATGACTTTTCCGGATCAATGGTTCAGAAATATTCAACAATTAATGTTGGACCCTAAACTTATTATTTTCGTAGCTTTCTTTCTAGTTGATCCTAATCTATCTCTATTCAAATATCTATTTCACGTTCTTAGATGGCCCCCTTTCACGTTACAGGTCTCAATCCACAGGCTTATTGGTTTTTTTTTAAAGTAAAACGGACTCAGTAGAAGGCGACCACCAAAAATATGAAGAATAATAGCGATATATGAACTGCGACAAAAGATGATTGCCCTCCGTCCACTCCCCTCATTTTATTATTTCAGCGTTGGTAAATAACCAAAACAATGTAACTACAGCTTAAATAAGCTGTAGTTTCGATGTTGTGATTATTTATTAACGGTATCTTCCGAAAGATTATTTATTTCTTTTACTTAATTGCCTCAATTGCTCTATGGTTGTTACGTCCTTGCATTCAGAAAGGACGAAAATTGTCTCACTCTTGTTGATTCATGCACGGTCGGTTCAATGTTTTGTGGCTTATTTTTACCCTTATCACTACTGTTGTGCAAAAAGCTTTTGCAGCCAGTATGGACTGAGACCAGCCCTGCGTTCAGGATAACAAGGCGGTGCTAATTGTTTGTCTATTTTTCCCCGCTTTGCAAGTGCACTTGCGTGCAAAACGGGGTAAAATTGACAAACAGTTTGCAGCGTTTTGTCATCCTGAAAGCAGGGCTGGATTCACAAATTTTGATCCTGTTCTCAACATGTTCATAATTTATTGGTAGATCTATTCAGTTTGAAACAAAGTTTGAACTCAGCAGGATAAAGGTTATATAAGTGGATATTAATTTGTATCAAGCGGTTCCTTTAGCTAAAGGCTCCTAAGCAAGCTTAACTTCTATAGATGTATAGACGTTTATATCCATTGTCATTTTTATAAATCGAGTACATTTTAAAATTCATCGTCATTTAAAATTTGCTATTGCTCCCGGGGTTTAGGTAACGACTTACAAAATATACATGTATATCAAATCGGGCAAGGTTAATTTATTATGTCATTTGTGAGAGAAAAGAAGAGAATGTCGCAATGTCTTGAACATTTGGATAACCCTACACCCCAGTCCTTCTTCCAAGATAAAGAAGCGCCACCGAGCACCATGGTGGTACAATGTACCCTTCATTGCCAAAAAAAGTGAATTATATCAAATGCTTGATTGAAAAGTTAGGCGCACCGTTATTTTGAACGCAGGGCAAATAGTGAACAGCGCGTTTTGAATTAGCGGTCTGTTAAGGCAGTGGACCTTGAAAAGTTCCGTAACATTTCGGAAGTAATGTACATGTACTTCAACAATTTTAATCGAGGTTTCCTAATGATTTCATTAGGAAACCTCGATTAATATTTCGAAAAATCATTAATTCCTAAATGTTGCCGGACTATTACAGCTTCACTACCCTAAATGAGGGCGAGTCAGGTAGTTTAATCCCTTACCTCAAAGTATTTCAAGTAATCCTTAATAGTTTCACAAGTTAGCAAACTTAAAAGGTTAATAAAATATGTGTCAACTCGACACTGGCTTATATTTAGTACGTTTATACTATACGAAAATACTACCCTTTCCGTTTTATGATTTTTACATAATGCTTATGCAACAAAAAATTCGTAACTATAGATTGGATAAGCTGTAGTTACGCGTTGTTCTTTTCGCCCACTTATGAAAAAAAATCAAAAGGGGGCGTTTCTGTAGTCTTTCGGGACTCATTTTGATTTTCAGTTTATACGAAGCCAGAGGCCACGCTTTATCTTTAATTATTTTCTTAAACTATTTTTTATACAATGGTCGTTAATGGGTTGTTATATTCATACGTTAACTGACTAAACCCGGCGTTAACAGGAGAAAACGGGGGTTAATCAGCAAATTCACGTGCCGTTTCACTTACGTTTGGTATCGACGACTAGTCGGCGCCGCATAGCCGGCATATTCCTATTTAGTAAATGGCATATCGCCGGCGTATTATCAGCATGCTACGTTTTATAGACCACGAAATTTCTGCCTTATCATTGGCCAAGAAATAAGGTACCTTCACGTCGTCGAGTTTGAGTTTAATGAATCGTTTGCCCTTATACCGGCGGCGTCTAGCCTACGTTGGTTGTACTTAACTGCCGATTAAAATGGGAATCACCGGGTGTGTCAGTTTCGTCGATTTTTATGTTATTTTAGCATAAGGCGCCTTTGTTTGTTAGACTTCCTACTAGTCAAACTATTATATGCAGATCCGGGATTTCTTCTCATAACTTGAGCATACTGACAATACAAATAAGGAAGATTCATCTATCACGGGATAGAATTTTGGAAAGCCTAATAATTTGAAAAGAAATCGGACCCAATACACATGCTATGGGGTTCCCGGTTTCGAAAGTGAATGAGTTTCAAATGAATACCCCTTACTACATCCGGACAAACAATTAAAACTTGCTTGCAACATTAAAACAACTTGCTTTCCATTCAAATTATGAATGGAAATTAGTAATTGTTTGTTCTGTTCATTTCTTAAATTGCAAATAACAAAATCGTTTTATGGAGTTTATATTCATTAACAAGGGGGCCAGAATGGCCCTAAACCGCTCACCTGAATTTTATTGGTCCAGTGGAACCCATCCAATTTACTTTCTGACAAAGTTTCATTCACATATGCAGATGAGCAGATGTTATTCCAAGAATTTAAAGTGACCCTGTCCACCCATGTTTTACTGAGGCAACTCAAAATAAGCCCCCTCCCTACCATGCCCATATTTATTGGCCAATCAAAATTTCACGAACAATTTTTGAAAAGAGTCTCCAAAAGAACATTCTGGTAAAGTTTCGTTGAAATTGGCCCTGTGGTTCAGGAGAAATGTCATTTAAAGATTGCAGGCTTAAATTAAGCCCCCACTCTGCCACACCCATATTTATGGGCCAATCATAATTTTGCGAACAATTTTAAAAAAAGGGTCACCAAAGGAACATTCTGATAAAGTTTCATTGAACTCGGCTTAGTGGTTCAGGAGGAGATGTCGTTCAAAGATTTTTGGCTCAAAATAAGCCCCGCCCTGCCACGCCCATATTTATTGGCCAATCAAAATTTTACGAACAATCTTTTGAAAAGGATCACCCAAGAAATATTCTGTTAAAGTTTCATTGAAAACGGCCCAATGGTTCAGGAGGAGATGTCGTTCAAAGATTCCAGGCTCAAAATTAGCCCCGCCCTGCCACACCCATATTTATGGGCGAATAAAAATCTTACGAACAATTTTTGAAAAGGGTCATCCAAGGATCACTGTGGCAAAGTTTCATTGAAATCAGCCCAGTGGATCAGGAGGAGATGTCGTTCAGAGATTTTGGGCTCAAATAAAGCCCCACTCTGCCAGACCCATATTTACGGGTCATTCAAAATTTCGCGAACAATTTACAAAAAGGGTCAGCCAAGGAACATTCTGGTAAAGTTTCATTGAAATCGGCCCAGTGGTTTAGGAGGAGATGTCGTTCAAAGATTTCAAAGTGAAAAAATACCACGCCCTGCCACGCCCGTATTTATGAACCAATCAGAACTTAGCGAACAATTTTGAAAGAGGGTCACCCAAGGAACATTCGGGCGAAATTGGCCAAGGGGTTCAGGAGAGGAAGAAGTTTTTAAGATTGTTGACGACGGATGAAGCACGACGCACGACGGACTCATGACCACCCTAAAAGCTCCCCTTGAGCACGTTGTGCTCAGGTGAGCTAAAAAACAGAGAAGAAAGCGTTTTCGGTCGTACTTCTAACACAATTTTCTAAGGATAAAAGAATACTAATACCCCCGACACAGCATTTTTTTCTGAAGTATAACCTTGATAGATGATTTTGTCCTTGCCATAACAATTTGACCGTGCTATCACAGCGATCTATTGCGATGGCAAATTCCAGATATTGTCAAAGATGAGTTTTTGGTCCAGTTCTGCAAACGGATTGGTAGAGTAACACAATGCCAGGCGGAAAGAGGTAAAACCACATGACCAGGGGCCCGTTTTACTAAACATCTTACGATCATTTTTTGCGTAAGACAAAAATAATGGTTGCTTCTACAGTGGTAACTAAATAAGGAATTCTATCATGCAATATCTCATTAGAATCGTCTTCTAAAGACGATTCTAATGAGATATTACAAGGTAGAATCTAACAATGAATGAAAACACCAGGTACGATTTGTGATTTTGACTTACGATCAATTTTCTCGTAAGAACTTTAGTAAAACGGGCCCCTGATTCGATAACCCTGTTTAGGGTGAAGAGGATTCGTTAAGTTGTTTCATTTAGTTACCATGGTAACCAGAAGTATTGTGGGATTCCAATTCTGTGATTTGTTCTGAAAGTTATCTGGGTTTGTGAAGAGAATATTTTTTTTAGAAATTGTGGACAGACGGACGGGCGGGCGGGCAGACGGATCGGTGGACGAAATATATGACTTTTTTGTGCAATATTTTTCATTTCAAGTCCAATGTTAATTTTAGAATCTAGGAAAATTGTATGAGTTACCGTATTTATATTCTTTTTTTTTCAGCAGCATTGTGTGGTTACTCACACTTACTTTATTCTGCTGTGATGAATATGTGGTGACTTTAGCGTAAGCTGCCCTGTTTTAAGGAAGACAAAACGGCGTGATTTGTTTGCAAATTATACCCCACTTGATACGCTCACTTGTGTACAAGAAGGGGGATAATTTGAAAACAGTTTGTCACGTATTGTTATCCTGAACGCAAAGCTGGTGTAGGTTATCGCACTCAGACAAAAGCCCCCAAAAACTGTACTGCGTTCTAAAAGATTGACAAACGCAGGGAGAACGGGATAAAATGCAGAAAAAAAACACATTTTCAAATTGTTTCGAGGTCTTTACTACGTTACACGTCGCAGCTAAGTTTTGTCACGCGCTTGATAAAGTAGGCACCACGCCCTTTGACAATCTATACCGTTCCTTATAAGACCTTCAGATCGCACCACGCGTTTACTGTGCGTTTACTTAATTCTCTGCGCCCTTCGTAATCTTAACAGAAAGTCTACGCACTCTCCGTTCTCTTCCGTTCTTCAAGTTTTGTAGAACGCAGTGCAACCTTCCCGTCCATACCAGCCTTGCGTTCAAGATGACAAAACGGTGAAAACTGTTTGCCAATTTTATCCTGCTTAGCACGTGCACTTGCGTGCAAAGTGGGGAATGATTAGCAAACTGTTTGCCCCGTTGTACCTTCCTTATTGAGTCCTTACAGCGTCCTAATTTCGATCAGGTCCTCGAAACGTTTTTCAACATATTCAATATTCGCCCACATCAGCCAAGACCATTAAGATCGCATTGCGCCCTAATCGGTTTCTACTGCGTTCCTTCAACGTCGTACTAGTTCGTACTGAGAAGAACAGGTTTTACATTGACGTAGTCGGAACCTGGTCTGGTGTTACTGCGGTTTTATTGCCCTTGTATGGGGATCAAGACTTAAGTGTATCGAGATGGTGCTTTCTTTTAAGTTGGAAAAAGAAAATCAAAGGAATGGAAAAATACAAATAAGAAAGTTCCATTCATATGCGTTTTTCTCTTCAATTTTCCCCTTTTAGAATAAATTTTTAAATGTGAATAAGCCTCTAGATTTGGTAGTATGAGACAGGCTAAAAGTCCCCTTTGTTTTGGTGAGCGTCTTATTTGAATCACGCCTTCTAGAGTAGAATAAGTGACACACAGTACTTGTAAAAAGAATGTTTGTTAACACTGTAATAAAAGAAAGTTTATTCTTTGCAAATATTTGCACTAAGGCATTCTAAAATTTTGAGGACATATCGTCAATGGGTGACAAAACTCGGTAAGTACAGTCACAATTAAGCTGTTGTTTAGACGTTGTTGTCGCCAAATGACGTTGTGATAACACTTTCACCAAGTTGTCCTTATTGAAGGTGTTCGTAGTATTGGGACATTTAAAACTGTCGCCGAACGACGAAATGCGTTATTTTCCAACAACAGACTGAAAATAATCATCAAACGATTCAACAATATGCATTTGAAAAAAATATGTTCCAATTTAACGCAGCACGGAAATTATTGAAGTTTGTGTTAGAGAAGTTGGTATAGAATTAATAACATAAGGAAATTTACAATGATTCCGATCAAAAGTATTCTAAGTCGCTCCAAAATCACAAAATTTACTAGTCCAACAACTTAATTCAAAAGAAAAAAAATGGTACAATATATCCATAATTTCATAAAATATATTGATTTTGGAAGCGCCTAATTGTTCCGGAAAACCATTTATAGAACTTGTTTGCATATTTTATAAAAGGGAAGTAATAACAAAATAAGCGAAATTGGATCACCTCCATTTAGTTTCACCGAAAACTAACTCACTCACCGCACTCATTCATTTTTATTCTAAAATCATTCCAGAATCGTTCACCTTGTCAATTTCACGATGTTGTTAACTGTGGATAGGAAAGATCTGTATACATGTAACACGCGATTATCGCAATGGATTATATTTCATCGAATGGAACACATAACCATAAAACTATTCTTTGGTCATAAGTTTATCTCAAAACAAGTTCATGTTAAAGGAAATGCGATTTTTTATACGTACATTTATCTTAACTTTAAATACAGCGACCCGCCTTTTGGGCTCCACCTAGCCAGGACAAAAATCATGGATTATAGCCAGACAAGGGTGCGTCGTGGGGTTAAAGTTGTGTCTGCCTAGCTTATTTACAGGGTTCAATTCAAAAAAGTTCAAGGACGATCTTCTATTATGAATTTCTTTTATGTTTGTTCGTCATTTTGAATAGGATATTACAATAAGCTGTGCAATTACCTTATTAGGTAAATACTGCATGTACGCTTTTTACAGACATGTAGTCTTTAAGCCACTCCTAGTTTTTATCATGTGAATTGCATAGTCTTTTAAAGGTTTGATAAGAACCCGTACAGGTAGTCAAAATAGTCTTTAAGTTACTCCTGGTTTTCATCATGTGAATTGCTGATTCTTTTAAAGGTGTGATAAGAACCCATACAGGTAGTCAAAAAAGTCTTTAAGTCACTCCTAGTTTTCATCATGTGAATTGCATATTCTTAAATCTTTTAAGGGTGAGATAAAGATCCCATGCAGGTAGTCAACGCCTAATAAAAAATGTTGAAATCGGCATAACTCGTAATTAATCAGACGATTATTTCCCTTTTAGTTTGTTAGCGGATGATAATGACGTAGTAATTTCGTTGATTATGTCATTGCAGTTACTAAATGTCGTCAGCGCCTGTTTAGGTACTGCCGACATTTCAGTTCTGCTAGGTACCTACGAATTCTCAACATAGATGGTCGATTTCCAAAAAGACTGTGGCACAAAAAACAAATCATATGTACATGATAAGAATGTCAATAGATTACAATGAATATGCCTATAAGTTTAATCAATTATGGAAGAAATTAAAAATGAACCAAACTTATTTTCATGCAGAAGTATATGATTGAGAAAAAATACAATTCAGGATCATATTGTCCAGCTTTAACCCTGTCGCTAGGTTACCCATTGTATGTTTAATGCATGCATCGAAAGGATTGAAAAACATAAAACATAGAGAAATATTTCATAACGGCATTTTTTTTTACATACTGGATGGCATACAGGGGTCGTTTTTAAGTTGGAATGCGGAGCAATTCCAACTTAGATTTAACAAAACCGCAAAATGAACCCAAGATCATTTCATTTCGGGTTCTTTGAGAACACATATCACGTGAACAGGATGTGAATACTCTTCGACCTATTTTGTGTATCTCAACTTGACATAGACATACAGTTTATATCATCAAAAAAGTAATAATGCTGTACAATTGTACAACTATCACTTCATGTATATTATAAACACGCTTATTTATGTTTTAAACGATATTTATTGAAAGTTGCGTAAGAATTTACTAGTATCACATGTTTGCATTACTATATTTGGAAATCATGTGATAAGTCAAACAAGGTCAGCTATATACAATAGCACTAGCCAATCACGTGATATGCTTATTTGGTAATGTCGCAATCTCTTTTCTCAGTATTGTGGCAATAGCAACGGCCAATCACGTGATCTGCTTATTTGGTAATGTCGCTCCTGTTTTTCGTAGAATTATGTTATGGCTTCTTTTAGAGGTATAGTTTCTCTTTCTGAACGAATTTATTACACATTTAACTTTTGACAAATTGTTTTATTGTACATTTTTGTCTACAGTAACGAAATAAAAATCTTCAGTTTTTGATGAAGGGATGATACACTTTTAAAGTTGATAAATATTTTTGCAACATATTGTCGTTTGTTTTCCGTTATATTGCAGTTATCTACATGAATGTTTTATTAAGAGCACCACTTTACAGTTAGTTACATCGTGTAATTGACATTCATCTCAATCAAAAACATACTTAATCGCTCACTCAGCGCTCCATTCATTCATTCCAAACACTCACCCAAACCATTCAAAAACGCTCAAAATTACTAAGAAAAAATTAGATCAACTATACATTCAAAATGAAAAAGGTAAGAACCAAATCGTGATTTCACTAACATTAATGGAATTTAAAGCGTCTGATTGGTTCTTAATGCAATAGAAAAAGCTATTGATGGAACTTTTATGCATGTTTTATTAAAGGGAGGTTTTACATATCACTAATTTTGTTCAGGATGAACAAAATAAGTGACAATAGATTCCCTCCTTTAAATTTCACTCAAAACTCGCTCCGCTCACTCATTCAACATCATTTCTAAATCAAATCCAAAATCGTCCACCTTGTCAATGTCACGATGTTATTAACTGTTCCCTCTACTCAGAAGTAGAGGAGCATATATTGATTTCATCATGTCTGTCTGTCAGTCCATCGACCGTTTGCTTTCCGCTAGCTAAACATAGAAGCAAATGACCTTCAATAACGGAACTACACAAATATTGCCCATGACCCAAACTGAACAACCAATTGACCCAAATCATAAAACTCGATACAAATGTTACCAATGGCCCAAGAAAGTACCCAATTTTGGAGTCATGAGGGTCGAAAGCACAATCGAATTTGGTCCAAAAATTGTCTTGAGATTTCAACTCATGAAGTAAAAGACTTCCCTGCGAAAATAGCTTTTCATCAAGGACAAGGCGCTTGTGGTTGTTCACTTTGCGACAATTCTAAGTGAAAATGAAATTGATAACTCAAATGCAGCAGAAGTCATTTGAAAAATAACATAGAAACTGTTTTGAGTGTATAAGTGTCCGCCTGTGAGTCCATTAGTCGCATGTATGGTCCGTACCCTTTTCTTCCTTTTAAGCTCACCTGAGCACAACGTGCTCAAGGCGAGCTTTTAGGATCACACCGACTCCGTCGTGCGTCGTGTGTCGTCAACTTCCTTAAAACATCTTCTTCTCCTAAACCGCTAGGCTACTTTCAACGAAATTTTGCGTAAGTGTTTCGTGGGTGACCCTCTTCACAAATTGTTCACTAAATTCTGATTGGCCCATAAATTTGGGTGTGGTAGGTCGAGGCTTAATTTGAGCTCGAACTCTTTGAACGACATCTCCTCCTTAACCACTGGGCCGATTTCAATGACACTTCACCAGAATTTTCTTGGGCTGGACCTTTTTTTTTTTAAAAAAAATCGCGCTATTTAGATTGGCAAATAAATATGGGTGTGGCAGTGATGGGCTTATTTTGAGCCTGAAACCTTTGGACGACATCTCCTCCTGAACCACTGAGCCGATTTCAATTAAACTTTTCTAGAAATATCCTTAGCTAACCCTTTCCAAAAAATTTCGCGAAATTTTGATTGGCTCAAAAATAAGAGCGTGGAAGGGAGGGGCTTATTTTGCGCCCGAAATCTCTGATCGACATCTCCTCCACAACCACTACGCCGATTTCAATTAAACTTTACCAGAATTTTCCTTGGGTGACCCTTTTTAAAAAATTGTTAACGATATTTAGATTGGCAAATAAATATGAGCGTGGTAGGGCGTTTTTTTAGCCTGAAACCTTTGAACGACATCTCCTCCTGAACCACTCGGTTAATTTCAATTAAACCTACCGAGAATGCTCCTTAGGTGACCCATTTCAGAAATTGTTCGCGAAAGTTTGATTGGCCCAAAGATATGAGCGTGGAAGGGAGGATTTTTTTATTTCGAGCCCGAAATCATTGAACGGAATCTCCTCCTGAACCACTGGGCCGATTTCAATGAAACTTTACCACTTTGGGTACTTTGGGTGACCCTTTTCAAAAATTGTTCACGAATTTTTGATCGGCCAATAATTACGGGCGTGACAGGGCGGACCTTATTTTGAGCCAGAAAACTTTGAATGACATCTCCTGAATCACTGGGCCTATTTCAATGAAACTTTACTAGAATATATATTGGATGACCCTCTTCAAAAATGTGTTGGCAAAATTTTGATTAACCCATTAATATGGTTTTGCAGGGCATGGCTAATTTGTAATGAATGGGTGGGTACGGCCTATCATCTCTGTTTATTCTTCGAATAATATCTCCTCTTCAACAATAAGACAAAATTTGAATGAAACTATGCCAGAAAGTTTCTTGGATGCGATCCACTGGACCAATCGAATTCAGGGGAGCGGATAAGGGCCATTCTGGACCTCTTGTTATCAGATTACATTCATCAGTTTCATTCCTGTATAGCGATTCAGGTGTTTAAGCGCCTCTCGTGTTTGAAATACATTGGTTTATATACGCCCGTAAAAAGACAGGATCAAGAAGGCGTCAGCTTCGTAAGTGGCTTGAGGTCACCGTCTCTTGAACGCATTCCAACTTATCAGTACTTTCAGTACTTTGATTTTTAATACTCGTGCTGAGCTACCCATAGTACATTTCGAGAATTTTATGTTTCTCAAACACATCCATAATCACTTTCACATAAAAAAAAAAAAAAAAAAAAACAATATATATGCTTAGCCGGTACAGCGTCTGGCTCTCAATTCTAAGGTCGTAAGTCTCAGTGTTGGCTCGACCATCTTTCATTCCACATTTTACAAAAATGAAATTGACTCACGTGAATCGCTTACCAATGGGAGAGTGATACACCTAAGTGGGAATAGCAGTTTGTGGCTCTGATTAAAGATTCTTGTCGTACTGTTAGCAACGACAGGAAACATAGATAAGTGCACCAACCGTTGTAATAAAACTTCAAATCCCTTAAAAGTGACGTTAAACCCATCCAAGCAAACATGTCGGTTAAGAACCACTGGAGATCGATCGAGATGACATAGATCCAAAATGACGTTATATATAGGCGTTTTACAATTGCAGATTTCCTTAATCAATTTATCCAAGGAACTGTTACTGCAAAACGATTAGGGGTCTTTGGTTCAGACATTGGGCACACACAGCAGTAAATGCATCTTTGAACTCAGAACAATTTTACCTTTCAAAACATTATAAAACGATGCATGGCCTTAATTCACAATTAAACTCTGGGAAAACAAAACCACAATCGTTCTCAAAGTCGTTGTAAACAAAGATGGTTGAAGATGACTTTATTCTAGGGTTTAGTTCTTCCTATGACTCAAAATGCATTTTGCACAATGCAGTCTGGGTGACCACGTAATAATAAAACCATCGAGGGATCCGCAAAATTGAACTGTTTAGAGGAATTTGACACCAACTACATACAAAAGAAAATCTAAATAAAGATCTTAAATTCATATCTTTTGTCGAGTCCAAAACCACAGATTGTTCACTATATTTGAGTCACCTTTCAAAATAGTTGAATACTAATCTTGTATAGAAATGATAGACTAATGATGAACGTAATGATAATTATCATAATTTATAATATGACCTACGTCGCGTGAGTGAAATAACCCCGTTGAATATTTTTGATATTACACGGGTGTTATTACACTAGTGGAATAACTATGCAAATGAGCTCAGAGCGAATAGCAACGCTATTTTGTAACCGGGAAAATGACGTCATAATGTATATATTGTGACGTCAGTTTTAAACGGCGTTATAGGTTTTGCGGAAAATTGAAATGTTGAATTTCAAGAATCTTGACGATTTTTGCACAAGAAATCGGGTCAAATTATAAATAAAATATAAAATTTGTGTTCATAAAATACCTTATTTTTTAATTTCGTCATCTATAAACAGTTAAAAACTCGGCGCAGCCTCGTTTTTAAGCTGTTTGTAGATGACTCGTTTAATAAATTCGGTATTCAATGACCACTCATTCAATATCCTCCATGACTTAGGAGGTTGTCATACAAGTAAGACTCGAAAATGCAAACGAAGGAATTCTAACGCAAGACTAAAGTGAGCTGGACAATACCCATTAAAGGTAGTGGCCCGGTAATAGTTCCGCAAAGTTTTAGAAGTAATGAACTTTAAAAGTGTCAACCAAGGCTTCCTAATGACGCTCCTAAATATTTCGAAACTATTACGGGTCGACTACGTTAAAAGTGACCCGCCTCACGAAAATCTACCATTTTGAAAATCCGTAATGTAAATATTTGAACAAGGATTTGGATCCAGCAGTGGTTCACCTAAGGGCGCATTTCAAAATAATCATATAGTTACGTAGAGTTATCATTCTAGATTCAGGAAATATGCACACAGAGAAAAGTAGCGACCCTAATCAGACTGCGATATATGCGCAATCTGACAATATTCGACACCCTTCGTACTTCTCAGCCGATGTCTTTTCGCATTTATATACATCTTAATAAACTTATATAACCTTTTGTTAGCAAGTAATATGTTAATGAACATATCGTTGGCGGGCGACCAATTATCACATACGCAGTATGAGCAAGATATAAATGTGACACGTCACGCGATAAGAGACCATCCGGGAATTCTGTGAAATGAATATTCAAAAAATGGATTTGATTCAGCAAAGGTCAACCAGAAGTCGCATTTCAAAAATTCTTTCAGTGGAAAGTAGATTGGTCATTCTAAATTCAGAAAATAAGCTCGGTGCAAAAAGTTTCGACCCTAGTCAGTCTGCGCACTCCGCGCAGTCTGACTAGGTTCAACACTTTACACACTACCCAGATGGTCCCTTTTCGCGTGACGGGTCACATATGTTAGAGGAAATGAAATGAAAATATATCTTTAAATCAATAATAATAAATGGGTATAAGAATGCAATGGAATACGAAAGAGATTGGCAGCAATCAGTGTAAACGTTTGATTTCAACATGTAATAGTTTTAGGAATACGAAAGAGATTGGCAGCAATCAGTGTAAACGTTTGATTTCAACATGTAATAGTTTTAGGAATACGAAAGAGATTGGCAGCAATCAGTGTAAACGTTTGATTTCAACATGTAATAGTTTTAGGAATACGAAAGAGATTGGCAGCAATCAGTGTAAACGTTTGATTTCAACATGTAATAGTTTTAGGTTACTCTTGAGTGTTATCGACTTCGTACATAAAGATTTGGCGAGGGTGTTCTTAAATGTACTTTTTGGCTTGTAATCTGAATGAGACATATAGTTTTACATTTCAAGGCTAGTTGCAATAAATGGCTTTTGTATTGGCAACAATTATTTCGTCAATATACCAATTAAGCGCATTTGATATACAAATGTGCACGCGCTTATCAAAAATTTACAATTGCTCTGTTTCACCATTTCAAATAATTTTTCAACCATGACTGGAGAATGCAGAACTTAACCATGGATTCCTGGTATCTTTCTCTCATCACGGCATCCACCGAGTCTCTAGTTGCTCATCTCGGATAGTTATGATATACGCAACACATTGACATCGACCCAAGGCTTCGACACACATAATTTCTGACAAATGTCAGAAATTATGTGTGTCCTGGACTTGGATCGATGGTAGGGAGCCCGCCGCGCTATCAAATGCGCTACGACGGCGTTTAATAACTAGGAAATCCTAATTCATATAGAATTGTTATCTAGTTCAAGAAAACTTTAATGGTATCTTACAACATATAGTTAATTTCAAGATAGAGCAAGATAGTTTGAAGTATTTTGGTAGACTTGCAATTCTCGATGTTTCATATCAAATATGAATGCTCTAAGCGAACATGGTTTTGGAGAAGAAGACTTCTAAAGGTGTTTCACTCCGATCTGATGGCAACCAGAAGCATTCTCAAAGTGCTTGACATTGAAATCATTGCTGTGAAGTTTGATTGAAATGTGATGGAAACATTCTCGGGGAATCAATGTGAAGTGTGATAGTTTTCTTCGGACGGATGGGCTTCTGAAATCGATCGATCACGATAGCTCGCATTTAGCTCTGGTGAGTGAAAAAGAGACCAGACATAGAGGGATTTCAATCACAGCCGAGTAATATTTCAAAAAACAAAAAGGCAACTACGTGTTATAGATTAATAAATATCGGTAAAGAGCAAAAATTACATCCCGCGCAGACTGCTAAGGGTCGGTCACATTCGCACTTCCTCCTTTTTTTCGCGTCCGGGTTACAAATATGCAAAAGTCACTCAGACTGACAGCATGCATGCAACGAATACTGCAATACTTAACAATAAAGATTTGGTAATTCGAGCCTATTGTGCAAAACATAATGGGGAACCTTGAACGTATTCAAAATAACCTTAGACAGATACCAGACGACAAAAATCATAATAAGTTCTCTCATACGGTTTTTATCCTTGTCATTGTATCAAAGCGCTGTTGGGTCATATTTGTAACAAATCATATATGTAACACATTTGTTACGTACATGATCACATTCGTAACAGATAAAGTGCGTTACAAATGAGTTTGTCCGAAATAGAGGTTGACATGAGAAGCATATATGTAACAGGTTTAGTTGTCTATTTGTAGTCAAACAATTAACAGCAATGGCAACGTCATTATATTCTTTACACCTAATGATTTTATTTTCAATTGCAAAACAATAGCTAGCACATCAGAGCGATTGAGACTCACTCCAACTTGAATCAGCCTCAGAGAGAGAGAGGGAGGGAGAGAGAGAGAGTGAGAGAGAGAGAGAGAGAGAGAGAGAGAGAGAGAGGGGGAGAGAGAGAGAGGGAGGGGAGGGGGGAGGGAGGGAGGGAGAGAGAGAGAGAGAGAGGACGTATGAAATAATGATTTATATATATAAGGTACCAGTGCATCTCGAGCGCGCACGTGAGTGCGTCCAGCAACATCCAAACAGCAAGAAAATTGATCTGCAGATTGGAACTCAAGGCAAAACACACATAATATAGATCAGCCTGTGCATCTGCAGTAGTAGGAGATCAGTGAAAATTGATCATGTCCCGTCTTGATAATGTTTGCGAAGTTGCCAGTTTATTGGCGTGAAGGTGACAGCCTAGTGGCTTTTAGTTGGCAGACTAGCAGGCATGTGTGGTAGTAATATGTACTGTTTTTAAATCAAAATTGACCTGTGACATATGTGATTTCATGTCACATCAAAAACCGGCATCGATCATATTCGTCACAAAATATGATTTGAGAGTCATATATGTAACACATGTTCCATATGTGATTATATATGTAACAGGTGTTACATATATGATTTGTTACAAATATGATCCAACAAAGCGCAACAACCTGACTCTAGGGTCCGAATTATAAAACTTTCATCGCATTCAACTGTGAATTTACTCAAACTTGAGCTCCAGATTTAAGCTATATTTCAGTTGAATTACATCTATAGATGTATGAACAGTGAATAATCATATAAGCAGAGGAACAGATAAGAGGGGACAAAAGCAGTTAAATCATTATTTCTCAATGATAAGCTATGTTGTGGGTACTCATTTGAATCGTCTCGCCAAGACGATTCAAATGACTACCAACAACATTCGACTTTTGCTATTATTGACGAAATGTTTTGATATAGAATAAAAAGCGCCCTCTATATGTATCTTTGTATAAGTAAGCCGAATCACTTGATATATAGTTAAAGTTGACTTAATGAGATAGCAGTCGGAGGCTAGGAAAGGGTGTAATGGTAGTACAGGTGAAAGAAATACCAGGAATCCATTGTTAGGTGCTCCACGATATAACTGCGTAATTGTTGAAAGCGGCGTAAAACCCATTCAAACAAAAAAAAATCCTGCAAGATTAAAATATCATCGCTCGATCGTCTTAAGACATCTTTTAGGTAAGCGTTCTCCTCGATTTAATTGCCGACGTCCTTTATATTGAAGGTAGTGAAAAATTCTGCTGACCGACACGGCATGAATTTGCTAGTCATATTAAAGAACTCAATTAACAATAAATTATCTATTTTTTTATATTTTTTTAATCAAAATTTCCGCCACCCTTCCAGGCGCTAGAAATGTCATTTAATATTAGAAAATGATGGTCAGTCGTAATAGTGGTAAAAAGAAATGTTGAGTTGTGGCGGTCTGCCATCAGATTATCGAATGTTTCAAAATAATCATGAGTATTTTTGTATACCAAATGAGCCTGGTGCGTGGCATTTCCAAAATTTATCATGTTCGTGAACATTGAGTAGTATGGACAATCACACTGTATATTTACAAGATTACCCGACTATCTAAAGGCACTTAGAGACCAAATCTCTTTACAAATTGCACAGTAAAAACCCTTTTCGACTGAGTGGATGCAGAGACTGGCAAGAGTCTTTGCTTTGCGCACATTTGAAGTTGTTGGAAATGTCAAGCACAGGCTCAAAAAATAAATTTATCAAATGTCACTTCAAAAAAGTTTGCCCTGTATATATAACATTACAATATGTAGTCTTTAAGCTTTTAGTTTATGTTTATATTTAAATATATTCAAAGATTTATTTTTGGCCGGAAAACATTTATTTGATTAATGATGTAAAACGAGCCCCTTAGGATTTACATTTTCTTTTTAATTTCCCCGTCGATGAGTAGAATATTGAACTCTAAACAACCCTGTCAAAAAAGCTAGTCAAGATGTTTACTTAATGTAGTTTTCAGCTTCAAGATTTGAAGCCTTGACTAAGACAATGCATGATTCAAGCATAACCCGTCAATTTAGTAACTGTTTGGCTGAATTGCTTTAAATAGAAGACAGTAAATGGTCGCGGATAGTATCGCCATTGAACTCATCATGACATGACCATGGCTTGTACTTAAACTATCTATTTTGCGTCCTATTTACCTGCTTTGGTCATGTTTTGTTATTCAATTCTAAAATGCAAATTGATTGAATAAATGTATAAACAATGCAGCAACTGTCGCCAACACAATTGACGTCATGAATATTTTGTATATTTTCTTATCTATAGCCTTTCTGAATATCCCGAAGAATCTAGTAGCAAATGCGCATTTTTTTAGTTTTCAATGACATTTGTATTTCAAATCTATAGCGTAATTTGACCAATCAACGCAGTATTTAAGATTAATAAATGTGACCCGTCACGAGAAAGGGACCATCTGGGTAGTGCGGAAAGTGTCGACCCTAGTCAGATTTTGCGGAGTGTGCAGACTGACTAAGATCGAAACGTTTCGCACTTTACTTATTTTCTGAGTCTAGAATGGATAATCTTCGTTCCAGTGAAAGAATTTTTGAAATGCAACTTCTGGTTGATCTATGCTGGACCAAATTATTTTTCAAATATTTATTTCACAGAGTTCCCCGATGGTCCCTTTTCGCGAGACGAGTCACAAATATAAAACATAATGACCGTACAATGATACACTCTGAGATACAAGTATTGGCCCGTTTAAAGAGTTTTCAGATCATATAGTCTGTATCATTTCGTTTTAGAAGCATTTCAATACATGTATTGGGATTTATTGAATTCATCTTAAAGTTAAAACCAAATTAGCTTCATCTAAAGTACCTTTACTTTAACAATTCATAGTGGAATTACCTAAATTTACATGTGTCATTTTTCTTCTTATTGCACGCCGGGCAAAGTTAAAAAAAGTGTTTTAACTTTTTGGTCTGAAATGCAGTTTTTGATAAAATATGAAGCGATGGGTTAAGACAGAAGACCTGTAATAAGTACCTTTTTCTCCTTTCGAAACTCCCCCCTTTTCCATTTTCCCGATTGAAATGATAGCTTAATCGTCTGCCACAACAACTGCAATGCGCACGAATTTGTAAACCAAGACAATTATATAGTGCAGTTTGAATGGCACTCGAAAACTGGATAAATATGCATGTAAATTATATGCGTGCTATTCAATACCAAATAAAATTCTTTACAAAAGGGTGTTACAATGTATTAGTCCAATTTTATAGATTTTGAACAAGTAAAAAGAACGAGTCCCTGATATCCAGCCCTGCGTTCAGCATGTAAAAGCGTTTCGCGAGCGCTTTGAGATGATACCCCGCTTTGAACGTGCACATACGTGCAAAGCGGGGTATCATTTCGAAAGCGCTTCGCTTACGTTTTCATCCCGAACGCAGGGCTGGATATAAACGCGTAAGCTAACGTTAAATTTTGGTTCATGGCGCAAGTGTGTATTCGTTTGAAGCTGGTTACCGTTTCTCAAACGTTTCAAGAGCGTTTTCGACTTGAACATAGGACAGTACTTCAAACAAATCTTAACAACAAGAATAAGGAAAAAAGAAGTTTCGGGTCTGGCTCATGAAGGAACACTTTGGAATGCTCTTTGCACTAGCCCATGCGTTTAGGATATAAAAAAAAAATTAAAACGTGCAAACAGTTTTCCAATTATTCCCCGCTTTGCTCGCAAATGCTCATGTAAAGCGGGATATAATTGGAAAACTATTTGCGCCGTAATTTCACACTGAACGCAGGGCTGTTCTCCCTCGACCAAATGTGAAAGCAAATAAACGAACCCGACGTCGGTGAATATATATGTTTTTGTTTGTTTGTTTGCTTTTTATTTTCATCATTTTGAGTACTGGTTTTGACACACCATGCGCATTATCTGCGAAACTTCGTAAAATTGACGGTAACGTTACTTTTGTGAAAGATTTGCGGCACGTATATCGGTTCTTTATTCAGCGTTAAATTAAGCGTACTTCCATTTGAGTTTTCGCATTGTCTGCCATTTTTGACGGGCATTTGCTTCCTTAAGATCCAGGATTTCGTTTAGGAAATTCAAGTAGACTATATATAGCATCAAATTCCACGAAAATGTCATAAAATCCTTCAGAATTTCCAATGATTTCTAAATGCAGATCCTTATTCTTCTTACAAACGATCTTGTGTGTGGCATTTCCAACAATTTCATATGTGCACCAAGCAAAGACTCTAGCCAACCTATCCACACGGCCTGTCCAGAGTCTTGACTTTGCGCTTTGTAGAAAGATCTCAAAGGATGTATAGACAAACATGTAGTCGCTCATTTGCCCTATGTGACTGTCGAATGTTTGAATACCAAGCACTGACAAAATTGATGGCAGTCTGTACGTCTTTTACGTCTTGAAGATGTCATTTCAATTTTGTCAAATCTCGATACGGTATGCAATTGCATTAAATTATTGGGAATAATTCAGAAATCATTGATTGACCTGCGAATATGTATTCGTGTAAATTATTGCATAAATCGTACGTTTTTCGGGTCGTTAAAGGCATGCGTTAAAGGACAAAGCCCTGGCGTGGCGTTAACGGAAGAAAACGTGGATTAATTAGTAAATTCACGTTTCCGTTAACACCCGGCTTTTTTCCTTAAATTTGGGCTATTACAATTTAATCAATTTCAATGATTCTTATATTTTCTGCAAAGTTTGTTCGTCCTAAAGGATATTTAATGCTTTCTGTTTAAAATACTACTCAGGTTAGATTTAGAAGACTGTACGCAATGATTAGTAATCATGTCTAAAATTATCAAAGAGCATATCTAAAGATGTTGCTCTAAATCCCGCGTTAAATTGTGTGACGTCAACGCCGGTATAAAAATAGACGATGTAATACATGACGCAATTGTTCCGGCATATTGGTGGGGTCTGTGACTGGTTTTATATCGTTTCTATGAAATTATTTCGCAATTTCTTTTCGAATTTATACTCTAATCTACCTTTATAAACAATAATAGCATCAATTCACGTGTTTTTTTTTTTTTTTTTTTTTTTTCGGGGGGTGGGGGCGTTAACATTTGCAGAGACCCTTAAAATGCTTTAACGCCCTCGTGCTTCGCACTCGGGCGTTATACCATTTTTCGGATCTCTGCAAATGTTAACGCATAAAAAAAGTGAATCAACCCCCACATTATCATTTTTCTTCCGTGTTGAGATCATTCGATTTTGTTCTCACACATGTATACATATTTTCTCTAATTTTCATTGTTATATCAATAATCAACTACAAAGACCGGAAATCTATCATTAGAACTATTTATCAACATTGACAATGAGGGAAACCTAAAGATAGATAAAGGTAAAGGTCGCCAGAGACAGAATAACAGACTGAAGTATTGAAAGACAGTTAGGCCCGGAGAGTCACCGGGACAGAGAATTCGACAAAAAGATAAAGATCAAATGATGAATACAAAAAGAAAACAAACGTTGTATTGAATATATATATATATATATATTTGTTAGCTGCTTATTCTACCCACTTAATTTGACTATGAAGCAAAACTTCGACCATAGACTAAAGTAGGTATTTCAACTTACATAATTGTCAGGTATCGTGTTTAAAACAGTTGGCCTTTGCAATTGGTCTTTCCGTTTCCATGGAGTTTTTGATGGAATTAAATTCTTTTAACAACTTCAGTGGAGCTTTAAGTGATATCCCCTGCCAAGTTTCAGATTGATAGGGGGAGACGATTTTTCTAAGATTTTCGGCAAATTTATGCATTTCTATTACAGTTAAAAAGATCTTGAAATTGACACTTGTCCCGATCAAAATCATTCTAAATCATACACTCATCGATCGATCAAAGCGCTCCGAAATCATTAAAAACATTTAGAAATCGTTTGGACGATCAACATTTAATTCAAATCGTTAAATTATTCTACGATTTTAATGGCTGATGTGGATTTTAAAGTGTCTGACTGGTCCAAGAACACACAAACACAGATATTGGATTACCTCCCTTGAATTTCACTCAAAACTCAACACATTCATTCAATTTCATTCCAAAATCACTCCAAAATGATTCACCATGTCAATTTCACGATGTTGTTTACTGTACCATGGCAACTAGATTTTTTTTTATAGAATTAAATCCTTTTAACAACTTTGGTAGAGCTTATCCCTGTAAAGTTTCATCTTGATTGGCCCAGTGGTTTAGGAGGAGAAGATTTTTTCTAAGATCTTTGGCAATTTTCTGTCTTTCCTTAACCATGGAAACCAGAGTGTTTTTAAATAAAATTAAATTCTTTTTACAACTTTGTAGTTAAACACTTTTGTAAAGCTTCGCCAAAGGAACATCTTTGTCTAGTTACAGCTTGATTGGTCAACTGCTTTAGGGGGAAAAGAATCTTCTCTAAGTTTTCGGCAATGTTTGGCCTTTCAATTACCGTGGCAACCAGAGTTTTGATAGAATTAAATTCTTTTAACAACTTTCGAAGAGCTTCACCAAAGGTTCATCCCTGCCGAATTTCAGCTTGATTGGCTTAGTGGATAAGGATGTTTAAAATAAATGTTGACGGACGGACGATGAACGGTGAGTGATCATAATAGCTCACCTTGAGCACTTTGTGCTCAGGCGAGCTACACATATATGAATTTTGAGTGCAAGATTTGAATTAGATAAATTGATATTCAAAATAAAAAGTTATGATGAGTAAAGTCCAAACTCGCAGTATGACGTCATTACTGCACGAAATGACGTCATGTTGTAAGGATGTCTTCTAAAATAAACTTTACTGGTTGTGAAATATTTTGTTGAAAATACAAAACAACAAAGTAAACAACGTGATCGAAATGCACGACGTCTAAAAAGAAAAATATATTCCCGGTGAAAGAATTTCAACATTCATGTTACTTCTTAAGGTGAGTCCGCCGCGATATAACTGAAATAATGTTGAAAGCGGCGTTAAACTCAATTCAATCAATCAATCAATTCTTAAGGAGAGTGAAAGCATACTTAAGTAATGTGATACAGTTAACAACATCGTGAAATTGACAAGGTGAGCGATTTTGGAATGATTTTTGAGTGAAAATGAATGAGTGTGTGGAGTGTCTTTTGAGTGAAATTAAAGGGAGGTAATCCAATGTCGTTAATTTTGTTCAAGATGAACAAAATTAGCGATATTTATTACCTCCCTTTAATAAAATATACGTAATTTTCTGTTTGTACGTATTCGAGGACCAATCACCAACACTTGAAAGTCCACACAAGCTAATGAAATCGTAGAATAAATAGATATATTTGAATTTATTGTTGACAGTCATGAACGTTTTTAAAATGTTCTCTAATAATTTCGAGCGTTTCTGATCGATTTGAGTGAGTGTTTGGAAGGAATGAATGGAGCGCTGAGTGAATGATTAAGAACGCTTGTGATCGGAATGAGTGTCAATTTCACGATGTTTTTAACTGTATGTTAAGGAGATTTATAGCACACTATATCCTAGTGATATTATAGCTTTTTTTTTTATTCTTTTAAAAATTCAATTTTTCACAAATAAAGCAGTGTTCTTGTTAGTATTTTCATCGGATGAGAACTCATTATACTTATGCATAGACGGACGTTTATGTACGTATGCATTCATGTATCGTTCTCTCATAACACTCCAAAACTGCACAATTGTCTTATAGTTCTTTATCAAATGAGCAGTGCGAAGAACTTGCGATTGAAAGAGAAGAGCTAAGTACATCATGAAATTGACCATCACTCCCTTTAAAACCATTCTATATCGCTTACTCAACGCTCTATTCATTCATTCCTAACAATCACTCAAACCATTCAAAAACGCTCCAAAATCACTAAAAAAGATCATATCAGCAATTACATTCAGAATAAATATATCGAGAAAAAAGCATTTTCACTGAATTATTTGAAAAGTTAAGCGTCTGATTGGTTCTTGAAAAAAAAGAAAGCTATTTATAGAACTTGTGTGCATATTTTATTAAAGGGAGGTGATGAATATCAATATTTGTGCTCATCCTGAACAAAATTAGCAAAATGAGATTACCATTCTTTAATTTCACTCAAAACTCGTTCATCGCACTCATTCAATTTCATTTCAAAAGCATTCCAAAAACAGTTCTCAATGTCAATTTTACGATGTTGTAAACTGTAATTAAGACAGAATTGCCTGTTTCAGTTTTTCCCAGAAGAGTTGGTTCCCCTCTTCTACGTCTGTATATTCAATGTACGACTCTTGTTTGATCCATTCGATCATTTCAAGAGGCATAAGCTTATTCGGTGGCATGTTCTCAAACATTACAATAATCAAGCAGCCCTTCCCGTCACGTGAGTAGATACTCTCCATTCGTGCCATATGGAACTCATACAAACACCACTTACTCTTTAAGAATGCTTTACTCAATATAATGACCGTTTTCCTGCTACTTTGAATTGCATCGATTATGTTGTCAGTTACTGCATTTCCGGCAATAAAATCGCGTTGATGAATACAAAGATTAAGATCGTCAAGTTCCAAGTTGGGGATCAAGCCGTCAATAATAAATCTAATATTTTCTTCGGCGTATGATATAAATGCGTCATATTTAAAGTTTTCGATCGGTTCATAGTCTGTTGTAGAATGACATTCGGAACATCGCTCGGACTTTTCCGTAAACTGGAAAGTACCTCGGACGTAAGTGTAGTAATTTTGGGTCATTTTTTAGGTAATTCGGCTTCAGGTGGTACTTCGGTTATTTAATACGCTTGAAGAAAATCACTTTTTGTAAATTCTTTCCGATCGTCTATGGAGAACTTTTGGGTATATTATAATTTGAAAACAAAACGCAGTCAAACACTGCGTTTTGTTATCAAGGTATAATATGCCCACTTTTATTCTTTCGTTGATTTTGTTTTATGCAACGTCATCCTTTGCGGGATCGTTGATGTTTGTGACGTCATATAAACCCGCGTGCAAAATGACGCGCTTTCATGGCAGCGTCCGTATTATTCCCGAGGTCTATTCCGTAGAATCGCCGAGGGTTCCCGATTGGTAGAATGATAGCCAAAGAAGCGGCGTTTGTTCATGAATATGAAATACCTTAATTTCCACCTATTCCTGTGAATTAGCCCAACAATTGTTAACGAAATGAAGAAAGTGATACCAACCGAACATAGAGCTATAAGAACGGTAAAAGACCGACACGCTTTGTCAAAATTTTCTATGATCCTTTCGCAATCCTGTGTTTTCAGTTGATTCCCAGATTCATCTATGAAGTTGTAGATGTCATAGTTTTGGAAGGATTCTTTTTTCTTAACCATCCATGCAAGAAAACGTTCCTGTTTACAAGAGCACAGAATCGGATTATTCAGCATAGAAATCGTAAAAGGTATACCGTCTTTTTGTAAGCCATCAAAATGAATAGTCAACGACTCCGAAAGTTCAGGAAGTGCGTTTGATCGGACATCTAGGTGTTGCAGATTTGGGTTGTATGCTGCATTTATTGTTAATTCATTTATGCTATTATAACTCAAATTAAGAACCCGAAGGTTACTTAAATGCTTGAAGACGAGTGGGGGTAAATATTTGATTTGATTCGAGGATAAATCTAGGTTTTCTAAATCATTTAGATACATAAGTATGGACCCGTTGCTGTTTTCTGCCAACGGAATTCCTAAATAGTTCTTCTCAGCACGGAGGGTTTTGAGACCCGGCATATATCTAAAGATATCGGCTTTAATTTTTGAACAATAATTTCTAGAAGCATTTACTATTTTTAGCCTAGGGAAAGGTCCTATAGGTCCAGACCACTCATGAAACACATTACCCGATATGTCGATGTATTCGATATCATTGTCTAAGGGCAGTACAATATATCTTTTAAGTCGAAAATTCATATTGCTATCGTGCATTGAAACATATTTCATTTTTCTGGGAAAACTCGCTTGGTAAAGATTGGATTTGGAAATCTTGTCTGATTCGAGGTATTTACATCCGGGGCGAGATCGGCTAAGATTTTTTAAATATTCCGGTTCGTCGTATAAACAGTGATCTGTGGGATAAGTAAATCTGGAAGACTTTTTAACTGGCTCTGATAAATAGTTCAAAGGAGAATGAGCCTTATTTTGGAAAGAGATGTCGAACGTTGACAGATTGGACAGACAAGACCATTGTAATAAATACGGCCCAAATGTAAATGGATTATCTCTCACACGGAGAATTTGCAGGGTATCAGGTAGTAGGAGTGCAATATTTGTCTCAACCATTTCTATCTTATTACTATCAACCACAATTTCTCTCAAAGTTGTATTCCTTAGAAAACACACATCGTGGCGAGAAATGCGCGAACATTGCTCAAAGTACGTATGTAGCTTTGTTAGATTTAAGAAGTCAATTTTGGTAAATTGAAGACCATATGAAATATTTCTCAGTGGAGAAAATCCAAGTTCTATATTGTAGGAGATGTCTAGCCAAGTGAGTTGATGCAACATAACGAAGGCTCCAGCGTGTACATTGGTGATGTTACAATTCGAGATGTCTAGTTTCGTCAAGTGGGGCACCAATCTGAACGTACCGTTTGTAATTTCTCCCAGATTACATTGTCCAAATTTCCCTGATAACCTGAAATTTTTAATGTACCGTTAATAATATCGTGAAATTGACACTTATTCCGATCAAAGCCATTCTAAATCACTCACTGAGGCGCTCCATACGTTCATTTCAAACTATAAAAAACGCTCCTAACCAATAAATATGATTTGATAATTAACTACATTCAAAATTAATATCGGTTGATAAAATGCACGATATCACTAAAATGATTGAATTTATCAGTTATAAATTAATTATTTTATTAAAAGGAGGTTATAAATTTCGCTAAGTTTGTTTATTATGAACAAAATTAGCGATATTGGATTACCTCCCTTGAATTTCACACAAAAGTCTTTCCACGCCCTCATTCAATTTCGTTCGAAAACAACTCCTAAACCATTCATCTTGTCAATTTCACGATGTTTTAACATATAAAAAGAGATAATTTTAAGTAGTCAAAATGATCAGAGATGGAACACGTGTAACAGCGCAATTGACAAATATTGGCGATGGAATAATTTTGGCGCATCTTAGCTTTACCGCCAATAAAGTCGGTAACCCCTATAATTGGGACTGTGTGATTTCCTCGAGAAGGCTGTTCAATTTCAGGAAGGGCATATAAAGAAAAAAGACAATGTGTTAAAGGCCTGATAATTCTCTGGTTAAAACCTATTTATTTTGCATCTATTGAGAAATAAGTTCTTATAACTCTGATTAATCACTCTCTATTGCACCTCTGTGTAACCTAAAATAAGCATGTCAAATAACAAAGCATGACAAAATAGAAATCCTTTCTTAAACATCTGATATTGTGATAATTATCTAGTAAGTGTCGAGCAGATCAATGAATTAAGTAAGTGGTAAGTGGTGGCAGATCTTTACCACCATGAGAAAAGGACAGTGTTTTTGTTAGTGATTGTAATTCTGTGCAATCTAACATAATTATGCATGTCATATAACAAAACCTGACAAATTCAAAATCCCTTATCCATTTGATTTTCTGTTAAGCTGCAAGCACACTAACTATTCATATTGAAGAGAAACATATTTTGCACAATTTTTCAAGCAAGAAATATGCCAAGGAAAAAGACTAACAAGGCCTAGTTGCCCACAGCCCCTTTCCATTTGAGTTTGGCTCAAATGGGTAAATGGGTTAAGGCAATAAACCAAGTTGGTAGGTATGCTTCCCCTCCCCCCTTTTTTGGTTCCAATATATGAAGATTTTTCTAAAAATAACAGCATATATGCAATAGACTGTATATTATTGTAGAAATTTTTTTGATAGCATGTCGTTCTAATTCTAAAAGAATAATGGAAGTGTTATGTCTGTTTGACAGAACTCTACCCTTTTATAAACAAAAAAAAATATTAAAAGTTGCTGTAGAAGATTAAAACAATGAATTTTGATAAGATATATCTTTGGATGTCCTGACAGAGGTCAACAAAATCTATACCACATTAAAAATTCATGATTTATTGTGAATATATTTTACATACCCCCCCCCCCCAAAAAAAAAAAAAAAAAATGATAGAAATAAAATAAAAGAATAAACACTGTGTAGTTTTTGGGTCGGCACTGATAAATGGGATTGGTCAAGTTACTTAGTAATAAGAAACACAGGTTTTTATTCCAATTTCATTTTTGGGAATTTATTTTGTTTTGTTTTTTTTTAGTATGAATACGTCCTTTCCATAACCATTTAGGCATGACAAACATATTTTTAATAAAAGCTAAAAACGGAGCCGTTTTCAATGTTTTAACATTCCTTTTCGGTTTTCGATTGACTCTTCCGGTCCTTTTTGGTGCGTTCTGGTTTTTACTTTGTTCTTCCGGTCTTTTTTGGTCCTTTGTTTATTTTAATCCACCCTTTAGGAATTCTCGCGATCTATGAATTTGAAATCAGAAAATGTTACTTTGGAAAGACTTTAATTAACACATGCCTTGATTTAAGCTTAAACTTTTTTTGAAATGCCAATATTCCGCGAGCATGGTTTTTGAAACCCTTTTCCAAAGTTCTTTCGGGAATTTTTAGGTGATAACAAAAGTTCCAAAATCTTTCCGGAGCATTTTACTTTACAGGTACCCGTGACGTAGTAATTTTTGTTCATTATTAGTTGCCCGCAAAAATTTGTTTCTTGATTTGAAGTGATTGTTTCTTTTTCCTGTTTGTTAAAAAAATGCGGGATCAAATATGGACTGGGCTTACAAAAACTTTGACAAGTAAGCTTTCTAAGTTTTACCCAATCCGATTTTATCTTATATTCAGCGCGGGATGAGTTGACTGTTCTACAATTCGCGACTTTTACAATTTTTTTGCACCCAGTCTGAAGTAGTTGTTGGGTGCCCGTCAAGGGTTGACCAGTGCACAATAAACAAAATGGCCGCCGCAAAGTCTTATGGTAGTAAAATTTGATTTTCATAGTTCTTTGTTATCCATCTAATTTCCCTTTGTTTTCTCTCTATTTTTACCCGTAAGCTATCTATAGACGGTCTTTCGCCCGTAATAATTATAATAACTGAAATAATGATAAATAATAATTGATAATAATAATAAATGTACGCGTCTGCACAACCCTTTACAAAGTATTTGCCTTCATGAGCCTATTATACGATTAAAAAATTCAATTATGTTAGTGAAATCGTGGATTTTATCTACCGATTTTTGTTTTGAATGTAGTTGTTAATCTTCATTTTTAGTCATTTGGAGCGCTTTTTAATGGTTTGAGTGGGTGTTAAGAATGAATGAATGGAGCGCTGAAAGAGCGACTAAGAATGGTTTAGATTGAAATGAATGTCGATTTCACGATGTCACTAACTGTATTAATTTCAAAGTAATGTTTCGTACCTGAGATAGGTAAGAGTTTCTAAATAAGGATAGTTTATGCCCAAACCAAACAGTCCATCCAGAAACAAGGGTTCTAAATTCGGAATGGCTTCAAGGTTTGGGTACTGACTTTCTATCACCGTTGTTTTTGTGTTAAGGTTTCCATTTAGTCTCAATTCTTTCAGCGAAGACAGTCCGTGTAAAAAATGAACTCTTCTTCCATCAAAGATGGATAGGTTGTTTGCACCCAAATCAAGAAGTTTTAGATTTTTCATTGACGCAAATGAGTTGTTTTCTATCTGATTAATAGAACAGTTGTTTAAATAAAATTCGGTCAAAGCTTCACAGCCAATGGTGTCTTCTCTCTTCAGCAAAGGTAGAATGGTTGAATTTAGAGCCAAGCTTGAAACATTTGTTTGTTTTCCTATGAATTGACAGGCATCTGAAACGGATATATTTCCTGATGAACAGACCATCTCGATAAAACCACGTGGTTGATTTTTATCACAAAAACATTGTCCTACAGGACCACAGAAATATTCTCCATTTGAACTTAAAATTTTGAAAACGATAAAAAAAGAACACAGATATAAAGTGAACATGATGTTTTCTGTACCAAACTTATCTACGTATAATATATCTTTTATGAAGACTTCCTTATTATTTATTTTTATAAAACGTGTATTTATCAAAATGATGATTTCGGTGAAGACATGAAAGAAGATACTTGTAAAATGATACTTTTCGCATCATCGCCGAAACGGATGAAACGAAATACTCATATATCACACCAACTTGTTAAATCGGGAACTCCCGGCGATTCTACAGAAAAGACCTCGAGAAGAATGAGGGCGGACACAATTGAAAGCGCGTCGTTTCGCACGTGGGTTTGCATGACGTCAAAAACATCAATCTTAACGCTCAGTAAAATAAAATTAATGAAAGATTAAAACTTAGCATTCTATAATTTGATAACAAAAAGCACAGTTTTACGTTGTTTCATTATCAAATCATATTGAACCAAAACTAACTGCATCTTTCATTGCAGAAATTTTCTTTTCATCAAGCGTATTGGCAGAAGTACCACCAGAAGTCGATTTACCTGAAAATGACCCCAAAATTACTATTCTTACGTTCGAGATATTATCCATGATTAATAACCTGGCAGGGCGGAGTCTTATTAACGGGTCGTTGCACTTAAGGTTAAGGGAAATCAGCTTTTATCTAAAATAACCTTCTTCTACAGAGAGTCGACATATAAAACTCAAGACCTTAAATCGTAGATTGGTAACCAAATCCTCGAAATCAAGCTGAAGTTACGAGGCCTTGGTAACCAAACGATGAAATGTGTTCACTCTCTCAAAGCACATGAGTCCTTAAGGTCTTAGGATACAGTTATTTGCACGCGTTAACGCTGATTACCGACTAAAATTTGAAAGAACCCAAACTATGGAAAAGTAAACTCGCCAAATTACGTCACGTTTAAGCCCCATCCTACCAGTTCACTAATAACGCAGAATACAGTGTAGGGAAAATCAGAGTAAAGTGTTACATTTTTCAAACCATTCACACATTTTCCGACAACATAAATCTGTTGGATATTTTTGATGTATGTATCGAAAATATAACGTATTTCGAACTGAAATTACTTTTCTTAAACAATTCCATAATACGCAGACAAAAACATCGGTAAATGTAACACATTGCCCCGTGCTTTTGGCGGCAAAATGTTACACATACCGGGGCAAAGTGTTACATGGTAAAGCAGTCGCCACAAAAATGACTTCTATTTGCTTTTTCAATACCGGGATAAAATGAAAGAGTGCTTGGCCAATTATTATTCAAAATCAGACTGCAAGTTTCACACACACTGACTTGGTTACCAATGACAAAAAGTGCCGTTCTTGCGCCTTACCACATATTTCAAAATATGTCCTTCCTCAATAATAAAATAACCCAGACCATATCCTAAAATATTTCTTTTTCTTTTCTCTCTTTTTTTCAAGAATATAAACCATTTAGCTCGTATCGTATGGTCATTTGAATAAAACCTAAGGGCACTTGTGACTACATGGGACCTGCTGTAGCTTCGAACAAGTCTTCAACGACAGAACTTTATAATGCCTAAATTGCATTAAGTACTCCTATTAAGTCTCTAAAACTTTATATTTATGAAATTATCTAAAAACATCTTAATTTACCACAAACATTTAGTAATTAGCCCTTTGGAACAACAAAAACTCATTTCAATATGCCCCAATATGTAGCGTACAAAGCATTTTGAGCAAAGGTGGTTACTCTTGCAACAGAAATTTATCTTTCTCATACAACGGTTTAATTGCATATAATTACATGTTAAATAATTTGCACAAACTTTAAAACTTCGTCTGAAGCTTCTTTGAATTCGTTTCAGTCTAAATCTTGTAATCTTGAAATTGAATAATGGCGTTAAATAAAATATGTATAACAGGGCTCTCTACCAAATAGATAGGGCTTACTGCTTATTTAAGTGGATTCTATAATGGACGGCTAGGAGTAAATAAAGTCAGTTTTTTCCAATTTTCATAGTTTAATAATGTGACATCATTTCCATCTTTAGGTATTTACAAACAAACCAACACTCTGAAATGTAAAACTTGGAACAATTTGCAATAAAATCAAAGAAAGCCACTCACAATCATAATTCGGTCACGGCTGCGTAATTTTCAACGTGAACATTGCGGGAAAGGGTTATTATGTCATTTGCTGACATAATACTCCTATTCCTACAATGTTCTAAAGTAAACATATTTACTTACTTTCTATCAATACTACAAAAGATTCGTTTAACCCTTTTATACATAACCTTATCATTTCTCTAATCTGAACCCTTTAACAGTGAAATTACATTTCTGCTGTACTGTTCACAAACGTTCGCTAAACATGCTTTACATGGAAAGGATAAACATGACTTCTGTATACAATTAAAGATAACCTACCAATTTAAGGAATTAAGTGTTTCACACACACCAAAACATCAACACATGTCTACAATCATCCCGTGACTGTCAGTACTGAAAATATTAAAGAGTAATAATGCGAGCTAGGGTAAAAGAAGGAATAGTTAATTAAAGGATTGCAAGCGCGCCAAAGGACTAAAAGGACCGAAATGCGAATTCGAGATATTTTAACAACCGAACTGATATCAAACCGTTTGAAACAACGGAATATCATCTCCACGTATTTCCAATTTAAGAAAACATCATAAGAAAGGAAAATATGAAATCCAAGATAACTTACAAATGAAAGTGATCCATTTCCCGCTAATTTTCTAAACAAAGGATTTAAACATAGATGTTGCCTATTCAATCAATTCTGTCCAACTGAGGATTTCAAAAAGTCACATGACCAACTGACCACTTGTGGAGGGAAATGAGAAATTAAGCGAAACCGTGTTGCGCAATAGGAAAACGTATAGTAAAACTTAATTGACCTGTCCAACCAAAAGTTACCCTACTACATATGGGCAAAATATTACACTGTTACACTACGCCCAACGTCCTGTATAACACTTTGCCCTAATAAATTTTCGGAAAAGACACTCATGCAAAGAAAAGAAAGGCAAGCAATACAATAATTTGTAAACACAAAAATTCAGCCTCTGGATCACGGGATCCAAAAACCATATAACTTTCATATTTCTTGTACCTTTTATATCAGACGGATATCAGGCGGATATTAACGAAGTAATACGATTTTACTTTAGTGTCACAAAAATCGTTTTTTCTGATTCTTCTTTAGTGGACATTCCTATTTGATGTCTCTAACATACAGCAAAACACGCATAATCAAAAATGCATTTTCTAAAAAATAACACCTGGGTCATAAATGATGTCAAGAAGAAAATATTTCGGACGTGACTCTTTGCCCCGTATCACACTTTGCCGCGGACTCCCATACTTTCGAATTTACGGAAAATTCCCGTATGCCACTGGTGATCCTTGAAGCAAGTGCTCGCGCTTCTTTTACATAGTCAATAAATAACGTACCTCAGGACAACAGTAAGTAAGAGCGTGTAATTACAATCATCTCTTTTAAAACCATAATGATTCTAATCGCCTTTTCACCGCTCCATTTCCAAATACTCATTGAAGCCAATCAAAAACACTCAAAATTTTCAAAACACTTCGAAATCGTTAAAAACGATCGCATTTTATTCAAATCAAACAAATCTTTCCGCGTTTTCATTGTCTTGTGTGAGTTTTGAAGTGTCTTATTGGTCACTGAAGATACCCAAACAAAGAAAGCACGAAGAGTTTTATAAAGGGATGTAATAAATACCGTAAGTTTCGTCCAACTGGACGAAATTAGCGATATTGGATTACCACCGGTTATTTTTTTCACAACTCGCCCCTCCCGCTCATTCGATTTCATTCGGAAATCTTACACCTTGTCGATTTGTAGATATTGTTAAATGTTTCTCTCCAGGGAAATACACGTGTGTATCATCTTTTTATTTTAAACGCTTTTTTTCTTCCGATTTACGATTTAGCTAAATGTATTAGTTTAAACATATTTTATTCAGAAAATTTTACAAAAAGTATTTGTAATAGTTATAGTTCATTTCTGACAATTTACGCGATATAACCTAAGCGGAGCGTTAGCGAAGCGCAGGGTTATACGCGTAAATTGTCAGAATATGATGTCAGTCGTTTTTGTTGCGCCATACATTCTTCAATCAAATCGAAGTAAACAAAAAATGGGAGGAGCGAATTTAATTTCCATTTGATTTCTGTAATTATTTGTCATTTGGCGAGACAAAATCAGTTGAGAACGTTCGATGAACACAACCTCGTTGTTGCAGCTAGTTGGTTTTGTATTCTTTTTAGTTAGTTTTTTTTTTTCGGTTTTAATGCCTCCCTTTTGGGATTTTATATCTCATATTCAGCTACGCAGTGGAAGCGAGTCGGACTAGCATACAACAGGTCCCGGATTCGATCCCCATCGGCGGCACTCATCCTTTACGACTAGTTGTCTCCCAACTAGGGGTCATAATCGTAGACCTAGGTGGGATTGCAGCTGGAGGCAATGAAAGGAATGGTAGAACTTGTTTAAGAAATACCGGAAATTCATTGATGGATGCTTCAGCCGCAGAAATATAACTGAAAGTTTGTTGAAAGCGGTGTTAAAACCCATACAAAAAATTAATAAATACGGCATATTCACCATCAATAATATAATGTATCCATAAAGACGTCAGTAAATAACATTTATAGTGTATTGAAAAGCTGCAGTTACCATGTTTTGGTTCCTCACCCATACGTCACAGTGAAACGGGTCACGTTGGCTTTCGATATTGGGCAGCTATCATATCCTTGAAGTAGATCTAGGCATTTTATATTTTTTCTACAATTAATTTGCGTACATGTACCTTTCATAGGAACATTTGGCTGCATTTTGTTAAGATTGGTACTTTGAGAACTACTCAATTAAAATGTTCAAAAGATCCAGAGTAATCATTTTAACAAGGAAGACAGATTTTATGTCCGTTCAACCATGTCGTCTTTCATTTTTATGTCAATGTGAAAATGTAGAGAAAGGTTTGGTTCGAGTAAACTCGTAGATGTCATTCTTACTGCTGTTTACCATGTAGATTAATATTTTATTTTCAGAATCATTGATTTTCAGCTAAATCTTCTCTTGATAAACATACAGACAAATTGTTTAAGAATGTTCTCCTCCTTTTATCGAGTAATTGTGTAACAGCATAATTAAAAAAAACAACCACAAAACTTTTTTTTATAAATATTCGATTGCAAGTTAAGGGTCTTTCGGGACATTTATCAGACAAGATTATGACTTCACTGTCTAGTTTTGAATGTAGTCCCCGCCCTTTATGACCTAAGTATTAGGTAGCTCACTTATTCGAGCAGATCGTCCCATAACCTAACCATAATCTTGTCTGATAAAATGTCTCGATGACCCTTAACTTGAATCGAGTATTTATAAAAAACGTTCTTTTAAGATAAGATAAGATAAGATAAGATAAGATAAGATAAGATTTATTTAAAGTCGGCAAGACAGCATAACAAACAAACATAAGCTAACAAAAGCTTTTGAACCGACTAACATAAAAAGCATTCTAAGGTTAACATAATATGTTAAGCATACATGGGTTAGAAAATCATATGACATAGTTAAGAACATACATAATAAAACAATTTCAACTTACAAAAAGGCAATGAAATCTAAACTAATAGAATGCAGATTATAAATATGAAATAAGCACAATTAAGTGTACTAGTAAAATGGAGATATAAGATACATTAGAATCACCTAAGATTTAAAAGTCGTAGATACCAGCAGAAAACAAACCCACCAGCAATATCTTATGAAGTAATGCTTATACAAATTTGTTCTTTAAAAGGTGGATAAATTCTTGAATAATTTGTCTGCATGTTAATCAATAGAAGATTAGGCTGATATATAACTTATTCTGATTATAAAAAAAAATCTTTATGTATATAGCAGTAAAGATGAGATCAACCAGTTTGCTTGAAAAAGGCCTTTCTGTTCTCCCTATCACATTTTTAAATTGAGGTAAAAAAGAAAAAACGACAGGGTTGAAAGATATAATTTCTGAGTTCCTTTTAAAATATTTTTTTTATTGTTCAGAGGTTCTGGTAAAAAATACAGACAATATCAGAAAAGCGTGGTCTAAGTCAGATAGAAAATCTCGTGCCCCGGTATGTATATGGGAAATGGACACTCGCTGACGCTTGTGTCTATTTCCCATTTACCACGACACTCTTTTTCTATACAATGCATACATTTTCAGTAGTAGAACTGGGTTTTTCAACCTTTTGCCATGCATTATGTGATAAAATTCTAAAATAATCTCAATGTGCTAGTATTTTATCATAGCCATTGAAAGAAATGATGTTCTTGCCATGCAAACGCTCAGAAATATATGCCCATTCGATATGCAAGGAATACGAGCAATATCGTTGCAAAACTGACCGAAATGATAAGGTAGCATGTGCATAAGATACTGGTATAAAACTGATTGCGCTCAGGAATCAATGTCAATACAAAAAATACAACATTTATATTACATTATGAGCTCGACTATTTTCGCAGAAAATCCGAGGTTTTGTTATATAGCATTGGTGTCGTTGTTAACGTGTGAAAACAGATATCTTGTGATATATTAGCCCTGCGTTCAGGATCACAAAAGGGTGCAAAAAGTTTGACAATTTTATCCCTCCTTTGCGCGTGCACAAGCGTGCAAAGCGGGGAATATTTGGCTAATTATTCACATCGGTTTGAAATCCTGAACGCAGGACTGGTTAAACTAAGGACATTTCCTTTAAAACTTTACATACATGTTCACTATTAAAAGAGCATGCTTTACTATTCAGTGGGATAACTCTACACTTGTCCAATGTTCTAACTACACCGTTTTTATATCCGGTGTATTCTTACATAAAGCACCGACTTCATTGAAACTTTTGCTAATACCCCCCCCCCCCCCCACTTTAAGGGCTTTTGATTATTGCTAATTGTAGCGTGTCAATGTGTTTTCGTTGCTTGTTCAAACAGAAGAGCTTAGAAACGGCGATTGCTCACGTGTATCAAGTGTTATTTTTAAGTTGGAATGCGGAGCAATTCCAACTTAGATTTAACAAAACCGCAAAATGAACACAAGATAATTTTATTTCGGGTTTTTTGATAACACATATCACGTGAACAGGATGTGAATACACTCCGGCCTGTTTTGTATATCTCAGCTTGACAAAGAGATACAGTTTATTTCATAAAGAAGTAATAATGTTGAACAATTACACAACTATCACTTCATGTAAATTATTAACACACTAATTTATGTTTAAACTTAATTTATTGAAACTTGCGTACGAATTTACTAGTATCACATGTTTGCATTACTATATTTGGAAATCATGTGATAAGTCAAGTCCAATAAAGTAAGCTATTGACTATAGCACTAGCTAATCACGTGATCTGCTTTTTTGGTAATACGCGACCTGTTTTCCCTAGAATTGTGGCAATAGCACAAGCCAATCACGTGATCTGCTTATTTGGTTATATCGCGACCTGTTTTTCGTAGAATTATGTTATAGCTTCTTTTAGAGATCTAGTTTCTCTTTCTGGGCGAACTTTTTACACACTTCAACAAAATACTGCAGTTCAAATGTTTTTGTATCTAATTGTTCCGTAAACCATCATTAGAAACGAACAAAATCTGCAGATTATTTTTCTATGTTAACAACCCGATCCAGCAAATATTCTCTTTGTATTACTTCTCTAAAAAACGGAACCCCATTTCCAAATCGAGCGACAATTTCACTTGATGGTGGACGCAGCAAGGATCGATGAAGGTATAGATCCACTACTTTAAGTGATAGATGAAAGGTCAATTTTGTCTATACCTGTATAGACAAAATTTACCTTTGATCACTCACTCGTAATTGCGGGTCTATAGGCAATCAAATTTCTTCTCTTTCTGCTTTCGTCCATTTTCTTTAAAATTGCATTGACAAAAATTCACTTGTGCAAAAATACGCATGCGCGCAATCCTTTAATATCATTGAAGATTATCAAGTTAACTACAGCCTTTGTGTTTATAAAACATCTGAACGAGTTTACCAACCCCACGTGTTTTGCCTTCAGGGGCCACTTTCAAGAAAGGTCCTACGACCGAAATTCGATCGTATCGCAATCGTACGATTGAAATTGACTTTCAAGAAATATTTTTGGCTTTCAAGAAGCATGTCGTATCGTTTAATTTAATCTTAGATTTGCGTTTCTTAAAGACTAGTCTTGAATTTTGCGATTAAGACTGCAACCATAGTATTTTCTCGGATTTCATTTTTATACGCAGCTGGAGGCGAATATATTGGCGTCATCTTCCCCGCCTGTCCGTCCGTCCGTCTACCAGTCCGTCCGTACGTACGTCCAATTTTCTTGTGAGCACAACTCCTCCAACTCGTGGAAAAACGGCCTTCATGTAAAATTATCTTGCGAACGCAACTCCCCCCTCATTTTTGGACAGATTTGGATGACACTTTCACAGAATAATCCTGGTCATTTGACCTAGCGCATAAAGTCAAGGTTTGGTAAGTTTTCAGTCGCGTCAAGGAATAAAGGGCCTTCATGTAAAAAATCTTGTGAACGTAACTCCTCCCTCATTTATCGACCGATTTGGATGAAACTTTCAAAGAAAGTTCCTAAACATGTCACCGTCTCTTGAACGCATTCCAACTTATCAGTACTTTCAGTACTTTGATTTCAGTAGTAAAGTTAGATAAGCGATGGGTAGCTTGTCAATGAAGAGTCCGAAAAAGCAAAAAGACTTTTCAGATATCAATAGAAGACAGAGAAAAGACTATCGATCTGGTCTGAGGTTTCTCCACTTGCTTATGGGTCGCCAATCGAAAAGGATCTTATAAGGTTATAAGGTCTAGCAAGGCACACAGAGCGCATGTCGACTCTCTTCAAATCCTTGCAGACAACTGACTTACAGCCATTAGTAGAGCGTTAGTCTGCGAATTACGGTGTCAAGCAGCTTGACTCGACTGAGTCGACGGCTTCATACTCAAAGGTGATTTAAATGTTCATTTGCCTCTCGCTAATAGGCAAACAGTAGTCTAGGTTGTTCAAGATGTTTGAGGATCGGAAAGTGCATTGTTGTTGGACTAGGGATAGGAACTCATAGTAAGGTGCTTAACACGCCTGCAATGGGGCTATGTACGGTAAATATACCACTTCACTCTTGAAAAACAATGGTTGGAAAAGCGCTCTGGTAAATGTGGGTTGGAGATGTAACTGAAATATTCTGTTACGAACGTCCGTACGATCCATCCCGGTCTGCTACGTTCTGATGCGACCTGTTATTTTTGTTACGTTCCTATCAAGATAGTACACGTCTATTAAGTTCTGTCAAAGTCCACAACAGTTAACCAAGATCATTGGGAAGTGCGGGAACAAAAACAAAAAGGCTTACACATCCATTTTTTTATGAACTTGCGATGAGAAAATATGAATGAGTGATGAGGTAAGGAGTATTTCATACAGTTAAGAACATCAAAGACGAGGATCCGACGGCTGATTTATTTTCCACGTCATAGGTATGTGAGGGTCGTGGGCATCCCTCTACATACCTTACAATTGCTATGTTAGTATGGAGATGTTAGTAACATAATTAACCATGAAAAGGACAGTTATCAAAATAATGTTTCATGTCTAATTTCATACTTATTATATTGGATATTTTGTTTTATTAAATTTTTGGTAGTATTTTATTGTTTGCAATACTAATTGTCGAGCTGGCGACTAAAGAATTCTGATTACAGCTATAATAAGCGGGAATCACAATAGTTCAGTGGCCTACTGACATTGTGATTAAAAACTTTGTTCGTTTATAGTATGTTTGTAATAAAAAAATGACAAATATGTTTTTGACAATTTGGTTTTACATAATATATCGATTTTTTTCTTTTGAGTAGCAAAGATTGAGGATTAAGTTAATCTTATATCATAAAAAATGATCTTTTATCTTTGTTAAAAAAATTTTGTTCTAACATCTAACATAAAGTATACCATTTGTATTTATCAATGCGTTATCAATTACAGTGGTTTAAAGCTTTTTTTGTGCGAGTGTGCGTGAGTGCTTATGTATATATTCATGTGTGTGTGTGTGTGAATGACTATATGGGTGCTTGTACACTTTATTGTTGAATATGAGTATCTATTGAGTTGTATAGTGTGTGTGGTGCATCGTCTCGATTCTTGGCTCTTACGGGAGATTAATTGATACGCTCTCTACAATTGAAAGGTAGACACTTTCGCGTGCGTAAGAGTGTGTTGATTTATATATTTTCAGGTGAAAAATTAAGTAGTTTTTAAAACCATCTATGGATGGTTTTATTTGTTTATTCCTGCATTGATAAATGTACTTTTTCATTTCTATCAAAAATCTGTCAAATTTAAGCTTTGAATCATCTGATCCTAGTATCACATTTCGACAATCGACTATAAGTCTTTCATCTATATTCCTTAAAACTATAGATATCTGGTTTATTAATGGTTTAATTATTTCACAGTAGTAGAACAGATGCGAAATCGTTTCTTCATGTATGCCGCAAAAACTACATTTATTGTCATTTCTAATGTTCATTTTATAAAGGAGTGAATTGGTTGCAATTATTCTATGGGTAATTCTGGTTTGAAACCATTGACTGTATGAATCCTTTGTGAATTTAAAAACATTACCATGTATTTGACCCCAATCAATATCTATATTAGGAAATTCCATAATCCACTTTCTACGACATGGAGGCGTATCATTGTTTGCTATCAAAGTCTTATACACGGTATTGTTATTACTCATATTGGTAAAAATGTGGAAGAAGAAACAACTGATCGAGGGATTATGGAATCCTTGCATAAATTCTTCATTGATCTCAAAGTCATGGTTTGAAAGTAATTTCTTAACTGAATTAGTAATACCATAAAATTCTAAAAAGGTTAGTTTACCTTTTGTTATCATTTTAATTTCATCCCAACTTCGAAATTTACCATTTTCGTTTAATATGTCTTTAATGTATCTAAAACCGCAGTCATATAAAGGTTTCTTATAAAAATATTTAGATCCTATGAGGAGCTTTTCATTATAAAACAAAGGCATATGAATAATTGATGTCCAGTTTTTAAACTGGTATTTTGAGGTATATATTAGAAAGGATTTAAAAACATCAACCCAGAATTTGTTTGTAATATTTTTACAAATCTTTTCACAATAAACATTGCCCAAATTTATTATCTTGTTTACATCAAATATATTTTTAGTGAATTCAAAGCAGTCATTTGTTTCACTTATTACCCTTTTTAACCATTTAATCTTTAAGCTTTTGTTATAATTTTCAATGTCGATCATTTTCAACCCCCCTTCATTATAAGCCTTTTTAAGCACCGTCCTTTTAATTTTATCTGGACCATCCCATACAAATTTGTACAATATTTCATTAATTTCTTTCATGAACTCATTTGAGGGGGATGGGATGCTTATAAACAGGTGTGAAAGAAGTGGGATTAGAATTGACTTAATGACAGTTATTTTACCAATAGGTGTTAAAGCCCGTTTTTTCCAGTATGATGTGCTGTTTTTCAAACTTTGTATTTTTGGTTCAAAATTTAATTGAACCATTTTATCCAAGTCAACGTGAAAATTTATGCCTAGCAATTTAAATTGGGTTTCTCCCCATGACAATTTCCATTTCGTTTTGATAGAACGTGTAGTGTGTTTTTGCGGTCCAATCCATATAAGCTTAGTTTTGTCAAAATTTACTTTAAGTCCTGATATTTCGGAAAAAGATTGTAGTAAATCTAATGTTTTATTTAGTGAATTAGTCGATCCATCTAAGAATAGTGTTGTGTCATCTGCAAACTGAGATAATATATATTCTGTATCATTTACATTAATACCTTTTATATCTTTGTCATTTTTAATCATAATATTGAGAATTTCTGCGCATAATATGAATATATAAGATGACAAAGGATCACCTTGACGACAACCTCTTTTAACTTTAAAAAGGCCAGATAGAAAACCATTTAGTTGCACGCATACTTCAGTATCATGGAGAAATAATTTCACCCATTTCATGAACAGTTCTCCGAAGTTAAAAAATTGTAATGCTTGTTCAATGAATTTAAATGATAAAGAGTCAAAAGCCTTTTCAAAATCAATTAACATTAAAAGACCATGAATTTTGTTAATCTCACAATGATGCATAATATCGTAAACTAATCTGGTGTTTTCGCCAATATATCGACCTTTCAAAAAACCCGTTTGTTCTTTTGAAATGATTCTATTCAAAACTAATTTCATTCTGTTTGCAATGCTGCCTGACGCAAGCTTGTAAAGTACATTTAAAAGAGTGATAGGTCTCCAATTTTTTAGATATTGTTTAGGTTTGTTGTCTTTTGGAATGCAAATGATTGTTCCAAGTTTGATATTTGGCGAAAAATAATTATTGTTGAAAGCGTGATTAAGCGCCCTTACGACAAAGTGTCCTATCTTACCCCAGAAAACTTTAAAGAAATTTACTGAAAAACCATCCATTCCCGGGCTTTTATCATTGCTCATTTTTTTCAAAGTATCGGTTACTTCGTCGTAGCTTAAAATACCTTCAATACAGTTTTTCTCATTTTCACTTAATTTAAATGTATCACAATGAATTAATTGATCGCTTAAATTGAACTCATTTTTACTGCATCGGTTTTTATATAAATTTTCGTAGTATAATTTTGCTTCATCTAATATTTCTGATTGATCAAATATCTGAGTACCGTCTTCCTTTTCGAGAAAAGGGATAGATTTAGATGCAGCGTTTTGTTTTTCTAAGTTGCAAAAATATTTCGTAGCTTTTTCACCATTATCAATCCAGTTCGCTCGTGATCTAATAAAATATCCTTTCATCTGTTCATTTCGTAGATTCTCTAATTCAGATTGGAGTAATTGATATCTTTCTTTGTTTGTTTCGTTCAAATTTGCTTCAATTTGGGAGATTTCCTTTTGTAAAGTTTCTTCTCTTTTGTCCCTATTTCTTATCTTGTGACACGAATACGAAATTGTTTCTCCACGTATTTCCATTAGCAAAGTTTCAAGAAAGAGTTGATCATCTATAAGAAATTGTATGCTTTCTCTATCAATATTTAACAAATTTCCATAATTATAGACTGGAAGACAATATTGTGTCATGACTTTTTCGATTTTTTCGTTTATACGGTTAACATAGACATTGTCAAGTAGAAGGGAGTTATTCAACTTCCAACTACCTTTCCCGTGTGTTTGTTTAGAAAAATCGAGTTGAAGCAAAATTATAGAATGGTCAGACCTGTAACTTATATTTATATCAGAGTTTCTAAGATATTGGATTAAGTTGTCTGTAAATAGGAAGAAATCTAATCTTCCCATTTGCAACGGAGTAAAGCGTTTCCAGGAGTATTTTCTTGTATTACCATGGACATGTCTAAATGGATCTATCATATTTCTCTTACATACCTCTGAAGACAAATATTTTCTTGAATTTATATTATGATTAACTGATTTGTAATTTTCATAATCTAATGAAGGGTTCATTACAAGATTGAAATCTCCACATATTATGTATCTTTCATTATTTAAAGAGTCAACCTCAGTAAATACATTTGTAAAAAATGCCGGATTATCCGAATTTGGTGCATATATGTTAACAAGAGTAAGGGGTGTGTCGTTATATATTAAACTGACAGCAATACATTGTCCATTGTTATCTTTTTTACACGCTGTTATTTCAAAATCAAGTCCTTTCCTAAACATAATAGCCACGCCTTTTGAGTTATTGTTCCCATGACTAAAAACGCATTTACCTTCCCACTCAGAATATATTCTATTTTCAAGATTTTCTTGAAAAAAGGTTTCTTGTAAACATAAAATATCTACTTGCTTTTGTTTAAACAGATTAAGCAGATCGAAACGTTTTTTTATTATTATTGAGACCTCTACAATTGTAAGAGCAAATTTTCAGACTACCAATCATCTAATAAACGTAATTTTGAACATAGCATTATTTCAGACGTTTTACTTCCCGACAAAAGGCCAAGATCGATGCAAAGTGTAAATGTATAGGTGTATATTAAAGTGTGATCAGTGCTTGCTGGTAAGTATAGAAAAAACATGTCACAGTGAAATGCGCTTAAGTGTGGAGCAATAATACGCGAAAAAATAGTATTCAATATTTTATGGTGATGTTTGAGTTTGCTTTGAAAAGAAATGATCCCTTTTACAAAAGAATTCACTTGCAGTAGACAGGTATAAGAACTGATATAGTAAAAAGTTCCATAGATAAAAATGCACTAATTCTCTTAATTATGCTGAACTGTTGAATCGACATTTTTATACTCGCAAGACCGGGCCTCCACCCAACAATAGGGTTTGACCTTCAGTCAGATAAATTTATGCCAATAGTAAGAAAATGTAAGACCGGGCCTTCAACCAACACTTAGGTTTGACCTTCGGCCAGAGAAAATTTAAAATAATACCTATACACGTGCCTTCAATTTTGGGACGATATTGAGGTTATCAAGTTAGATAACGATGATAAATTATTTTTAAGTTTTTCTCTTATTGTCTGCAAAAATCACTTTAATGACAATACTGTTGACAATTGAGAAAAAAAAGCAACATTTCTTGTTCATAAAAATACGTTTTTGGTTGGTTCTTTTTTAGTCATTGTCTAAATAGAATAGAACCTTTTGTACCTGATTAATAAGCCCTTTCCGATAAACTGGAATTGAATTATAAAAATGTCGGAAAGAGTTAACTTCAATCAAATTTACTGTCAGAACAATTAATCTTGACTATACGCGATAATAGGGCCACAGAAGTATGTGTAAAGTTTTTAAAACAATAGTTATAGCAGAAACTGAAAAAAAAAACAACATGTAGAACGTTAAAACTTAACAGCGAAGTTTTAAGGACGGAGAGGGTTAAATTTCTATTAATTTCTATGTCATAGTGATGATACTTTGTCTAGAGTTTGAAAACAATTATCACAGAAGCCTGTGCAAAGTTTCATTCAATAGCATTAATGCATTAATAGAAACAGACATATGACAGTTGTACATAGAATCCAAACAAAAATCTTACGCCAACACCGGCGGTGAAAGTAATAGCCTCCTTATTCTACGAATAGTTTAAAAAAGATACAAGCTCTTATCCCGCTGATTTTAAATATTCCTTTTGTCCGGGTAAACGGGAGTTTATATCCGTTTTCGATTTCATTGTCTCAATAAGGAAGGTTTTCCCGGGGAAAAGATCGATTCTATTTCTAACAGTTGCAAACTTCCAGTCTGGATCAATTATTTCCAACTAATACAGTATTTAATGCAGACAGTGTAGTCCAGGATCAGACAACATTTATGTGTCTAATGATCAAGGTCCACTCCGTCTGCCAAAAGCTTGCAATCAGCAGGGATATGTTTTAAACAGCGGGGTAAGGATTAACGATATAAGGTCTAAAGTCATTTTCTAAGTAAATTAAAACAATGTTATTTCATAATTTTTTTTTGTTCTTGTAACAATCATAAAGATTTGAGTGCTGTATCCTCACATTTACAAATCTAACTAAACCTAAACATAAATGAATTTTATCTCGCAGCCAAGACAGAAGAAAAAACTGACAGCTTCGGCCAGTTTAGGCCGAAGATGTGAGTTTCCCATGTGACCCAGCATCGAACTTAGTTCAACAAGTAGATACCTTTAAATTTATATTGATTTCCACAATTTCTGAAATACTGCTTTATCTCGACTTTTGAATGCAATGACCTATGTAATTGACCTCATTCTGCAATTTACAATTCTAGCAACAGAATGCGTATTCATACTAAACTAAAATTACAATATGTATGGTCGTATGACAACAAAATTACTTATACTAATTAATCGAAAGCTTAGATTGGCATGTGCGTTTGTACATTCCGATGAAAGCTCACCCCATGTGTGTACGTTTCTAGAGAATTTTAATTATCTTTTGGTCAATGCATCACTATCGCAGGTGCCTATATTTGTATAGGCACCTGTAACAGTGCCGCACCGAACCATGTTTCTATATCCATTGAGTACTGCAACTAGTTTTTATAACCTACAGTCTGTTAAATGTTCTCATTCCGAACTTTTCAAATAATGACACGAATTTCTTTTATGCTTAAAAATATAAAACGCACTATTCTCAAAGTTATGTGTAAAGCAATTTCGAAAGATGGGAAAAGAACAAAAGTGCTCGTCAAATAATAATTTTAGCGTTAACGACCCATTTATTTTATCATACGCTGAAACATACATTCATAGAGTAGGGGGGGGGGTATATTTCGCTTCTGTCATTTATTTGTTAAGCTGCATTCTTGACACTTCGGTTACACACCAATGGTTTTATCCCTTTACATGTACCTTTTCTAATCTATTAAAATGTAGATTAATCTTAATTTCTGAGCCTGGTGACTTCTACCCCCACATTTATATCGACGATTAGTCGTCAAACAGCCATAACTGCCTGTAAAACATACAGGCATTTATAGCTGTTCACCGATAAGTCGCCGCTAAAAAAATATAAGATAAATAGAAAAGGCTTATTTTTTACTATGAACGTGTGTTTATGTCTTAACAAGTAATCTTCTCTAAATTAAGTTATTATTATTGTTATTATTATTATTATTATTATTATTATTATTATTATTATTATTATTATTATTATAATGTTATGTTACTTCTCATAATTACCAGTAACTATTTGATAGTGTCATTTTAATTCATCTTACGATCTGGCATTTTTGTAAAAAACTTTATTGTTGTTATCCGAACCGTTTTATTTTAAGATAAGATGAAGATAGTTGTAGGTGCGGATCAGTTTGAATACAACTACTCAATATGACTCGAACATACAACCAATAGGGCTTTTGGTGCTATTAAAATTTGAAAGGATTAACTTCACTCTCAACAATGTTTCAGTAATGTCGCAGAGACTAGGTTTCAATATTTCGTTTCACAGGAAATGGTGAAGAAGTTGTAAGTCCAGATCAGATTGAACAGAACCATTCAATGTGATCCGGGCGTACAGCCAACAGAGTTTTTGTTTGGTGATATTAGGATACATTATAATTGTCTGGGATTCACTCTGCGTTCAGCAATTTTCAATTATATCACGGCGGCTGGAATTAAAAAAAACTTTATTCAAGTACATGACGAAGATAGTTGTAAGTCCAGATCAAAACGATTAGATATCTATTCAATTTGATTCGGGCACACAATCATTTCAGTTTTTTCGGTAGGTTTTTTTTTTCTAAAATTTTATAATCGCTTTAAAAACAATTTTTCAGCTGTATCGCAGTGGATGGATAACCTAACATTAGATTCATGGTATTTCTCGCATAAGTGTTCGAATTATCTGTCTGAATATCTGACCACGGACAGGTTTATATTTTGATATATCAAAGTGTAGATTTGTAAAGTGCAAAAAAGGTAAATCGTCCATGACCAGCGTAAACTCCGCAACTCCAGTCTACACAGACCGAAGTTACGACGTCTAGGTCGGCCATCGTTTATATGAAGTATCGGGCAGATGAGCTATACAAATTACATTTGGACAATTTTACCATCGGATCGGCATTTGTTATCTATAAACAAGTTTATTTCAGTTTATGTATAAATACATTTATGTATTCACTTATTTGGCTATTCAATTCAATTGATTTGTTGGATCCGTGTACGCTAAACGTTTCACAATACACCTTCATGAGTTGTAACTTCGAAGTTTGTGCTACACGTAATCATATTAGTACATTCGAAGATTACGAATGGTCCGAGATTCTCTTGTCGATATCGTCAAATAGTTCAAACTTCATTCGTTTATTATCAAGAGTTTTTGCGAACACGCTGCCGTTGAAATACCACGCGCTGTCGATTTTGTGGTGGCTTTTCAGTCTATTAATGAGTCCCGAATTTTGGCGAGTGACATCATCAACTAAGCGGTACCCTGCTGTTATCATTTCTTTTCGTTTTGACATAATTCTGGATTTAATACTGTTATTAACAGTTTTCATTATGACCGGTCGCTCGAATGCCTCTTTTCCTGGAATTCTGTGAATCGCTAGGACATCGCTCTTTGTAATATCGACTCCCTGATCATTAAAAATGGAAAGTACTTTTTGTGAAAGTTGGTCAACTGTTTCTGACGTTTCTTCTGGAATCTTCATTATTTTGATATTGTTTTTGCGTGAATACTGTTCGTTGTGATTACCTAGCTTTATTGCCAGATTTACCTTTACTTGAATTTCATCTAGTTTCTTAGAATGACTCAGGGAATGATTTTCATATTTATCCTCATGCTTTTTTAGTCTATCCTTTAATTCTTGGTTTTCAAATTTCAGGGTATCCAACTCTTCTTGTAGTTTATTACATCGATCGTCTACCCGATTCTTTATTTCATCATTCATCCTTTTCTCGAATGAAATCATGAGTTCATTTACTGTCTTTGTGATCAGATCTTGAATATCTGATTTTTTCAGAGTTTTTTTGATATCGGTTTTTATTTCCTTTATATCTTTCACAATAGTCATAAGTTGGCTATCAGATTCACCGATTTCTTTGATTACCTCTACCGACTCATTCATTTCCTCTATTCCTTTCTTAGCTTTACCCTTTGAGGCTTTATTTGCACCTGGCGTACTTTTCGTGGCCATGTTGTATGAAAGAATGTAAGATCCGAATAAATAAGATAGTCAGTTTACATAGTATACATAGCTCGAGGGCCCTTACCGTTATATATAGAGTGAAATCCTCGTGCAGATCTATTTTTATCCTTACGGCTGATACTACTCTTGCTCCCCTCTTTGTTTGGCCTTCACGTGGCAGAATCCTTTACAACAATGCCTGGCCTCCTTGGTGGGGTTTTACGCCGCTGTCAATATTTTTTCAGATATATCGCGACGGCTGAAGCACCTAACAATGAATTCCTGGTATTTCTAACTCCAGTCCCTACCATTACATCCTTTCCTAGTCCCTAGCTGCTGTCCAACATAGGTCTACGGTTATAGACTCATTGGTTGGAGACAAATAGTCGGAAAGGAACAACAGCAGAAATTCGAATTGGTAGTTAGTAACATCGTTAAATTGATGTCATTTCGATCAAAACCATCCTCAATCGCTCACTCGACGCTCCACTCATTCATTCAAAACACTCACTCAAATCGATCAAAAACGCTCCGAAATCATTAGAAAACATTTAGAAATTGTTTGAGACGATCAGCATTTTATTAAAAAACGATTAAACTATTCTACCCTTTTATTGGCTGGTGTGGATTTTAAAGTGCCTGACTGGTCCATGATCACACAATCACCGAAATGGTGCGTAAATATTTATTAAAGGGAGTAAATAAATATTCCTAATTTTGTTAATCTTGAACAAAATTAGCGATATTGGATTACCTCCTCTCAATCTCACTCAAAACTCGGTCTACACACGCATTCAATTTCGTTCCAAAATTATCCATCTTAATTCAAATCGATCAAACTATTCTACGATTCTTTTGGTTGGTGTGGATTTTAAGTGTCTGATTGGTCCATAAACATACATAAACAGAAAGGTACGTAAATTTCATTAAAGGGAGGTAATAAATATCCATATTTTTTCATTTTGAAGAAAATTGGCGATATGGGAATACCTCCTCTTAATTTCACTCAAAAATTGCTCCACACTCATTCAATTTCGTTCCAAAATCATCCAAAAATCATCCACCTTGTCAATTTCTTAACGTTCTTAACTGAATTGCTTCATCCGAGGCTGAGGTGTACATAGTTTTATAGATGTTTATCCTTTTCTCTACCTATCTGCGGGCCAAAACCCAACGTGTTATATTAACATTTTTCTACAGTCTGATTTATACTTATTCCCTTGATACAATTTGTAAATGGCTTACATAAAGTACATCAAGTTACAAGTTTTATTCATCATAATTTAGGCCTCTGGCCCATATTACAAATAGTGTTTACAAATACATACAAAAGAGTGACGATTATTTAAATAGAATTAAAGCATTTTTTATGTCAGATTGCTGGTATTATTTCAAATTTGGTATATGATAATAAAGATCATATTATGAATGTAGATTTTATCCCCGTTGAACCACCGAGATAGCATAACTACAGTTTAAACAAACTGTAGTTATAGTACTCCGGCAGTTCATCATCTTTAAACTAGCCAATCCGTGTACAGGGGGCTATTCCTTGTTCAGGAATGTGTTTAATAGTAATACATGTATAAAAAAATATATTTCTACTATTCGATGTTAACTACAAAGAGGTTACAAAAATAGCAATGTTGCATAGCTTATTTTGGGATCTAAATTTCAACTTCATACCTTCGGTCAATTACTGACCAAAAAGATTATGCATTAGATTGATCTAAAGACTTTGGCTCAACTTTTCCTTTCGTACTTTAAATGCTTCATAAAGATATTTCGATAATGCTTTTATATTTGAAAATTTAACATCAGACATTATGCTGTAGAATAAGGCTGTGCTTGGATAATGATTTTTCCAATCTATTGGAAAATATAACGTTATTAAATGATCGTATTCGGGACAAACAAGTAAACTAGAAAGCCATGAATGGCTTGAGTCGCTCCACAGGCTTGAAATTCTTGTAAAAGCAAATAAATGTTTTGACTAGATTTTTAGATATTTTGGATTCTACTGATGTTGAAAATGATTCCATCAGTTACATTCTGAGAAAATAATTTTCATAGTTTCCACTATTTAACATATCGAAGTGACCTCTGCCCATAAAATGCATATTTTTCATCCAATCAAAATAATTTTTGGTACACTGATAAAGGGTCACTCAAGGATCATACCAGTGAAATTTGGTTGATATCCAAAAATTAGATTCTGAGAAAATGATTTTCAAATTTTCCACTATATTAATATATAGAGAAATGACCTCCGCCCATAAAATACATATTTTCCATCTGATCACAATGATTTTTTGTAGACTGATAGAGGGTCACTCAATGATCATTCCAGTGAAATTTGGTTGATATCCATTAGAAACATTCTGAGAAAATGATTTTCAAAGTTTCCACTATATAACATATAGAGAAATGACCTCCGCCCATAAAATGCATATTTTCCATCCGATTACAATGATTTTTTGTAGTCTGATAAAGGGTCTCTCAAGAATCATTCCAGTGAAATTTGGTTGATATCCATCAGTTATATTCTGAGAAAATGATTTTCAAAGTTTCCACTATATAACATATAGAGAAATGACCTCCGCCCATAAAATGCATATTTTTCATCCAATCACAATGATTTTTTGTAGACTGATAAAGGGTCACCCAAGGATCATTCATGTAAAATTTAATTGGTATCCATTGATTAGAATCTTAGAAAACTCACTTTTTACCATATTTGGAATTTAGCCACGCCCATTAAATCCATGTTTTTCATTGGATCAAAATTTCTTGAACAACTTTGAAAGAGGGTGACCCAAGGATCATTCCTGTGAAGTTTGGTTGAAATCCATCCAGTAGTTTCTGAGGAGAAGATTTTTAAAGAAAAGTTTACGACCGGACGCACGCACGCACGCACGCACGGACGGACGGATGGACGCAAGACGGACACAACGCCATGACAATAGCCCCAGTGGCTTTCAGCCAGTGGAGCTAAAAATGAAATTCGTCTTCTACTGAATACGTATTTCGTTTAAGACATATTTCGCAAAAGCGATAATTGTAATCAATTTTCTGGTGTCTTCCTATTTTACGTTTAGACAATGACTAGAGCATCTGAAATTTGAGAGTGTTCGTCTTAGAACTGGATAAATATCACAAGATAGGTATTTTTCGATGTTTAATAATGATTTGAAATGTTTATAATATTTTGATTTCGGACTTGTATTAATATGTTCCTGAATACTTTTGTATGAACAATCGATAAGCCGTTGTTTAAAACTTAGTAAAAACATTTTCTTACACCGACACCGTGATTGAGCCAAACATTTCCAAATCCGTATGCATTTATTACATGTTTTATTTTTGTGGCCCAAGTATTTCTTCCGCTTTCATCTAATTGTTTTAACATTAAATAGCATTGTTTGGGATAACGAGTATTTTGCATTTCTATTAACCTAAGCCAAAATTTTACACATTGAAGCATACAAGAAACAGAAAGAGAATATCGACCGCATTCGCTCAATGCAAAGTAGTCAGTTGTTCTTTGGTTTAGACAGCAAATTCATTTGCAAAAGTCTATTGCACTTTATCAATAATTTTAGAGTATTCGTAACCCCAGATATCAGCAGCGAAGCATAATATTAACTTTACTGTAGAGTCAAAAAGTTTAAATGCATCTTTTGGGTCAAAATAGCCAAATTTCTTTTGAAACCTTGTTATACTATTATATGGTTTCATTGCTTGAGATGCTTGATTAGATTTCAACATCGTCCAACATAATCTTGAGGAAATGAGAGCTCCAAGATATTTGTGGTAAGAAACAACTTCAATTGGATTACCATCATAATACCATTTTTCATTTTTTCGAAGAGTACCCCCATTTCTAAATACTATTATTTTTGTTTTGTCTAAATTTACCTTCATTCCAACACTTAAACAAAATTTATTGATCAAATTTAATTGTTGCTGAAGACCAGTGATAGTATCTGAAACGCAGGCTATATCGTCTGCAAATAAAAGTGCAATAATTTTCTCTATATCTCGTGAAACGAAAATAACGTTGTAATACTCGCGTCTTAAGAATTCTATTAAGTCATTTATGAAGAGTATGAAAATTATGGGGGAGCTTCCACAGCCTTGACGGGTACCTCTTTGACAATGGATCGGATTGAGTAATTCGTTTTCTAATTTAATAAAACAGTTTAATTGATTGTACATTGATTTAAAATGTTCAAGAATTTTCCTGTTATACCTTTTCTTTGTAATGAATCCCACAACTTTTTGTGATTGACTTGGTCAAATGCCTTACTAAAATCTATAAATAAACAATAGAATCGGCCACGTTTTTTCGAAATATATTTTTGACCAAGTGATTGGAGGATAAATATATTGTCTATTATACTATATTAATATATTAATTAAAATATTAATATTATTTGTTCTGAATCCTGCTTGGGCTTCGTTTATTATGTTATTCCTTTCTGACCAAATTGACAATCTATTACTCAATACGTTTATAAATATTTTACACACACTATCTATTAGTGATACGCCCCTGTAGTTATCTGGATCCGTAGTGGGCCCCTTCTTGTGGAGCGGTATAGTTAAACTATTACACCATGACTTGGGAAAATTACCCGAATTATATATGTGATTAAAAAAATGAGTTAGAAATGGTAAATTGATATGAACTGTGTTTTTGTACATTTCTACACATATTCCATCTGGACCAGGGGATCGGTTAGAATGTATTCTTTTTATTGCATTATCAATTTCTTCAGGTAAAATAGGGGCATTCAGATACGAGTCATCACAAATAGGACATATGTCGAGGACATATGGACTTGAACTTGACCTTCATCGCGGCGCATAATTAGGTTCATGAATACAATTCCGATGATACTTCGGCTCGTGGCGATCAAGCATAGACTCTCAGTTACACTATGCACATAACATAACATAACAAAACATAGCACATTCTTTTTTAAAATACAAACCATTTTTTGAATAAAACTTTAACATTTTCTTTAATGGAAATGTACATGTTTGTGAAATATCAATGGGTGAACCGGGTTTTATTTTTGATACTATATGATTAGTTTACAAGAGAAAAAAATGTAATTTCAGGGTTTAGCCGTGAAGATTTACAGGCAACATAATGTAAGCTGGGTGGAATCAAACCTATATAGATTCGTATCTCAAGCATATAAATCGCGCACTTGTGAAGATGCGGTCTATCAGGGACTCTCAATATACATGCATATTTAGGGTCCGTGGGTCTATTTTTGTTTGACTTATAGTTTTGGCCATTATAATCAATATAATATCGAGAACATTCGAGCCTTCAAACTATAGAGGAATGTCGTTGATTTTTTCTAATATTTCAAATGACAGATTGTATGAATTAACAGAAAGATTCGACTTGAAAGATGAAAGCCAAGTAGGGTTTAGGGCCGGATATTCCGTAAGTGATAATCTCTTCACATTACAAAGTATGATACAAAAATACACGTGAAAACCACGTGGCAGATTCTATGTACTTTATGTTGAATTTATTTGATTATTTGGTGCACGAAAAATTGTTCAATATTCTATACCAGAGGGGGATGGGGGGTAAATTTTTCAAAGTTATGATATCAATGTATTCCAATCTCCGTGCCTGTTTGCGTCTTGATGATAAGATTTCTTCTTCTTTTAGGTGTAACACAGGTTCCAGGCAAGGGGACATAACTAGTCCAATAATCTTTAATCTTTTCATTCAAGAGTTATCGGCTTTGATTAAAGGATCGTGTCCAGGAATCTATATATCTGAAAATGTCTCATCTATTCCATGTTTATTATATGCAGACGACGTTGCTCATTGTGTCGACACAGTTAATAATCTACAGCGACAATTGCATAAACTATCAGAATTTTGCACTGAAAATGAATTAGAAGTTAAAATAGATAAAATAGAGATCGTCGTTTTTAGAAACGTTGGTCCATTAAGATCAAACGAAGAGTGGAATCTCAATCGAAGACCCGTTGAAATAACTTCAACATATAAATACTTGGGTCTTTATGCTCAAGGAACTGAACAAGATTTTCGACCAGATATTTTTAACTGTATTAACAGTTTGGAATTTCGAAGACCTTTCCGGTTTGTAGTCCTCCCCCCCCCCCCCAATTCTCCCTCGTGTCATTTGTATTTCTAACGAAATTAGGTACGTTCTAACACCGTGTACGATGAGCGGGAATCTCTAAGGAAGTCTTGAAGAGAGGAGCTCTGTTTTGTGACAGATGCAAAGCGAGTGGCTGCATGAAAATGTATAATTTTAGCTGTTTCATTATTATTTCATCATTCATTGACAAGGTTTGATGTCAACTACAGGGTAACCCTATTGTGGCTAATCAGAGGAGGGGTGGGGTTCAAAATAAATTCCTTTTTTTTTATTTTCAAAACTCTAAATTTCGATATGTAACTTTTATAAATGATTACAAAGGCTTTACAGTCAAAACGGCCCCTTTATCAATCAGGTGTCCAGTCAACTCGGGCCCATTTTCAACTCGGCCACCAGTCAACTTGGCCCATAGGCAACTTGTCCCAATGTATCACATGGCCAAAAAATTATACCAAATCTATTTAATTTATTCAATCTTTGTTCAACTGTGAGGAAATGTGTGTATGGACCAGCAATTTTAAACAGTTAAATTGTATTTTGAAAATTATTGTAGGAATTGCAAATATTCAAACAATGCATTTAAAGCTACTCTTTCACAGATTGGGGAAATGTGCTTTTTGAAATTTTTTGCAAAAATCAGAAATAACGACCTCATCATGTTGAAGCCTTTTAAAGATAAGATTCAATCTGGTAATGCACGGAAAGAAAGACCGTTATTCCTGAATTTTGCAAAATTCTTTCTGAAAAATAAAGCAACTACTAACGCCTAAAAAATTAATTTTCTCCAATTTCTAGCCAACTATTTACACATGTGCATTCCACATGTTTGTCTTATTCAATCAAAGATTAAGGTAAAAGTATTTGACAGCTAGAAACTTCATATCAATACAAGCAACAATGTAAGATTATTCACAGAAAGTAACAATTTTCCAATTTATAGACATGAAATAAATAGACTGGATCCCTTACCGATCCTGACGCTTTGAAATAATAAAATACAAAATGATTGAAATATGTTGTTTTTTAGTGCCAATGACCTTGGGCCATTCGTAATCATCTAAAGATACACACATTTCTAAATTTTAGAACAAGCTTTGTACTTTTCTATGAAAAACTGTGAAATAGCAGCTTTAACAGGTTAGTGAGATGGCCCATTAGGGCAATATTGCCTGATTGGGCAACCATACTTGAAATTCAAAGAAAAGCTAAAATTTTCTGAAAACTACAAAATACAGTAAAGTGCATAATCAAATTTTTGGAGACCACAAATGCTACCTCAGCTATGAAATACTATTCATTTGGCTAATTTCGGTCTATCTTTATACACCCAGTTGTTTGTAGTTTGCATTGAAGTTGGCCCAAGGGATGTGAAATTAAAAAATATCCCGCCTAAGACTCCACAAAGTTTGAACTTCAACATCTTTTAACAATTTCATTTTGCCATTTTTAAAATCATTGTCTAGTCTAAGCAAATAAAATTGCTAGGGTGTGGAAATAGGTATTTTCTCTATTTGTCCCTGGATAAGTAAAACATAATTTTCTTCTTGTGCAGGATCAAAATGAACTTGTCCGCAAAAAAAAGGTGAATAGATGGATTATAAAAGTTATTGTTTTTATAGAAGAAAATGCTTGAACCCAAACAATTTTTTCTACTGATTTATATACTCTTCAAAAAAAGTTCTTTGACACTGATTTAACATACTATTTTTCTGAGTTCATGTAAAAACTTCATTGAATTTTGATTGATTTGTGAACAGTAATTAGGATGTAAGAATATCACATGTAATGGCGATAAATTACTCGACTACATTTCTCAATAGAGACGTCAACGTCAAATAACGTAAAATCTGACTTCTCATTCAGCACGTGCAGTTCCAGATTAACTGAATAGTCTTGATAGCTCTCCATTGTGTTGTGGATGAAATGCCATTGCTTGATTGCTTTTTAAATTGAACGTCTAGGCACACATCTGTAATGAAAACATGTCAAACGAACAGAGGAACAATGTCATTAAGTTTTTGGTCCCCACAAATCAGGCTCTATAAGACAAGCCGTTGCAAATGACTTTGATGTTTCTGGTCAGACTATCTTTTACCTTTTGCACCGCTATAATATATCTCACAGCATTATGTATATATATATATATATATATATATATGTATATATTAGTCTGAAGCTGGATAACAACGTTCGTCCAGGACGTCGAATGACCTAACAATATATGGGATTTTTCAATCTAACTGCTACGTCAACGACCAGTTAGGTTTCCAGTCTAAGTTGGATCTCTGGTGAGAAAGTGTGTAACCAGATAGGAGAGGTCAAATTTGCCATTAAAAGATGCGTGTGACGTAACATCCTAAATCAACATCTCCGTTACATATCTTTGATCAAAAAGGTAATTTTGTTTTAATACAGTGTTAAGATGCATTGACTCCACCTTCATTGATTAACTTTGCTCATACATATTTATGTCGAAATTATAATATGCTTATAGATCAAATGTCAAAGAACTTTTTTTGAAGAGTATATATCTATACTAGTCAAAAGATCTAACAGGCCTTATGATAAATATAGGCAATGCTCAATAAGTAATAGTCTATTTAAAAAAGTCAAACATTTCTTTAATTTAGAAATAAAATTGCATAGGTTATCCTTACTTTAACTAAAGTTTTGCTGTTGAAACCTTTGAGCAAACGCAGTTACCCTCCTTTTCAAAATTTACAAATGTTAATATCGAGTATGACCTCCTTCTGCAGCTACCACCACTTCACATCTCCTTCTCATTGAATGAATGTAAGGTCGAATTTTAATCTGAGTTAGTCAATTCCATTGTCTGACAACCTCTTGACGAAGTTCCACAACTGTCCGTGGTGTATTAATTACGATACGTAAGCGTCTGTCTATCAGATCCCAAATGTGTTGGGGTTCAAATCTGGTGAATATGTTGGCCAGTCCATCACTTGCACATTGTTATCCAGGGGTTGAAAAATCTTAAAAACCCAACTAGTCCTGTAGGACTAGTAACCATAAATTTCAACTCGCCCTTAAAGCAAATGAGCTCGCCCTTCAAAATTAATAAAATGTAAGTTAGTCTTATCACAAGAACACAAGTCATTTGAATTGGTTGAAATTTTCATCCCGGTATAATTTTAACTCATAGTGAAAGTACTTTATGAAATCAGAACTTTCCACCCAGTGTGCATGGAAAGGTATGTTCATATGACATGCGTAGAAAGGTATGTTCATATGACATGGTTTGCTATTTTGTATTCAATATTAAAGAGATGGGTAATCTATGTGGTCTCAACATGTACAGAAGAATATGTTAATGAGCAACACAGATAATAAGGAATTTGGGATATTAGCAACCTGGACCACAAAACCATTTCTTCTTTGGCCTATGAAAAATCCGATAAATAATCGGCACTCTCAGTATCATTGAATCTCACGAATAATAGAAACAAATTTTTTGAACTAGTACCATATTTTATTGAATATTACAAACATTGGGAAGATTAAATGCGAATAAAAAAAATATTAAAACACAAATAAAAAAGTTTTGACCTGGAATAACTTCTTTGCTATAGATATATTTTTCTTTTGTTGTCCGAGTGTAAGCTGCGCTTTTAAACAACCAATGTTATCCCACTCGGCTTTTTGAAATTATAATTGGCTATCGTTGAAATGCGACCTGCTCCCCTTTTGTGTGTGTGTGTGTGTGTATTTATTTTGTTTTTTTGTTGTTTTATAATTTTTTACAAAAAGGAAATCTCTAAAACCATCCCTAACATCTTTCTCAAAGAATTTGAAGGCTTTTGAAAGGGTGCAGATATGATTGAAAGCAGCAAGTGTACATTACCGAAATTAGATTAATTATGCATGCATAAAAATAGTTGTTTCGAAATAATTTACTAACTAAAATTACTTACTTCAAATAAGAAACATAATCCTTGTCAAAATATCCGAGTGGTAAAGATGTGAGAATATCATAAGATTTATTTTGAAACCAATCTTTAATATGACGTCACTGTATAAATTTCTCGGAGAATGGCCCGACTTCAATGGGACCGCCGAACACCTGTACTGGGCGAGGTCATCTGTGTTTTCACAGCAACACAATTTTCTCTCGTGTTTACACGATAGTCTCATTAAATAGTCGCATAAATAGTGGATATAAAAATATAACGGATAGTCTTTAGAAGGGTAACTGAATTTATTTTGGCCCATCCAGTTTACGACTCTCATCGTCGGAACATTTTTTTTTTCAATGACAATCTGCAATTTAGAAGCCGTTGGAAATCGGGAAATATTAACTGCAACTATGATGCCAAATTGCAATGGTCATTTGTTTAAAGATAAGGTTTTCCTTGCATGATTTAAAGCCTAGATTTGTACTCGCCCCGTCGGACTAGCTCACCCAAAATTCTACTCGCTTTCCAGCAATGTCTACTCGCAAATATGAGCGGGCGAGTTGAATTTTCAACCCCTGTTATCGTGGTTCTTGCAGAATGGGTCGTAGCATTGTCCTGCATGAAAATCATGTTTTTGTGTGCCTGCATAAAAGGAACAACAACCAGACAGAGAACTTCAGTTTGGTATCGCTGTGCATTTAGGTTACCGCGATCACCCTTGCCTCTGTTTGGTGCTGAAGTGAATTGCCACCCTTAATTATCACCTATCCACCACCGAAAAGATCATTTTCCAGAACACAAGAGTCACGGTAACGCTCACCTCCTGTAAACCCTAGCACGACTGTCCGAATGTCTGAGATTAAACCTCGATTCATCGGTGAACAGCACTGTTGCCCAGTTGTCACGTCGCCATCGAAGGTGAGCCCTTGCCCATGCTAGACGTGCACATCGATGTCTAGCTGTCATGGACAGAGGTCAATTTTCCAAATAATAAATAGTGAAAATCATTTTCTCAGAATTTAAGTGATAGATGTCAAGAAGTTCACTGGAAAGATCCTCAAGTTACCCTTCATCAGACTAGAATGAAATATTGTGGTCAGATAAGAAAATGTTTTACTGGTGGAGGTGATATTTAGCTCCACTGGACAAAGTCCAGCTTTTTGCTAAGAATAAATTTGAAATCTTATGCTGTATTTTCATTCTATAAGGCCGCGGCAATAGCGCAGTTGGTAGCGCGCCGGACTTCTAATCCAGGGGTCTTTATTCGCACGGGTTCGATCCCCGGCCGCGGCACTTATCCTCTCCGACATTTGTCTTCCACCAATGGGTAGATAATCGTAAACCTATGTGGAATAGCAACTGGAGGCTAGGAAAGGGATGTGGTGGTAGTACTGGTGTGAGAAATACCAGGAATCCATCGTTAGGTGCTCCAGTCGTCGCGATATAACTGAAAGAATGTTGAAAGCGACGTAAAACCCCAATTCAAATCAAATCATTCTATAAGAAAATTTTGATTGAGGTAAAATATGGGTACTGTTGAGTCAGCTAAAAAGGTGCCAAATGACAATATATAAAAAATATCTTCTCTGAAATGAATTTTTGATGTAGATGATTGATGTCAGGATTGGTTTTTGGAAAGACCTCTATCTGATTTCTTTCTGAATGATTTTGTTGCTGTGTCATGGAAAAAGGGGCCTTTGTGATTCAACATTTCTTGTAACCAAACTTGTACATGAATTGACAGATTTTGTGATACTTTCATTAGATGTTACTCATCAATTGTGACAATGCACACATTTAATCTCTTAAGAATGTCATCTGGAAAAAAAAAGGGACTTTCGTTTAAGATTGTTTGTTTACTTATGATTTGAGCTCATCTGAACACACTCATTCTTTCTGACTATTTGTCTCTCACCAAATGGGTTGATAATCTTTGACCTATGTGAGATAGCAGCTGGAGGCTAGGAAAGAATGTGATGGTTGTACTGGTGAGAGAAATACCAGGAATCCATTGTTAGGTGCTCCAGCCCCCGCAATATAACTGAAATAATGTTAAAAGCAGCGTTAAACTCCATTCTATCAATCACCTGAACATAGAGTGCTCAAGGCAAGCTTTTGTGATCATTCACTGTCCATCCATCAATTGTCAATCTGTCCATCACAATTTCTATAAACATCTCCTAAACCACTGAGCCAATTGAGCTAAAACTCGGCAGGAATTTTTTGTGGATGAAGCTCTTCAACAGTTGTTGGAGAATTTGATTCCATCAAAAAACTAGTTGCCATGGTAACAGAAAGGCTGAAAGTTGCAGAAAATCTTAGAAAAAAATCCTCACCTAAACCATGAGACTCGGTAGGGATGTTCCTTAGGTGAAATTCTACCAAAATTGTTGCCTCTGTCATAGCACTGTTGGTAGCATGTGGGAATGTCAATGTAGAGAGTCAGGGTTCAATCCCAAACAAGCTGCCGTCATAGCCTAAGTGGTAGGGCGTCGGACTGTCAATCTAGAGGTCTTGGGTTCGATCCCTGATGATGGCACTCATTCTTTCCCGCTATTTGTCTCTAACCAATGGTTTAATAATCGTAGACTTATGTGAGATTGCAGCTGGAAGCTAGGAAAGGATGTGATGGTTGTACTGGTGAGGGAAATACCAGGAATCCATAGTGAGGTGCTCCAGCCACCATGATATATCTGAAAAAATGTTGAAAGTGGCGTAAAACTATTCATTTAATCAATCATGAATATAACTATTATACTTTACAAGACATGCTCCGTAAAAAAAAAATCTATCAAAAATAACAAAGGGCAATAAATCATGGAAAATTTAGCCCGAGTTAAAGTTCTTCTGCACTTCACTCTATAATACTGCAAAAAATACAACTTGGAAGCTTCAAGTCAATTGGTGATGAGGTATTAAAGTTATGCTCTGGACAACAAAGTAGACTGTGCCCAGATTAGCCATCAGTATAATATGCCAGACACTTTCATAGACAGATGAATATATTTTTGTTATTCTCTCAAAAACTTTAAGGCACAGAATCAATAATTAAATGAATAACCATTCAGATGTCATGCTTTTCCATATACTATGATTTTTGTACAAAGTGACACCAAATGAAGGATACAAGCCTTAGATCACTGGTGAGTAATTTATATGCTCCCCGAAGGGAGAGCATATAGCCGCCGCTTTGTCTGTCCGTCCGTCCGTCCGTAATTCCGTCCGTCCGTCCGTCCATCCCCACCTATTTCTCTATAACCCTTGGGCCAAATCAAATGAAACTTACCATGTGAACTCCCTATGATATAGTGATGATGCATCTGTGACGGATTTTGGATTTTAGGCCTCGTCACGGGAAAAGGGGACTTAGGTTAAAAAACAGTTTTCCCTAAATTTCTCCTAGTCCAACTGTCAGAATTTAGTGAAATTTCATATTTGAGTATCAAATCAGATGCCCTTTACTATAAAAAATTTGAAATTAACGTAAAAAAAAATATATCATGGAAAAAGGGGGCGAAATGTTTGTTTCCTTTACGTTAGCATGTGAAATAGTTATTCCATCCGTCCGTCCCCACCTATTTCTCCTTAACCCTTGGGCCAAATCAAATGAAACTTACCATGTGAACTTCCTATGATATAGTGTTGATGCATCTGTGACGGTTTTTGGATTTGAGGCCTCGTCACGGGAAGAGGGGACTTAGGGTAAAAAAACAGTTTTTCCAAAGTATTTCCTAGTCTAACAGTCAGAATTTAGTGAAATTTCATATTTGAGTATCAAATCAGATGCCCTTTACTATAAACAATTTGAAATTTACGTAAAAAAAATATATCATGGAAAAAGGGGGCTAAATGTTTGTTACCTTTACGTAAGCATGTAAAATAGTTATTCCGTCCGTCTGTCCCCACCTATTTCTCTATAACCCTTGGGCCAAATCAAATGAAACTTACCATTTGAACTCCCTATGATATAGTGATGATGCATCTGTGACGGTTTTTGGATTTGAGGCCTCGTCACGGGAAAAGGGGACTTAGGTTAAAATCAATATTTCCTAAATTTCTCCTAGTCTAACAGTCAGAATTTAGTGAAATTTCGTATTAGAGTATCAAATCAGATGCCCTTTACTATAAAAAATTTGAAATTAACGTAAAAAAAAATATATCATGGAAAAATGGGGGCTAAATGTTTGTTACCTTTACGTTATCATGTGAAATAGTTATTCCATCCGTCCGTCCCCACCTATTTCTCCTTAAGCCTTGGGCCAAATCAAATGAAACTTACCATGTGAACTTCCTATGATATAGTGTTGATGCATCTGTGACGGATTTTGGATTTGAGGCCTCGTCACGGGAAGAGGGGACTTAGGGTAAAAAAACAGTTTTTCCAAAGTATTTCCTAGTCTAACAGTCAGAATTTAGTGAAATTTCATATTTGAGTATCAAATCAGATGCCCTTTACTATAAACAATTTGAAATTTACGTAAAAAAAAATATATCATGGAAAAAGGGGGCTAAATGTTTGTTACCTTTACGTAAGCATGTAAAATAGTTATTCCGTCCGTCTGTCCCCACCTATTTCTCTATAACCCTTGGGCCAAATCAAATGAAACTTACCATTTGAACTCCCTATGATATAGTGATGATGCATCTGTGACGGTTTTTGGATTTGAGGCCTCGTCACGGGAAAAGGGGACTTAGGTTAAAATCAATATTTCCTAAATTTCTCCTAGTCTAACAGTCAGAATTTAGTGAAATTTCATATTAGAGTATCAAATCAGATGCCCTTTACTATAAACAATTTGAAATTAACGTAAAAAAAAATATATCATGGAAAAATGGGGGCTAAATGTTTGTTACCTTTACGTTATCATGTGAAATAGTTATTCCATCCGTCCGTCCCCACCTATTTCTCTATAACCCTTGGGCCAAATCAAATGAAACTTACCATGTGAACTCCCTATGATATAGGGATGATGCATCTGTGACGGTTTTTGGATTTGAGGCCTCGTCACGGGAAAAGGGGGCTAAGGGTAAAAAAACAGTTTTTCCAAAGTATTTCCTAGTCTAATGGTCAGAATTTAGTGAAATTTCATATTTGAGTATCAAATCAGATGCCCTTTACTATAAACAATTTGAAATTTACATGAAAAAAATATATCATGGAAAAAGGGGGCTAAATGTTTGTCACCTTTACGTTAGCATGTAAAATAGTTATTCCGTCCGTCCGTCCCCACCTATTTCTCCTTAACCCTTGGGCCAAATCAAATGAAACTTGCCATGTGAACTCCCTATGATATAGTGTTGATGCATCTGTGACGGATTTTGGATTTGAGGCCTCGTCACGGGAAGAGGGGACTTAGGGTAAAAAAACAGTTTTTCCAAAGTATTTCCTAGTCTAACGGTCAGAATTTAGTGAAATTTCATATTTGAGTATCAAATCAGATGCCCTTTACTATGAACAATTTGAAATTAACGTAAAAAAAAATATATCATGGAAAAAGGGGGCTAAATGTTGGTTACCTTTACGCTAGCGCGTAAAATACAGTTATTCTTTCATTTCTCCTAGTCTTATGCTCAGAATTTGATGAAATTTCACATTTAAGTAGCAAATCAGATGCCCTTTACCATAAACTATTTGAAATTTGTGTCTAAAAATATGTCATGCAAAAAGGGGGTTTAATGTTAGTTACCTTTATGTTTGCTGTATAAGATAACACCTTATTTGAGTCCTTGCAATCTGACCACAGAGCATATCTCCTAAAGTATAATAGCTATCAACTTGAAACTTTATTGGTGGATAGATCTTAAGGAGGAGAAGTGCAGTGCACAAGAACTACAACTCTTGCTTTCATAATTTTGGAGTTATTGCCCTTTGTTATTTTTGATACTTAGATTATGTCTGGAGCATATCTCCTAAAGTATAATAGATATCAACTTGAAACTTTATTGGTGGATAGATCTCATAGCGGAGAAGTGCAGTGTACAAGAACTGCAACTCTTGCTTGCATAATTTTGGAGTTATTGTTCTTTGTTATTTTTGATATTTCTGTTGTCATGGCAGGGTGTCTGTCGGCTGAACGTGTGTGCCTCCGTTTGTAAACTTTACTTTAAAATTTTTCTCTTCATAAAGTAAAGGATGGATTCCAATCAAATTTCACAGGAATGTTCTTTGGGTGACCCTCTATCAGATTCCTTCAAAAAAATTTAATCGGTCGAAAATCATGGCTGTAGTAGGCGTGGTTAATTTCAATATATGGTAATAGGTGGCTTTTCTCAGAAAAAAATTGATGGATATAAACCAAACTTCACATGAAATAATACCCTTTATCAGCCTACAGGAAATCATTGTGATCAGAAGAAAAATAAGTCTTTTATGGGTGGAGGTCATTTCTCTATATCTTATATAGTGAAAACTTTGAAAATCATTTTCTCAGAATCTAACAGATGGATTTGAAACAAATTTCACTGGAATGATTCTTTAGTGATCCTTAATAAAAATATAAAATTTATAGTGATCTGATGAAAAATGTGTCTTTTATGGGCAGAGATCATTTATTCAGATGGGTTATATGGTTGAATATCCAATGTAGGGTAAAACAAACTATTCTGAAAGTATAAACAGATGGATTAGATATCATGGGATTCTTATTTCTGTGAAGTTGTATTAGTCTGCAAAAAATATTTTGATAAGTTGAAAAACATATTTTTAGCTCACCTGAGCACATCGTGCTCAAGGTGAGCTTTTGTGATCATTGAATGTCCGACCTGCGTTGTCTGTCCTCCGGCACCAACAATTTTAGTGTTTACACTCTAAGAGGCCACTAATATAGCCCAATCTTAATGAAACTTGTTCAAAATGCTGGCCAGGTCACAAGGATGAACCCTATTGAAAATGGAAAGGATCCATGCCATATCAAGGGAAAAAGGTCCGTAATGACAATTTTCTTGTTTACATTCTAGAGGCCACAAATATGGCCCAATCTTCATGAAACTTGGTCAGAATGTTGGCCAGATCACAAGGATGAACCCTATTGAAAATGGGAAGGATTCATGCCGTATCAAGGAAAAAGGGGTCTTAATTACAATTTTCTTGTTTACACTCTAGAGGCTACAAAAATGGTCCAATTTTCATGAAATTTGGTCAGAATATCTTCCAGGTCACAAGGATGAACCCTATTGAAAATGGGAAACATCCATGCCATATCATTGGAATAGGGGCCTTAATTACAATTTTCTTGTTAACACTCTTGAAGCCACAAAGATGGCCCAATTTTCATGAAACTTGGTCAGAATGATGGTCAGGTCACAAGGATGAAACCTATTAAAAATGGAGTCGCCGCCACCATAGCGCAGTTGGTTAGGCATAAAACTTTCAATCTGGAAGTCGTGGGTTCGATCCCCGGTGGCGGCAAATATCCTTTCCGACTTTTGTCTTTCACCAATGGGTAGATAATCGTAAACCTATGTGAAATAGCAGTCGGAGGCTAGGAAAGGGTGTAATGGTAGTACAGGTGAAAGAAATACCAGGAATCCATTGTTAGGTGCTCCGGCCGCCGCGATATAACTGCGAGATTGTTGAAAGCGGCGTTAAACCCATTCAAACAAAAATTAATCAAAGTACTGACAGTACTGAAAGCCAGGTCTTGAGTACATATAAATGGTTGAACTCGTTCTCCTTTCAGGGGGAAACAAAACATAATAAAGTACAAAAAAGTAATTGTAACCTCAAATTTTAGAGACTTGCATAAAATCTCACAAAACAAAAAAAAGCATTACAAAAATATACATACACAATATCATGAGTTTTGGTTTAAACCTATTTATTTTACATTGTTTGGGAAACAAGTTCTTACAACTTAGATTAATCCCTCTCGATTCTGCTTCCTGGAAAATTCACCAGTACTCGCGCCGAATGTGTGGGCCAATGAAAGACCCAAGATCGATAGCCGCTCCCGGGAATCGAACTGGGTCAAGAGGCAGACGCTCTACCTCTAGACCACGGACACCACACAGTGTGTGAGTACATGAGTACACTGTATTGGTCGGAGGATATGAAACACATCTAAAATAATAAAAAATATTTCAAACGATAGAAAATTGTTTTCCTTTTTCTCTTGATGATATGCAGTACTTCCGAAATGATTGGTTGAGATAACCCTATATCACCCCATTAACTATTCAACGCCAGCATCTTGTATCCTGTAGCAGACGACTTTAAAATAGATTGATTCAAAAGCAAAATATGCTCCTAATGAGTCATTTGGTATAAAAAAATCCAAAGATATTATAAAAATTGCCGACGTATCAGCCCAGCAAAGCCCACCGCTGTTGCGAAGGTCATGCTTATTGCTTAAGGATGTCGCATATGTTGCGTCTCAATTTATAAAAAAAAATAATAAAAGAAAAAAGAAAAATAGAAATAATAGAAAAATGAGAAAACTTCTCAATATCTTGCCCCAAAATGATCCCTGGATTGGATCTTTGTTGAAATTTTTAAGGGTGTTACAGACGTAAAAAAACTAAAAAAAAAAAAAAAAAAGACATGATTCGCCGATTGTGCGCCTCGAACCCACGCCGCTAATGTACAAAAGTTTGTGGGCTTCAGACGTATACGTTAGGCTATGGCCACTCCGACTAAAGGTTAGCGAATTTTAAGACTATATATTATTGATTTCCTAAAATAGGATCCTTTCCTACGGGATTTACGATTATGTAAAAAATATTCATATAGTTTACAGACCCAAAAGAATTGTCTTGTCGTTTATTTTGATTTAACTAAAATGGCAGTCAAGTTTAAGCCGAAATGATACAGCAATTAGCGGTTTGCGGTCTGTGCACACGAGGAACTACTTTTTGATTTTGGCGGTGAAGAGGTCAACAATTTCCATCCCGTCTGACAGCAATAAAGCCAGTATACTGAAAGTATACCTGGCTTTAAAAATGGAAAAGATCCATGCCAAATCAAGGGAAAGGGGACCCTAATGACAATAATCTTGTTATAACTTTGGGGACCACAATTTTGGCCCAAACTTCATGAAAGCTGTTTTTAGCTCACCTGAGCACATCGTGCTCAAGGTGAGCTTTTGTGATCATTGATTGTCCGTCATCTGTCGTTTGTTGTGCGTCATGCGTCGTCTGTAGTCATACGTCAACAATTTTACTGTTTACACTATAGAGGCCACAAATATTGTCCAATCTTCATGAAACTTGGTCAGAATGTTTGTCAGGTCACAAGGATGAACCCTATTGAAAATGGATCTGTGCCATATCACAGGAAAAGGGGCCTTATTAACAATTTTCTTGTTAACACTCTAGAGGTCACAAATATGGTCCAATCATCATGAAACTTGGTCAGAAATATTTTTATGTCACAAGGATGAACCCTTATGAAAATGGGAAAGATCCTCGCCATTTCATGGGAAAAGGGGTCTTGATGACAATTTTCTAATTTACGTTCTAGAAGCAACAAATATGGCCCAATCTTCATGAAACTTGGTCAAAATGTTTGTAAGGTCACAAGGATGAATCCTATTGAAAATTGGAAGGATCCATGCCATATCACAGGAAAAGGGGCCTTAATGACATTTTTCTTGTTAACATTCTAGAGGCCACAAATATGGTCCAATCTTCATGAAACTTGGTCAGAATGCCTGTCGCATCAAAAGGATGAACCCTATTGAATATGGTAAGGATCCATGCCAAATCACAGGAAAAGGGGCCTTAATCACATTTTTCTTGTTTATGCTCTAGAGGCTACAAATATGGTCTAATCTTGATGAAACATGGTCAGGATATTTGTCAGGTCACAAAGATGAACCCTTTTGAAAATGGTAAGGATCCATCCAATATCATGGGAAAAGGGGTCTTAATGACAATTTTCTTGTTAACATTCTAGAGGCCACAAATATGGTCCAACCTTCATGAAACTTGGTCCGAATGTTTGTCAGGTCACAAGTAGAAGTCCTTTTGAAAATGGGCCTGATCTGTGCCATATCACAGGAAAAGGGGCCTTAATGACATTTCCTTGTTTACATATTTGAGGCCACAATATGGTCCAATCTTTATGAAACTTTGTCAGAATGTTTGTCAGGTCAGGATGAACTTTTGAAATAGGAAGGTTCCATGGCACATCAAGCAGTCCGAGGCTAGGAAAGGGTGTTATGGTAGTACAGGTGAAAGAAATACCAGGAATCCATTGTTAGGTGCTCCCGCCGCCGCGATATAACTGCAAGATTGTTGAAAGCGGCATTAAATCCATTCAAACAAACAAACAAAACGAAAGGCCTAAATGACAATAATCTTCTTTTCAGTCTTAGAGGCCTTAAATCATAAATGTACATTTATTACTTTTGCTGGAAAATTTGATCTTTTAAATGAGACAAAGATACGAAGGTGAGCGATATAGGACCATCATGGTCCTCTTGTTTTATAGAAATTATCTTCTTTATGACATCTGCCTATTAAATTGATGTGATGTCCCAGGGGTCAAAGAGACTCGGGTGAGCGATCTAGGACCATCATGGTCCTCTTGTTTTTATTGACAGAGGACATTCTAACATATATAGTGAATATTTGATCACCCTTTTCGTATCATTTAAATGATGAATTCTTCTAGACTTTTAAAATTAATTAGGTGTAAATATTATAGATTAAAAGGAAAAAACCTTTGTTGAAATCCAAATGTATAGAAACATTGGTTGAAATAAGTAGTCTGAGAATACCCCCTGAGCATTGGTCAGTTTAGTGAAGAAAGGGTGACTCTGCACAGAGAGTACAAGTGGTGTAAAATGATGTTCTGACCTCCCAAGGTTCAAAGTGGTGTACAAAGAGCTGAGTTGGTTGCACTCTATGGCATTGGGCAGAATAAGATAAATATATTGGATTGAATATTTTACTTCTTCTTAGCTCACCTTAGCACAAAGTGCTCAAGGTGAGCTATTATGATCATACGATGTCCGGCGTCTGTCATCAGTCGTGCGTTGTCAGTCGTCAGTCGTCCACAATTTCTTTAAACATGATTTCTCGTCCTAAACTAGTGGGTCAATCATCATGAAACAAAAATGTTCCTTGGGTCAAGCTCTTCCAAAGTTGTTCAAATGAATGAAGTCTACCCTTTACTTTCCCTTTACTGTTTACAAAGAGGGTGAAAATATGAAAATCTTTAAAAATCTTCTCTGAAACCAGAAGGCAGACAGCTTTCATATTTGGTATGTAGAATCATCTAGTGGACCTCTACCAAGTTTGTTCATATCAAGACCCTGTGGTCATATTTGGGCTCCACCTGGGCGCAACCCTTTTTACAACATAGAATAAGAGAGCGAAACTCTTTTGAAATCTTCTTCTCTGAAACCAGAAGGCACACAGCTTTCATGTTTGTATGAAGCATCATCTAGTGGGCCCTTACCAAGTTTGTTCATATCAAGACCCTGGGGTAATATTTGGGCTCCACCTGGGCGCAACCCTTTTAGCTCATCTGAGCATGATGGATGAAAATAGGAAAACTTTCAAAAATCATCTTCTCTGAAACTAGAAGGCAGACAGCTTTCATATTTAGTTTGTAGCATCATCAATGAACCTCTTTGAAGTTTGTTCATATCAAGACCCTGGGGTCACATTTGGGCTCCACCTTGGTGCATCCTGTTTTACATAGAATCAATGAGTGAAAAGGTATATTAACGTGATGTCCCAGGGGTCAAAGAGACACAGGTGAGCGATCTAGGACCATCATAGTCCTTGTTATCATTAGTTAGAATTTTGATTTGATGACAATCAATTATTGTGTCAGTAGTAACATTCTTTTAGTAGTTTTTAATGAAAACCAAAAAGATCCACAATCAAAATTTTGCAGACATAGTACCAGTATATTGTGCAGTAGCATTCTAGTGTTGATTTTAACCAAATTTTACTAGAATGATCCTTTTGTGACATATTATCAGACTGCACAATATTATTGTGATTAAAGAAAAAATTGTGTGTAACAGGTAGAGGTAAATTTTGATTGCTATTTACTGATCATGAGTTTTTTATGCAGAAATATTTCAGTATATGACACTTTAAATCACTTATTTACTTGAAATAAAAATTCACTCATTTATTCAATTTGATTTTTGTTTAAACAGCCTTTCCATCCTCTAATAATCATTATTAGGATATTCAGGCGCTCAAGCACCTCCAGTTTAGCTCATCAGAGCACAAAATGCTCAATCTGAACTTTTGTGATCAGCCAATGTCTGTTGTCTGTTGTCAGTCCTGCTATGTGCGTTATCCACCATCCACAATTTCTTTAAACATCTCCTAAACCAGTTGGCCAATTTTAATGAAACTTTGCAGGATAGTTTCTTGGGTCAAGTTTTACCAAAGTTGTTCAAGTAAATGAAATCCACCCTTAACTCTCCCTTAACCCTTAACAAAAAGGGTGAAAATAGGAAAATCTTCAAAAATCTTCTCCTGAAACCTGAGAAGACAGATAGCTTTCATATTTGGTATGTAGCATCATCTAGTGGGCCTCTACCAAGTTTGTTAATATCAAGACCTTTGGGAAATATTTGGGCTTCACCCAGGCCCGAACTTTTTTACATAGAATCAAAGAGCGAAAATCTTTAAAAATCTTCTTCTCTGAAACCAGATGGCATAAAGCTTTCCTATTTAGTATGTAAAATTATCTAGTGGACCTCTACCAAATTTGTTCATATCAAGACCTTGGGGTCGTATTTGGGCACCACCCTGGGGCATCCCTCTTTAGCTCTGATTATTGTAGACCTATTTGGGATAGCAGCTGGAGGCTGGGAAAGAATTTTATGGTAGTACTGGTGAGAGAAATACCAGGAATCCATTGTTAGGTGCTCCAGCCACCGCGATATAACTGAAAAAATGTTGAAAGCAGCATAAAACCCCATTCAATGAATTACTTGGGCATGAAGGGTGAAAAAAGAAAAATCTTCTCTGAAACCAGAAGGCAGACAGCTTTCATATTTGGTATGTAGAATCATCTACAAATCAACCACCCTACGTTGCAAGTGATGTCAATGGCAAATGTTAAAATAAATTCTCAATTAACTTTTTGAAAAACAACCGTCGTAATTAGCGCAGTCGGTAAAACACCCTAGTTAATGACACGTGCTTCAGGGGTTAAGTGTGTTTTTTTTCTTTTTCATAAATTCAAGATTCAAAACTTGATGCATATAAGCGATGTTATACGGAACTGTTTTGGAAAAAAAATCGTTTTCCATTTTTAGCTCCACTGGCTGAAAGCCACTGGGGCTATTGTCATGGCGTTGTGTCCGTCGTGTGTGCGTCAGTGCGTCCTTGCGTCAGTGCGTCCGGTCGTAAACTTTTTCTTTAAAAATCTTCTCCTCAGAAACTACTGGATGAATTTCAACCAAACTTCACAGGAATGATCCTTGGGTGACCCTCTTTCAAAGTTGTTCAAGAAATTTTGATCCAATGAAAAACATGGATTTAATGGGTGTGGCTAATTTCCAAATATGGTAAAAAGTGAGTTTTCTCAGATTCTAATTGATGGATACCAATCAAGTTTTACATGAATGATCCTTGGGTGACCCTTTATCAGTCTACAAAAAATTATTGTGATTGGTTGGAAAATATTCATTTTATGGGCGGAGGTCATTTCTCTATATGTTATATAGTGAAAACTTTAAAAATCATTTTCTCAGAACCTAAGTGATGGATATCAACCAAACTTCACTGGAATGATCCTTGAGTGAACCTTTATCAGTCTACCAAAAATTATTGTGATCAGATGAAAAATATTCATTTTATGGGCGGAGGTCATTTCTCTATATGTTACATAGTGGAAACTTTAAAAATCATTTTCTCAGAATCTAATTGTTGGATATCATTCAAATTTCACTGGAATGATCCTTGAGTGACCCTTTAGCAGTCTAAGAAAGATTATTGTGATCGGATGAAAAATAATGAATTTTATTGGCGGAGGTCATTTCTCAATATGTCATATAGTGGAAACTTTGAAAATCATTTTCTCAGAATCTAATAGTTGGATATCATTCAAATTTCACTGGAATGATCCTTGAGTGACCCTTTAGCAGTCTACCAAAGATTATTGTGATCGGATGAAAAATAATGAATTTTATGGGGGGAGGTCATTTCTCAATACGTCATATAGTGGAAACTTTGAAAATCATTTTCTCAGAATGTAACAGATGGATATCAACTAAATTTCACCAGAATGATCATTGAGTAACCCTTTATCAGTTTACCAAAAATCATTGTGATCGAATAAAAAATATGTTTTTTTATGGGCAGAGGTCATTTCTCAATATGTAATATAGTGTAAACTTTGAAAATCATTTTCTCAGAATGTAACTGATATATATCAATCAAACATTTTTGGTATGTTATTTGGGTGACCCATCATCAGTCTATCAAAAATTATTTTTATTGGATGAAAAATATGTCTTTTATGGGAGGAGGTCATTTCTCTTTGTTATATAGTTGAAACTTTGAAAATCATTTTCAACATCAGTAGAACCCAAAAATTTCTAAAATCTAGTCAAAACTTTTATTTGCTTTTACAAGAATTTCAAGCCTGTGGAGCGACTCAAGCCATTCATGGCTTTCTAGTTGTGATATTTATGATTACATGTGAATGAGTTGAAAAAAGAAAAAAAACCAGAAATACTGACACATCAGTACAGAATGGTAAAAGAAAATGAAAAAAAATCTTATAATGAATAAACGAGTCAATTTCAAAATAATGAAAGTAATTATTTCTATATTGATCATACATTTTAAAAGATGATAATATTACAAAAATGCGCAATCTGACAGAGGTTCGAACCTCGATATAAAATATCACTGTACTTTCGAGAGGCAGAGACGTATGTCCGAACTCACTAACTACTTGAGCTATTTTCCCACTTGTCAAGTTCAAGGGTTTTTACTATTTATTAAATCTTAAATATTTCATACAGCAATAAAATAATAAACAAATCATGACGTCACTTGCAATGTTGGTCGGTCGGACTGTAGTGGACCTCTACCAAATTTGTTTATATCAAACCCTTTGGTCACATTTAGGCACAATTTGCTTCCCTTTTTAGCTGACCTGATCATGAAGGTAAAAAAAAGGAAAAATCTTCAAGTCTTCTTCTCTGAAACCAGAAGGCTGACAGATTTCATATTCAGTATGTAGCATCATCTATTGGACCTCCACCAATTTTATTCATATCAAGATCCTGGGGTCATATTTGGGCTCCACAAGGACACATCCCTATTAAAGTATTTACATAGAATCAAAGAGCTAGAATCTTTAAAAATTCCTCTTCTTCAAAACCAGAAGGCATAGAACCCTTATATTTGTGTATCAATGGCTAAGCGCGAAACAGTTGTAACTCCCTATATGTTTATAGGGAGTTACAACTCTTTCGCGCTGAGCCATTGATATAGCATAATCAAGTGGACCTTACCAGTTTTGTTCATATCACGCCGATTGGTTCATATTTGGGCTCTGAATGGCCCCCACCCACTATTTTACATAGACACCAAGAAGGAAACCTTAAAACCAGTAGGCAGAGGCTTTACTAAATAGTTTCTATTAATTGAATTTCATCAAGTTTATTCATAACAAACCCAATATCTTTATATCAGGGCTATGCCCAGGCAAATTCTTTTTGCTCTTTGCTGAATACATTCCATGGTATTGATCTTATGTAGAAATGATCTCCTTATTGACATCTGCCTATTTAATTGATGTGATGTCCAAGGGGTCAAAGAGACTCAGGTGAGCAATCTAGGACCATTATGGTCCTCTTGTTTGATTACTTATGTCTTTGATTACCTTGCTTTTTTGGCAAAAGGGATAAAGTAATGATCTCAATCCTTCATTTATTTTGTCATTCTACCTTTCTGTCATCCATCAAACTGTCATTAAATTTGAATGCACCATGCCGCCGTCATAGCACAGTTGGTAGCGTGTCGGACTGTCAAACTAAAGGTCCCGGGTTAGATCCCTGACGGCAGCACTCATTCTTTCCAACTATTTGTCTCTCACCAATAGGTCGATAATCATAGACCTATGTGAGATAGCAGCTGGAGGCTAGGAAAGGATGTAATGGTAGTACTGGCGTGAGATACCAGGATTCCATTGTTAGGTGCTCCAGCCGCCGAGCTAAAACTGAAATAATGTTGAAATCAGCGTAAAACCCCATTCAATTGAATGCACCATACCCCAAAGTACAGTTCATTCATTTTTATACTGCATAGATGCAAAGATTTGTTTAAGGGGAACACACTTCATAAATAATATTTTTTGCTTATTTTTGAAGTTATTTAGGTGTTTAAAAAGACCATGACTCTGATTGTAAAATAGATAATGATTTAAATCTTTATAGGTGGTAAGATCTCATTAGGGAAAAGTGCAGTGTATATTAACCATTTAATGAGCTTACATTATTTAAAAGTAAATTGATGTATAGAACAGTTGAAACTGCCTTTAACCATATGGGAAGTTTGACTGTTTCACATAGAGTGATTAATTTGCCCTTGTTGTTTTAAAGACTATTTTCATATATTAAAAGCCTTTAAAAAATACTATAATCAACTTGAAACTTCTGATAAAAAATGTAAGTGGCCTTTCAACTTACATTGTTACTTTCATTATAATCTTTTGGGCCACCAAAACATTGTAACTCATGATTAAACAATTGGAAGTAACAATGTTTTGCTCACCTTCAATTATTTGTTTTTAGGAATGCCAGAAAAGCCCTTTATTTTTCAATGTAACATGGAAATTTGTCCATGAAACATGGATCACTTTCCATGTTACATGGAACTTTTTCCATGAAACATGGACATTTTCCATGGTATTCCATGCTAAAGTCCAGCCTTTGGGCATGGAATACCCTGGAAAAAATCAATGCTGTCTTTCAAATACTCAATGTCTCATGGAAAAGCCTGGAAAATTTTCCATGAAACATGGAATTTTTTCCATGATATTCCATACTAGGTCGAGCCATGGATTTCCATGGAAAACCCTGAAAATTTATGCTGTCGCTCCACTACTCCATGTTCATCAAAAAGCAGGAAAAATTTCCAGGGATTTCCATGGAAAAGCCTGGATTTTTTTCCATGTTACAGGGACAACTATTCAGGTGTTTCCATGTTTTTCGCACCAGATATTTCCATCAGCACCCTAAAAAAAGGCTGGAAAATTTTGTTTAAATATCTAGCCCTGGATTCCTATGAAAATCCATGCCACAACAGGGACTTCATACAGACAGACATCTCCTGAACCACTGGGAAGATTTCAATGAAACTTTACTGGATCGTTCCTTTGGTGACCCTCTTCAAACATTATTATCATTTTGAGCCAGAAATCTTTGAATATCCCCCCATGAAGCATTTGGCCAATTTCAGCAAAACTTTACCAAAATGTTTCTTGGGTGACCCTTTTCAAAATTGTTCATGAAATTTTGATTGGCCCATGTTTTATTGGCCCATAAATATGGGTGTGGCAGGGTGGTTTTATTTTGGGGCGGAAATATTTGAATGATTTCTTCTCCTGAACCACGGAGCCAATTTTAATCTTACCATCTCCTCCTGAACCATTGTGCCAATTTCAATGCAATTTTACCAGACTTTTCCTTCGGTGACCCTTATCAAAAACGTTCACGAAATTTTGATGAGCCTATAAATATAATTGTGGCATGACAGGGCTTAAATTGAGCCAGAAATCTTTAAATGACAACTCCTGATACACTGGGCCGATTTTAATGAAAATTTACCATGATGTTCCTTGGAAGACCCTCATCAAAAATTGATTGGGAAATTTTGATTGGCCCTTAAATATGGGTATGGCAGGACGGGGCTTTTTTGAGTCTCCTCAGTAATGAATTGGTTTGCAGGGTCTATTATCACTTTAAATTCTTGTAATAACATCTCCTCTTCTACATTAAGGCAAATGTGAATGAAACTTTGTCAGACAGTTACTTTGATGAGGTCCACTGGATGAATAAAGTTCTATTTATATTTATCCTAGGGGCTTTTTATTTCACAGGAAAACCTATTAGGTTAATGACTTTCAAATAAGACCATCTTGAGACAGTGACCTTGACCTTTTACAAAAAACATTTCCCCAAGACTTTATATAACTAAACAAGATGTGTTTGTGAAACACGAATGCCCCCGGAACGGCATTTTTATGCCCCCGTATCGAGAGATCGGGGGCATATTGTTTTACTCGTGTCCGTCTGTCTGTCTGTCTGTCCGTCTGTCCGTCTGTCCGTCCGTCTGTCCGTCTGTCCGTCCGTCCGTCCGTCTGTCCGAAAACTTAACCCGAAAACTTAACCTTGCCAATATCTTTAAGCCTATTCAAGATACAAAGCTAATATTTGGCATGATGATAGATCTCAATGATCCGCATCCGCTGGTACCAAAGTCAAGGTCATGTGACAAGGTCAAGGTCATCTGTCAAGGTCAAACTTTGAAAAAAAATGCCGTTCCGGGGGCATTCGTGTTTCACAAACACATCTTGTTTTTCAAAGTTTGACCTTGACAGATGACCTTGACCTTGTCACATGACCTTGACTTTGGAACCAGCAGATGCTGATCATTGAGATCTATCATCATGCCAAATATTAGCTTTGTATCTTGAATAGGCTTGAAGATATTGGCAAGGTTAAGTTTTCGGGTTAAGTTTTTTCAAAGTTTGACCTTGACAGATGACCTTGACCTTGTCACATGACCTTGACTTTGGTACCAGCGGATGCAGATCATTGAGATCTATCATCATGCCAAATATAAGCTTTGTATCTTGAATAGGCTTGAAGATATCGGCAAGGTTAAGTTTTCAGGTTAAGTTTTCGGACAGACGGACGGACGGACGGACGGACAGACGGACAGACGGACGGACAGACGGACAGACGGACAGACAGACAGACAGACGGACATGAGTAAAACAATATGCCCCCGATCTCTCGATACGGGGGCATAAAAACTTTAACCAAAAAACCTTAACTTTGCTAACTTTTCTGAATGCTTTACCTACATGTAGGAATATCATAACTTCATATAAACACTTAGCAGGTGATAGGCTTTTCCTAGAAACCAGGTCCTTGACAATTTGGCTTTATCTTTACCTTTTATGGACTTTAATCGAATAATCTTAACCAAAAAACTTCAAACCTGCTTATATTTTCTAAATGCTATACTAGGGACATCATGACCTTACACACACACTCATAAGGTGATAGGCTTTCAACAGTAACCAAGGTCCTTTACAATTTGACCTAAAATGAGTGCTTCTACCTTTGGCCATTATACTTAGTGTCCTTACTCAATAGATGAGATAGACTTTCTCCTGTGATTAAGTCAAATGACTTTGTGATCTTAATCTTGACTTTAGAAACTTTAACATATCACTTTAAATTTGCATATATAATCTGAATGATGATTATATTTCTCAATTGCACTATTTAGATGATCAACCTTTTATCTAATACAAAGGAATTCCATTAATTTCTTCATCTGGCTGTAGGCCGCTGTCAAAGCGCTGTTGGCAGCGCGTTGGACTGTCAATCTAGAGGTCCCAGGTTCGATCACCGACGGCAGCGCTTATTCTTTCCGACTATTTGTCTCTCACCAATGGGCGACCTATGTGAGATAGCAGCTGGAGGCTAGGAAAGGATGTGGTGGCTGTACTGGTGAGAGAAATACCAGGAATGCATTGTTAGGTGCTCCAGCCGCCACAATATAACTGAAAAAATGTTGAAAGCAGCTTTAACTATAATCAATCAATCATCTGGCTTGCTTGTGACAAGCAGCAGTTTTGTGACATAACTGAAATAATGTTGAAAGTGGCGTTAAACTCCATTCAATCAATCTATCCCTGACGGTGGCACTCATTCTTTCTGACTATTTGTCTCTCTCCAATGGGTTGATAATCGTAGACCTATGTCAGATAGCAGCTGGAGGCTAGGAATGGATGTGGTGGTTGTACTGGTGAGAGAAATACAAGGAAAGCATTGCTAGTTGCTCGAGCCGCCACGATATAACTGAAAAGCAGCAGTTTTGGAAGGCTTTTTTGTCAGTGGACAACTCTTGTTCAATATGGCTGAACAGTAAGAATGTAAATTGTAATTAAAGCATTTCTGTGTATTATTTCTTGAAAACGGCACTTTCTGAAATATCAAATATATATTTGTAATATTAGTGTATAAGGTAAAAATAAAAGTTTGTCTAGTTTGCCTTTGTCATGTAATTATCTTTGAAGGCAATTCAATTTTAATAAGAGTACAGGAGACGAAAGTGAGCCATATTGGACCATCTTTTAGTTCAAAATACCAAATCCATGAAAATCTCTTAGCATTTTCAGCTGCTTCAAAAGAAAAATTGATCAGCCTCACTCTTTAAGTTTGGGGTCTTATTATGGGAAATTAGAATAAGCCAGGTATCATCCCATGCTTACATGTTTTTTAGCTCCACTGGCCGAAGACCACTGGGGCTATTGTCATGGCGTTGTGTCCGTTGTGCGTCCGTCCGTCCATGCGTCTGGTCGTAAACTTTTTCTTTAAAAATCTTTTCCTCAGAAACTACTTGTAAATTTCAACCAAACTTCACAGGAATGATCCTTGGGTGACCCTCTTCCAAAGTTGTTCAAGAAATTTTGATCCAATGAAAAACATGGATTTAATGGGCATGGCTAATTTCCAAACATGGTAAAAAGTGAGTTTTCTCAGAATTTAATTGATGGATACCAATTAAATTTTACATGAATGATCCTAGGTTGACCCTTTATCAGTCTACCAAAAATTATTATGATTGGGTGAAAAATATGGATTTTATGGGCGGAGATCATTTCTCTATATGTTATATAGTGGAAACTTTGAAAATCATTTTCTCAGAATGTAATTGATGGATATTAACCAAATTTCACTGGAATGATCCTTGAGTGACCCTTTATCAGTCTACAAAAGATTTTTGTAATTGGATCAAAAGTATGTATTTTTTAGGCGTAGGTCATTTCTCTATTTGTTATATAGTGGAAATTTTGAAAATCATTTTCTCAGTATATTACTGATGGCTATCAATCAAACATTATTGGTATGATCCTTTGATGATCAATTATCGTGCAGCCAAATATTATTGTGATTGGATGAAAAATATGTCTTTAATGGGCAGAGGTCATTTCTCTATTTGTTATATAGTGGAAATTTGGAAAATCATTTTCAACATCAGTAGAACCCAAAATATCTAAAAAAAAAAATCTAGTCAAAACTTTTATTGCTATTACAAGAATTTCAAGCCTGTGGAGCAACTCAAGCCATTCATGGCTTTCTAGTTTAGCAATATATCAAAGTAAAAGGTGTCCTATGACTATTTTTGACTTTCCATCTGTTTTTTATCAAATTGAGTGAGAGTTGATGACAAAGTAGATTCTCCTAGGCCCTGACAAGTGCTCATGGCCAGCACACCATGGCCTTGTTAGGCTTCCATATCCTCTTATGTTGTTGATTCTTCAGAAATCAGTCCTGTTAAAATTTCACCGGGCTATCAGTCCAAAATAAATGATGCAGTGCATAAATTATATAGAGAAAATCAAGTTTACATTATACCCTGAGTGGCTTTGATTCTTGATTGAATGCAACTCATATAATTATGGAGAGAAATGAGACACTATTGCATGAACACAATCCAATACTTTTGTTACAGGTGCTTGTAGGAACTTTAAGACCAGTTATATATAATTATGTCAATGTGTCATGCTGCAAGTATGAGGTAAAAGATAAAATAGCCTAGCAGTCCAAAAGGCTATATCCTTGTATTATGGCTGCAAGTACTGGCTGGAAACTTTTGTCATTCTTGAAACTATTAGAAGATTGCAAACTTTTTAGCTCACCTGAGCACATCGTGCTCAAGGTGAGCTTTTGTGATCATTGAATGTCCGTCGTCCGCTGTGCGTCGTTTGTCGTCTGGCGTCAACAATTTAAGTGTTTACACTCTAGAGGCCACAAATATCATCCAATCTTCATGAAACTTGGTCAGAATGTTGGCCAGGTCACAAGGATGAACCCTATCGAAAATGGGAAGGATCCATGCCATATCATGGGAAAAGGGGCCTTATTGACAATGTTCTTGTTTACACTGTAGAGGCCACAAATATCATCCAATCTTCATGAAACTTGGTCAGAATGTTGAAAAGATCACAAGGATGAACCCTATTGAAAATGGGAGGGATCCATGCCATATCATGGGAAAAGGGGCCTTATTGATTTTCTTGTTTACTCTCGAGAGGCCACAAATATGGCCCAATCTTCATGAAACTTGGTCAGAATGTTGGCCAGGTCACAAGGATGAACCCTATTGAAAATGGGAAGGATCCATGCCATATCATGGGAAAAGGGGCCTTTATGATATTTTTCTTGTTTACCTTCTTGAAGCCACAAATATGACCCAATCTTCATGAAAATTGGTCATAATTTTTGTCAGGTCAAAAGGATGAACTGTATTGAAAATGGGAAGGATCCATGCCTTATCACGGGAAAAGGGGTCTCACTGATAATTTTCTTGTTTTCACTCTAGGGGCCACAATTTTGGCCCAAACTTCATGAAAATTAGTTTTATGTAGAAATTGTCTCCTTTATGACATCTGCCTATTGAATTGATGTGATGTCTCAAGGGTCAAAGAGACTCAAGTGAGCGATCTAGGACCATCATGGTCCTCTTGTTTCAAAAATGTGTGGGCCATTTGGCACCATAGATTTGATTCTATTCAAGATTCAGAATAATATTTAGAATAAGGGCATCCCCAGCTGTTATATGGTTGACTTATTTAAGCTACCATTTTTAGTGAAGATTGAAAAGGCAAAAATATTGTAACCAGTTTAGACTCAAGAGTTTGAGTAGTGTGATCGTAAGCTTTACCCCAGTTTCGGGTTTGTTATGTTTGTTTGCCTCATGTATCATACATGTGTATATAGAAGTCATAACAGCTCTGTTGTATCACCAAAGACGGGCCAAGGCGTGCCAGAAAGGGCGTCGGTCAATTCAGGGATGACATCTGTATGACTTTAAGACAAGTTGTTTAGTATGATGAATATCAGAGGCTTGGAATAAACAAACTAACATTCCACAGGTAAATTAAAACTGAAAAATTGTCATAATAATTTTGTCTTTCCAATCTCCTGATATACTTATGCATCCAGGGATCTGCCCAAGAATCAAATAGCCCCAGTAGGTATAAAAAAGGTTTTTAGTCTGTATCTACTGATATTTTCAATGATGCAAGTTTCCAACAAGTACTGCAATTTTTCTAGGATATTTAGCCTTTTGATCTGCTAGGCTCTTTTATCTTTTACCCTATGCATAATGCTCCTTTGCTTTTAGGTTATTGATCATCTTGCTATCAATAATCATGTTTCATTTCTCTTCATTGATCAAGTTGACAACCATCATAGGGCATTGGTAGCACATCAGACTGTCTTGCAAAATGTCCTGAGTTTGATCCCTGATGGTACGCTTACTAATCCTTTCTGACTATCTGCCTCCCACCAATGGTTTGATTATCGTAGATCTATGTGGGGTAGCAGCGTTAGGCTAGGAAAGGATATAACGGTTGTACTGTCGAGAAAAATACCAGGAATTCACTTTTAAGTGCATCAGCTGCTGCAATATGACGACTGCAGGATTAATAACCCTTGTCATGCTGGTTTAAAAACCCCTTTCGAAAATGCACTCATATCAAAGTACCAAAAGCCCTAAAATCTAAGGGTGTAGAGCAATTTTCCTTTTTATGCCCCCGATAGGGAGGCATCATAAATTTGACTTGTCCGTCCGTCCGTCTGTCCGTCTGTCCGTCCGTCCGTCATTCCATCCAAAAACTTTAACATTGGCCATAACTTCCTTATTACTTAACATATTCGCATCATACTTTACCACAACATTCCTTGGTACATTACCTTTCTGTAGGCACATACTTTGGTGACCTTGACCCCTGGATGACCTTGAACATAGATTGGCCATAATTTAAAATCAAAGCGGTGTCGGGGGCATTGTCATCTTACAGTGACAGCTCTTGTTGAAAATTAATTTAATGAACAACTCTGCTTTTAAAGGGGACAAACAGGTGGTGTAGCAAAGATCAGACTGCACATAGGTGCAGGCTGATCTTTGTGTATACCTCCTACCAAAGCAGGAATATTCGGGGTTCAGCGTGATAAGGGTTACAACAAACAAATCATTTATTAAGTTGCATTAATCAAGCATCAAAGCCAGTGGGAATTGTAAACCTGATTTTCTCTATATTTTTTATTGACTGTGTTATTAATTTAGTGGTGTTATCTCAGTTAAATTTTATGGGACATATTTCTAAAGAATAGGGAACATAAGATGATGATGATGAAGCCCTTAAAGGCCATGGAATGCTAGCCATGAGCACTCGGTCTTGGCCCAGGAGAATCTACTTTGTTAATTACTTTGGCTATTTTGTCCCAAAACCTGATTAATCAAAAATAGTCTTAGGATACAGCTTTTAGAATTGATGCATTAGTCAAAAACCTGTAAACACAAAATGGTACCAACTGATTCTAATATCCGATAACAAGACACCAATTAAATAGTGTGATGCCAGGTACCATATTGATTTTTCTTTTGGAGTAGGGTAAAATGCTAGGAGATAATCGTAAAAGTCAAATTTGGAAATTTTTATGCAAATGCTGTTTCAAAATTCAGTTGACCTTTGGCACTCGATTTCAATTTTTAGCTCCACTGGCTGAAAGCCACTGGGGCTATTGTCATGGCGTTGTGTCCGTCGTGCGTCCGTCCGTCCGTCCGTCCGTCCATGCGTCCGGTCGTAAACTTTTCTTTAAAAATCTTCTCCTCAGAAACTACTGGATGGATTTCAACCAAACTTCACAGGAATGATCCTTGGGTGACCCTCTTTCAAAGTTGTTCAAGAAATTTTGATCCAATGAAAAACATGGATTTAAGGGGCGTGGCTAATTTCCAAATATGGTAAAAAGTGAGTTTTCTCAGATTCTAATCAATGGATACCAATTAAATTTTACATGAATGATCCTTGGGTGACCCTTTATCAGTCTACAAAAAATCATTGTGATCGGATGGAAAATATGCATTTTATGGGCAGAGGTCATTTCTCTATATGTTATTTAGTGGAAAATTTGAAAATCATTTTCTCAGAATGTAATTGATGGATATCAACCAAATTTCATTGGAATGATCCTTGAGTGACCCTTTATCAGTCTACAAAAAATCATTGTGATTGGACGGAAAATATGCATTTTATGGGCGGAGGTCATTTCTCTATATGTTATATAGTGCAAACTTTGAAAATCATTTTCTCACAATGTAATGGATGGACATCAACCAAATTTCACTGGAATGATCCTTGAGTGACCCTTTATCAGTCTACAAAAAATCATTGTGATCGGATGGAAAATATGCATTTTATGGGCGGAGGTCATTTCTCTATATGTTATATAGTGGAAAATTTGAAAATCATTTTCTCAGAATCTAAATTTTGGATATCAATCAAATTTCACTGGTATGATCCTTGAGTGACCCTCTATCAGTGAACCAAAAATTATTTTGATTGGTTGAAAAATATGCATTTTATGGGTGGAGGTCATTTCTCAAGGAGTTAAATAGTGGAAAATATGAAAAACATTTTCTCAGAATGTAACTGATGGATATCAATCAAAAAATTTTGGTATGATCCTTGGGTGACCCATTATCATGCAGCCAAAAATCATTTTAATTTGATGAAAATTATGTCTTTTAAGAGCAGAGGTCATTTCTCTATCTGTTATATAGTTCAAACTTTGAAAATCATTTTCAACATCAGTAGAACCCCAAATATCTAAAAATCAAGTCAAAACATTTATTTGCTTTTACAAGAATTTCAAGGCTGTGGAGCGACTCAAGCCATTCATGGCTTTCTAGTTTTCTGTGCTATCTGCTATTAATACTTCTTTTGCACCAGTGGTATAATGGTGTAGCCTGAGTAGTTCCCTGTTCTATGCTGATTTCTCTATTCTAAACTTTAGCTAATGTTACCTTACAGCCCCTGTCTGTGTTTGTAAACATATCTGAAATGCACGACAATGTTCTTAGACACCTATGTACACAGAAACTAGACTTCTATTCTCAAAGATAAGCTTCAAATTGTCATTTCAATATTGGGTAATACAAATCATTGTGACGCCATGATTTAAATATAGGCCTATCTTGATGAATATTTATGACCCGCAATATGTGGAACTCCAATTTGAATACCACTCCTTTATAGCTCCTTACCTGTTCGTGGGTGTATAACACATGACAAAATCTAATTTACATATTTTACTTCATACGGTAGATTATGAGTTTCACGAAAAAGCTGTTGTTTGTCAATTTGATTATTTTTTTATGTAACTCATCTTCCATAAGACTAAATCAAGAAAAAATATTCAGTGAATTTTACCCGAAAGAGCGTTTTTTTACTTTAAATGCAGACTAGGACTTCAATGTTTGACCTTGACTGAGGATAAAAAAATGATTTATCTAATGTAAATTGGATGAACAATACAGAGGAGCATACAATCCCCAGTATCTTTCTTTCACAAGTCAGAACTTGTACATTAGTGTTACATCTTTTGTAGACAACATTGTGGTTAACAGATAGACACACAATCTGGACAGAAACTGCTTGGCACAATTCAACAATTAGGTTGTTTGGATAATAGATTATGTTAAGTTTCACTTAAACCCCTATTATGACATTTTGACCCTTGACAGATATTTGACTAAGAAGTCTTCATAGTTGGAAAGCTAAAAGCTTATCAATGCAATCTAGTGTCATGATAATTTATCTTAAAACTATACAAATATCCCTGTGATAATCTGTCTGTAGAAAGTCCCTGTTTCAGCTCGGATTTCACTGGAAATCTTGCGCTGGGGTATTGAAACAAATTTTCCAGCCTTTTGCAGGGTGGTCATGGCATAATCTGGATGAAAAAACACGGAAAAGCCTGGATAGTTCTCCCTGTAACATGGAAAAATTTCCAGGCTTTTCCATGGAAATCCCTGGACATTTTTTCAGGCTTTTCCATGAACATGTACATGAATTTTGGAGCAACAGCATGAATTTTTAATCCAGGTTTTTTTTTCATGGAAATCTATGGCTGGACCTAGTATGGAATAACACTGAAAAAAATCCATGTTTAATGGAAAAATTAACAGGTTTTAGCTCCACTGGCTGAAAGCCACTGGGGCTATTGTCATGGCGTTGTGTCCGTCCGTCCATCTGTGCATCCGGTCGTAAACTTTTTCTTCCAAAATTTTCTCCTCAGAAACTATTGAATGAATTTCAACGACACTGTACAGGAATGATTCTTTGGTGACCCTCTTTCAAAGTTGTTCAAGAAATTTTGATCCAATAAAAAACATGGATTTAATGGTCGGGGCTGATTTCCAAATATGGTTAAAAGTGATTTTTCTCAGATTCTAATTGATGGATACTAATTAAATTTTACATGAATGATCCTTGGGTGACACTTTATCAGTCTACCAAAAATTATTGTGATCAGATGAAAAATATGTATTTTATGGGCGGAGGTCATTTCTCTAAATGTTATGTAGTGGAAACTTTGAAAATCATTTTCTCATAATGTAACCAAATGATATCAATCAAATTTCACTGGAATAATCCTTTGGTGACCCTTTATCAGTCTACCAAAACTTATTGTGATCAGATGAAAAATATGTATTTTATGGGCGGAGGTCATTCCTCTATATGTAAGTAGTGGAAACTTTGAAAATCATTTTCTCAGAACGCAATTGATGGATATCAACCAAATTTCACTGGAATGATCCTTGAATGACCCTTTATCAGGCTACCAAAAATTATTGTAATCAGATGAAAAATATGTATTTTATTGGCGGAGGTCATTTGTCTATATGTTGTATAATGGAAACTTTGAAAATCATTTTCCCAGAATGTAACCGATGGATAGCAATCAAACTTCATTGGTATGATCCTTGGGTGACCCATTATCATGCAGCCAAAAATTATTGTAATTGGATGAAAAATATGTATTAAATGGGCGGAGGTCATTTCAATATAAAGTGGAAACTTGAAAATCATTTCAACATCAGAACCAAAAATATCTAAAAATCTAGTTAAAACTAATATTTGCGATTTCAAGAATTTCAAGCCTGTGAAGCGACTCAAGCTGTTCATGGCTTTCCACTGTCCAAAGGCCAACAAGGTATTTACATGGCAGTGTGTCTGTTGTGCGTGCATGTCTGCGTGTGTACATAAACTTTACTTTAAACATCTTCTACACCTAAACCAATGTGCAAATTTTGATGAAACTTTGCAGAAATGATCCTTTGGTTACCCTCTTCTATATTCGTTCAAGAAATTTTGATTGACCCCCAAATATGGGCGGGGCAGGACAGGGCATATTTTGAGCCCAAAATCTTTAACAATCTTCTCCTCCCAAACCATTAGCCCATTTTAATGAAACTTGGCAAGAATGGTGGGGTTACTCTCTTCTAAAGTTGTTCAAGAATTTTTTTATTGACCCCGGATTTTTGGCGTGGTAGTTTGGGGTTTACTTTGAGCCCCTAATAATTAGAAAATAAAATCCTCCCAGACCATTGGCCTGATTTCAATGAAACTTTGAATGAATTATCATTGGGTTACCCTCTTTTAAAACTGTAAAGAAATTTTGATTTACCCCAAAATAAGGGAGTGGCAGGATGGGGCTTATTTTGAGCCTGAAATCTTAGAACGACATCTCCTGAACCATTTAGCTGATATAAATGAACCTTTACCAGAATGTTCTTTGGGTGACCCTTTTTAAAAATTATATGGAAATTCTGATTGACCTGTAAAATGGGGAGGCAGGATGGGACTTTTTTTGAGCCCAAAATCTTTGAAGGACATCTCCTCCTGAGCCATGGAGCCAATTAAAATGAAACTTTACCAGAATGTTCTTTTGATGACCCTTTTCAAAATATTTAAGCAAAATTTTGCTTGGCCCATTAATATGGGTGTGGCAGGGGGGGGCTTATTTTGGGTATCCTAAGTAATGAATTTATAATGGTCAATTATCACTTTAAATTCTTTGAATAACATCCCCTCTTCAACAATAAGGCAAATGTGAATGAAACTTTGCCTGAAAGTTATTTGGATGAGATCCACTGGACCAATAAAATTCAGGTGAGCAGTTTAGGGCCGTTCTGGTCCTCTTTTTTCTTTGCAGTCTGTTGAGATTTTTTTGAATTCAGATCAATCAAAGTGAAAATTGTCAAGTAATGGGTGTGAGATAAAACTTGTTTAACAATTTAAGTTTACTAAGTGTGCAGTCGCTGTCAAAGCCCAGTTGGTAGCGCATCGGACTGTCAATCTCGAGGTCAAGGGGTGCGATCCCGGAAGGCAGCACTCATCATTTCCAACTATAAATCTATGGGTTGATAATCGTAGACCTATGTGGGATGGCAGCTGGAGGCTAGGAGATGATGTGGTGGTAGTACTGGTGTGAGAAATACCAGGAATCCACTGTTAGGTGCTCCAGCCACCGTGATATGACTGAAATTATGTTCGAAGCTGTGTAAAACCCTATTCAAACAATCAAATTAATAAGTGTGATTTTTAGCTCGACTATTCGAAGAATAGGGGGGCTATTCCAGTCACCCGGGCGTCAGCATCGGCGTAATGCTTTGGTTAAGTTTTTACGTGCAAGTGTTTAAAAAATGTTTCTATTAAAGCTATTGCTTTGAAACTTTGCACATGCTTCTGTGACCATAATATCAGCATCTAGACAAAGATTCATTGCTCTGATATTGAATTTAGTGGAATTTTAACCCTTTTCAGACTTAGAAATCTTGGTTAAGTTTTTTCGTGCAAATGTTGTTTGTCTGTAATATTTCTGTTTCTATTAAAGCTATTGCTTTGCAACTTTACACATGCTTCTGTGACCATAATATCAGCCTCTCGACAAAGATTCGTTACTCTGATATTGAATTTAATGGAATTTTAACCCTTTTTCGGACTTAGAAAATCTTGGTTAAGTTTTTACGTGCAAATGTTGTATTTCTGTAATATCTCTATTTCTTCTAAAGCTATTGCTTTGAAACTTTGCACATGCTTCTGTGACCATAATATCAGCCTCTAGACAAAGATTCATTACTCTCATTTCGAATTAAGTGGAATTTTAACCCTTTTCGGACTTAGAAATCTTGGTTAAGTTTTTTCGTGCAAATGTTGTACATCAGTTATAGCTCTATTTCTACATAGGCTTTTGCTTGGAAACTCTACACATGCTTCTGTTACCATGATATCACCCTCTTGACAAAGATTTATTACTCTGATATTGAATTTAGTGGAATTTTAACCTTTTTCAGACTCAGAAATTCTTGGTTAAGTTTTTACGTGCAAATGTTGTACATCAGTTATATCTCTAATTCTATTAAAGCTATTGCATTCAAACTTTGCACATGCTTCAATGTTCATAACAACAGCCTCTTTATAAAGATTCAATTCTTTGGTATAGAATTTAGTGGATTTATAACCCTTTATGGACTTAGAAATTCTTGGGTAAGTTTTTACGTGCAAATGTTGTATTTGTGTAATATCTCTTTTTCTACTACAGCTGTTGCTTGGAAACTTTACACATGCTTCTTTGACCATAATATTAGCCCATAGAAAAAGATTCATTACTCTGATATTTAATTTAGTGGAATTTAGCCCTTTTTGGCCTTAGAAAATCTTGGTTAAGTTTTTAGGTGCAAATGTTTTATGTTAGTTGTATATCTGTTCCTACTAAAGCTATTGCTTTGAAACTCTGCACATGCTTCTGTGACCATAATATCAGCCTCTAGACAAAGATTCTTTTCTCTTGACTTTCATTTTATTGAATTTCCAATGTCGATATTGATTTGCTGTTACTATCCAGCACTAGGAATAGTCGAGCTTCGCTGTCCTCCGACAGCTCTTGTTTTTAAAGTGATATATAGATAGTTTTCTTCTATGTAATTACATATCAGCTACATGTGTTCACTTGTTCTAATAGCTTATGAATAAGTATCAACTTAGAAAAAGGCGGAATTCTTTCTGAAAGATGGTGACTTTCTTTACCTTCTATTTTCAATATCCCTCTTTCAAATCTTGATGTTTAAGCCAGTGGAGCCATGGAGGCCCTCTTGGGCCTCTTGTTCTATGAACCATGGAGAATTGGGATGACAGCATGGATTTTACTACAGGGTTTTCCATTCTCCCATGGCTGGACTTAAGTATGGAATAACCTGGAAAATTTTACAGGCTTTTCCATGAGTATTGGAATGAAAGCAGGGTTTAATTGCAGGCTTTTCCATACTACAAAGGCTGGACTTCAGCATGGAATACCATGGACAATTTTCCATAAAATAATCCTTGCTTCATGAGTTAAAATGTTTTGGAGGCCCAAAAGATGATTGTGAAAGTAACAACATAAATGGAAAGGTCTCAACAAATTAGAAGTTACAAGTTGATATAATCAACTTCTTTCTTAAGGCTATGATCAGATGGAAATAGTCTTTTAAACAACAAAGAGCAAATTGATAACTCCATGTGAACCAGTTGTAACTGTCCATATGTTTATAGGCAGTTTCAACTGTTTTATACATCACTTTTTATGCCCCCGATAGGGAGGCATCATAAATTTGACTTGTCCGTCCGTCCATCTGTCCGTCTGTCCGTCTGTCCGTCCGTCCGTCATTCCGTCCAAAAACTTTAACATTGGCCATAACTTCCTTATTACTTAACATATTCGCATCATACTTTACCACAACATTCCTTGGTACATTACCTTTCTGTAGGCACATACTTTGGTGACCTTGACCCCTGGATGACCTTGACCTTCAACATAGATTGGCCATAATTTAAAATCAAAGCGGTGTCGGGGGCATTGTCATCTTACAGTGACAGCTCTTGTTAATAATGCAAGCTCATTAAATGTTTTTATACACTGTGCTTTTCCCAAATGAGATCTTACCACCTGTAAAGATTCACATTGTTACGTTATACAATCAGAGTCATGGTCTTTTAAACAGCAAAGGGAAATAACTCCAAAAATTATTTTTCCTATGAACTGCCCTTCTTAAATATAACTTTGCACCTATGTAGTATCATAATAATTGCAATTTTACTTAAGGGGATATGCTTTATTTAAATTTGACAGTTGGATGGAATGACAGAAAGGTAGAATGAAGGGATAAATGAAGGATTGAGACCATAATTTGAAGCCTTTTGCCAAAAAGGCGAGATATTATGGGACATAAGTTATAAAAAATGCAGTGAAAAAAGGAATAATACCTATCTTTAACTTTACAAAATCCAACTACAGGGATAATTCTGGTTCAAAAGAGCATGTCCAAAAATATTTCACTTAGCTGAATCAAATTAGAAATTAAGAAATTTTGGTGAAAGATTTTAACACTTCCATGGCTCAGTGCAAAACAGTTGTAACTGCCTATATGTAGGCAGTTACAACTGATATACCAGGAGCCAACAATATCCTCAATAAATTAAATTTTGCTTTGAGATTTTTTTCCCATTAAGCCAGTTTTAATGAGATTTCTAGTAGAAAAATGAGATAATCTCTCAATATTGCACCCAAAAATGATCCCTGCAACTAGCATTAGATTTTTAGCTCACCTGAGCACAACGTGCTCAAGTGAGCTATTGTGATCACCTTTTGTCCGTGCGTCGTCCGTCGTGCGTCGTCCGTCGTCCGTCAACAATTTCTTTAAACGACATCTCCTCCTAAACTACTAGGCCAATTTTAACCAAACTTGGCAGAAATGTTCCTTAGGTGGTCCCCTTTAAGAATTGCTAAAAGAATTGAAATGGGTGAAAAACTCTGGTTGCTATGGCAACAAAAGTTAAAAATTTAAGAAAATCTTTAAAATTCTTCTTCTTCTGAACCAGCAGCCCTACAGCCTTGAAATTTGGTATGGATGATCAGCTGATAGACCTTAATAAAAATAGCTAAAATCATATCTGTTGGGCCACCAGGTGCAGAGCATCAGGGGGGAGGGGGTAGTACTTTTGGTAAAATTTTGTAATCTTTAACCTTCTTCTTCTTCTGATCATGAAGGCCTACAGCCTTAAAATTTTGCATGTATCATCACCTCATAGACCTTAATATAAATAGCTAAAATCATATCTGTAGGGCCACCAGGTGCGGAGCACCAGGGGGATGGGGGTAGTACTATGATGAAAATTTTGTAATCTTTAACCTTTTTCTTCTTCTAAACCAGGAGACCTACAGATTTGAATATTGGCATGGATGATCAGCATATGGACCTTCATAAAAATACCTAAAATCATGACTGTTGATTCACCAGGTGCATAGCACCAGGGGGGAGAGGATAGTACTTATGTGAAAATTTTGTAATCTTTAACCTTCTTCTTCTTCTGAAAAACACAAGCCCTACAGACTTGAAAATTGGCAAGGAGGATCAGCTCATAGACCTTAATATAAATAGCTAAAATCATGACTGTAAAGCCACCAGGTGCGGAGCACCAGGGGGGGAGGGGGAAGTATTTTTGTGACAATTTTGTAACTTTAATCTTCATCTTCAAATGAACCAGGAGCCCTACAGACTTCAATATTGGCATGGATGATAAGCATATGGATCTAAAATAAAATAGCTAAAATCATGAATGTAGGGCCACCAGATGCGGAGCATTAGGGGGCAGGGGGTTGTACTTTGGATCAATTTTGAAATCTTTAACCTTATTCTTCTCCTGGATCAGGAACCCTACAGACTTGAAAATTGTCATGGGTGATCAATATATTGACATTAATAAGAGCTAAAATCATGACTGTAGGGTCACCAGGTGCTGAGTGTCTTGGGGAGGGGGTAGTACTTTGGATCATTTTTGAAATCTTTGAACTTCTTCTAATGAGCCAGGAGTCCTACAGACTTGAAAATTGGTATGGATGATCAGCATATGGACATATATTGAATAAGCTAAAATCATGACTGTAGATTCACCAGGTGCAGAGCATCTTGGGGGAGGGGGGGAGTGCTTTGTTGAGAATTTTGAATCCCTACAGCCTTTATATTTGACATGGATTGATCAATTCATTAAAGAAAACTTTAAAAGTCTCAGACTCAGCCTGTATATCTGGCATAGATTAGCTGATGGAAAAAGCTTAAATAAATAATGTCCAGGGGAGGAGCAGAGGGGGGGGGGGGGAATGATTATTTCAAATGTTATCTGATTGAATAAGTGAAAATCTCTTTTTCTGTGGTTGCATGGACATACCTAGGCAATGAAGCTTTTTTCTCAGGTGAGCGACCCAGGACCAACAGTCCTCTTGTTTGTTATCCAGGTTTTAGTTTTTCAGATATATGCTGAAAAAATTACTCACCAGGGATCTTTGTTTTCACCATTAAGTGTAACTTTGTCTGATTAAATTCTATTTGGTCTTCTTGCAATCTAAAATCAGATACAAGTGTTTCTTTGCATTTTGCAATCTTTTTTCTCACCTAAGCACAATGTGATCAAGATGAGCTTTTATGATCACCTTTTGTCCGTATTTCATCGGGCATCGTGCGGTGGTGCTCGTACGTCGGAAGTCATCAACAATTCTTTAAACATCTCCTCAGTAACCAATAGGTGAATTTCAACTAAACTTGGCAGAAATGTTCCTTGGTTCACCCTTCATAAAAGTTGTTGGCCTGGCATGGCAGGGTGGGGCTTTTTTTGAACCCAAAATCTTTAACCTCTTCTCCGCAGTATCCAATGGGTTGATTTTAACAAGACTTGGCAGAAATGTTCCTTGGGTGACCCTTTTGAAAAGTTGTTTGTTGATTTTTAATAAACCCCAAAATATAAGCTTGGCAGACGGGGCATTATTTTAAGCCTGAAGTCTTTAAAATTCTTCTCCTCCTATCCAATTGGTTAATTTAACCACACTTGGCAGAAATGTTCCAAGGGTGACCCTTTTCAAAACTTGTTAGTGGATTTTTATTGACCCTCAAATATGGGCATGGTGGGACATGGCTTATTTTTACCCCGAAATCTTTGAGCGACATTTTCTCTTGAACTTCTAGGTTGATTTCATTGAAATTTACCAGAATGTTGCTTGGATGACCCTTCAAAAAATGTTCACTAAATTTTGATTGGTCCATAAATATGGGTGTGGCAGGGCAGGGCTTATTTTGAGCCCAAAATATTTATAGGACATCTTCTCCTAAACAACTGGGCCAATTTCAAGGAAACTTTACCAGAGTGGTCTTTAGTTGACAATCTTTAATGAATTGTCGGCAAAATTTGATTTGGTTCATGAATATGGGTTTGGCAGGTCAGGGCTTATTTGAGTCTCCCCAGTAATGAGTTGTTTGGCAGGGTCTGTTATCACTTTAAATTCTTGGAATAACATCTCTTCAACAATTAGGCAAATGTGAATGAAACTTTGTCAGAAAGTATCCACTGGACCATTAAAATTCAGGTGAGTGGGCTTAGGGCCATTCCGGTGTCCCAGGGTAACCTGTCCCCTGGGTAACGTGTCCCCGGGGACATGTTACCCTAGATATCACCCGGGGTAACCTAAACCCCCCCCCCCCCCCCCCCTGGGGTAACCTGTCCCCCCCCCCCTACAGATATTGTAAACCAATATTTAGCTACATTTCTTTTACCAAGAAATTTTTATTCTATGTGTTACAAGTCTCTTTCTTTGATCTGTATGTGATTTTAATCTGTTTCAGTTCGGAAGGAATTTCATTTTTAGCTCCACTGGCCGAAGGCCAGCGAGCTATTGTCATGGAGGAGTGTCTGTGGTGCGTCCGTCCGTGCGTGCGTCCGTCTGTGTGTCCGTCCGTGCGTAAACTTTTTCTTTAAACATCTTCTCCTCCCAAACCAATGTGCGGATTTTAACGAAACTTTGTAGAAATGATCCTTGGGTGGCCCCCTTCTTAAATTGTTCAAAGAATTTTGATTGGCCCGAAAATATGGGCGTGGCAGGGCGGGGCATTTTTTCACTTTGAAATCTTTTAAAAATCTTCTCCTCCAAAACCATTGGGCCGATTTCAATGAAACTTGGCATGGATGTTCCTTGGGTGACCCTTTACTTAAATTGTTCAAGAAATTTTGATTAGCCCATAAATATGGGCGTGGCAGGGCGGGGCATATTTTGAGCCCGAAATCTTTGAACGACATCTCCTCCTGAACCACTGGGCCAATTTCAATGAAACTTTATCAGAATGTTCCTTGGGGGACCCTTTACTTTAATTGTTCAAAAAATTTTGATTGGTCCATAAGAATGGGCGTGGCAGGGCGGGGCTTATTTTGAGCCCGAAATCTTTGAACGACATCTCCTCCTGAACCACTGGGTCGATTTCAATGAAACCTTTATAGAATGTTCCTTGAGTGACCCTTCAATTAAATTGTTCAAGAAATCTTGATTGGACTAAAAATATGGGCATGGCAGGGCGAGGCCTATTTTGAGCCTGAAATTTTCAAATGACATTTTCTCCTGAATCACCTGGCTGATTTCAATGAAACTTTACCAGAATGTTCCTTGAGTGTCTCTTTTCAAAAATTATTTGCTAAATTTTGATAGGCATATAAATTTGGGCGTGGCTGAGCGGGGCTTATATTGAGGCCAAAATCTTTGAACGATATCTCCTCCGGAACCACTCAGCCAATTTCAACGAAACTGTACCAGAATGTTTCTTGGGTGACTATTTACTTAAATTGTTCAAGAAATTTTGTTTGGTCAATAAATATGGGCATGTCAGGTGGGACCTATTTTGAGCCCGAAATCTTTGAACGACATCTTCTGAACCTTACGTTTTAATAAGATTGGTCAAGGGTTGCAGGTTCATTGTGATTGAGTATTTTGGTGCAATATGGACCAGAACCATTTAATCATTACTAAATAGGTCTTAGGAGATTTTGGAGTGTTAATGTATTCATTAAAAGTAAGCTTTATTTAATGAAAGTCTAAAGATTTTAAAGCCAGTGGAGCGATACAGGCCCTCTTGTTTTCATGATAAGTATTATAATAATAAAACTTGTTGTTTTTTTTAGAAAAGTAGTTGTTTAATGTCATCATGAATATAAACATATCTAAGAATGATCTTGTCTTTAGAAAAATTATTCAAAAGAATATTTTTATTTTTTGTGTGTATGGGGAGGGGGGGGGACACGTTACCCAAGCTGGGGTAACCTGTCCCAGGGGACATGATACCCAGGCCTGGGTAACCTGTCCCAACCCAAAAATGCTGTCAGCAATGTTATATAAAAATAGAGAGCCGTGAATGGCTTGAGTCGCTCCACAGGCTTGAATTAGCAAATCTAAGGTTTGCCTAGATTTTAAGATATTTTTGGTTCTACGGATGTTGAAATGAATTTCAAAGTTTCCACTATATAACATATAGAGAAATGACCTCTGCCCATAAAAGACACATTTTTCATCCAATGACATTAACTTTTCGCTGCATGATAGTGGTTCACTCAAGGATCGTTCAAGTGAAATTTGGTTGATATCCATCGATTACCTTCTGAGACAATGGTTTTTTAAAGTTTCCACTATATATCATTTAGAGAAATGACCTCCACCCATAAAATGTATATTTTTCATCCGATCAAAATAATTTTTGGTAGACTGATAAAGGGTCACTCAAGGATCATTTCAGTGAAATTTGGTTGATATCCATCAATTACACTCTGAGAAATTGATGTTCAAAGTTTCCACTATATAACATATAGAGAAATGACCTCCGCCCATAAAATACATATTTTTCATCAGATCACAATAATATTTGTAAGACTGATAAAGGGTCATTCAAGGATCATTCCAGTGAAATTTGGTTGATATCCATCAATTACATTCTGAGAAAATGATTTGCAAAGTTTCCACAAAATAACATATAGAGAAATGACCTCCGCCCATAAAATGCATATTTTTCATCCGATCATAATAAATTTTGGTAGACTGATAAAGGATCACCCAAGGATCATTTATGTAAAATTTAATTGGTATCAATCAATTAGAATCTGAGAAAACTCACTTTTTACAATATTTGGAAATTAGCCACGCCCATTAAATCCACGTTTTTCATTGGATCAAAATTTCTTGAACAACTTTGAAAGAGGGTCACCCAAGAATCATACCTATGAAGTTTGGTTGAAATTCATCCAGTAGTTTCTGAGGAGAAGATTTTTAAAGAAAAAGTTTACGACCGGACGCACGCACGCACGGACAGACGGACAGACGACCACACGACGAACACAAGGCCATAAAATAGCCCCAGTGGCTTATAGCCAGTGGGGCTAAAAATAATTCCATATGTTTTTAACTTTTTCATAATATTTCAAATTGTTTGGGGGCAAGGTTTCCAAAGCTGTGGTCACTTGTTTCTGAAACATGTTACCCAGGCCTTTTAATCCAGTGAAAACACACAAAAAAAGGTTGTCAATGAGGATTTATTCAACAAAACTTGCAAATACATTTTTTTTATTTGAAAATTGTGTGATAGTCTCACTTATATCAAAACTGTTTTACAAATTAGTTATTCACTTATAAGAAAATTTATTGAGAGTGTATGTGTATTTATGGGGGGGGGGGACATGTTACCCAAGCTTGGGTAACCTGTCCCCGGGGACATGTTACTCAGGCCTGGGTAGCCTGTCCCACCTCTTAAAAGGTTGTCAACAATGATCTGTGCACAAATTTACCAAATATTATCTATTTCTTATTCATTCTAAATGTTTTGTGTACATGTAATATTTTCCAATCAGTGGTCACTTGTCTCTGAAAAAAGTTACCCCAGCCTTGGAAAACATTGCTAACATGTTAACCAGGAATTTTCACATAAGTTTACAAAAACAATTGCTTTTCTTTGAAAAAAATGTTAAAGTCTTAATTTTATCACAACTGTTTTTACTACAAAAATTGTTCACTTTTGAGAAAATTTATTGTGACTGTGTGTGTGTATTGGGCGGGACACGTTACCCAAGCTGGGGTAACCTGTCCCCAGGGACACATTACCCAGTCCTGGGTAACCTGTCCCATCCCCAAAAATGCTGTCAGCAATGTTATATGCAAAAATAAACCCAAATGTTTTCAATTATTTAATAATATTTCAAATTGTTTGGGGGTTAGTTTTCCAAAGCGGTGGTCACTTGTCTCTGAAACATGTTACCCAGGCCTGTTCATCCAGTGAAAACACACAAAAAAGGTTGTTAATGAGGATTTATTAAAAATAACTTGCAAATACATTTTTATGCCCCTGATAGGGAGGCATAATAAATTTGACTTGTCCGTCCGTCCGTCTGTCCGTCCGTCCGTCCGTCCGTCATTCCGTCCAAAAACTTTAACATTGGCCATAACTTCCTTATTACTATCAAAGCGGTGTCGGGGGCATTGTCATCTTACAGTGACAGCTCTTGTTTTTATTTGAACACTGTGTGATAGTCTCATTTATATCAAAACTGTTTTGCAAATTAGTTCCTGACTTATTAGAAAATTTATTGTGAGTGTATGTGTATGTATGCTTGGGTAACCTGTCCCTGGGGACACGTTGCCCAGGCCTGGGTAACCTGTCCCACCTCTTAAAAGGTTGTCAACAATTATCTGTGCACAAATTTACCAAAATATTTTCAATTTCTTTTTTATTCTAATAATAAAATTTTTTCAAGTGCTAAGATCTTTCTTAAAAAAGCAACAAAAAAAGAAATATAAACATACATATCCACTGAAGAATCTTCTTGAAAAAGGAACACATTTCAAAATATATTTTAACATAGATATTCTTTGAGGGAATGTTCAAAGTATATCATACCATACATCTTAATAAAAAAGATTGAATGGACGGTATTATTTTAAATGAAAAAAAGCATTTGGAATAGGGGGACAGTTTTATTTTTTTTATATTTGTTTAATTAAACCTTCAAATAATTGCATGAAATACCAAGATTGACTATTATAATAATGATAATAAAAAAAAATAAAAAAAAATTGAAAATTACTTTGATTAGAAAATCATTGTAAGCAAATTATATTTTGGTTTGAAAAATTGAAAACAACTCAAAAATACAGATATACTTTTATATGTCTTTTTTTTTAAATTGATTTAGAGTTATACAAATTAGCATGAATGAAAAATTAAAATTTTAATAAGAAATAATATTTTCCATGGGGGGGACACGTTACCCAGGGGGACACGTACGTTACACTGTTACACTGGTCCTCTTGTTTGCTTGATTTTGTTTAAGCTGAAGCTTTAAGATAAGAAATCTATACTAAATTCTTAGTATACTGGAAAAGCATAATGAATTTAAATTTGTTTAATAATTGATTCTGTGCCTTAAAGTTTTTGGGAGAATTACAAAAATATATTCATCTGTTTATCAAACTGTCTGTCTGGCATATGTTATTCCCATTGTAACAGAGTTCCCGAATAAACGAATAAACACCCAGGTTCAAATAATAGGAACAAAGTCTTTTATTAGCTCACCTGAGCACAACGTGCTCAAGTGAGCTATTGTGATCACCTTTTGTCCGGCGTCCGTCAACAATTTCTTTAAACGACATCTCCTCCTAAACTACTAGGCCAATTTTAACCAAACTTGGCAGAAATGTTCCTTAGGTGGTCCCCTCTAAGAATTGCTAAAAGAATTGAAATCGGTGAAAAACTCTGGTTGCTATGGCAACCAAAGTTAAAAATTTAAGAAAATCTTTTAAATTCTTCTTCTTCTGAACAAGCAGCCCTACAGCCTTGAAATTTGGTATGGATGATCAGCTGATAGACCTTAATAAAATTAGCTAAAATCATATCTGTTGGGCCACCAGGTGCGGAGCATCAGGGGGAGGGGGTAGTACTTTGGGTAAATTTTGTAATCTTTAACCTTCTTCTTCTTCTGATCATGAAGGCCTACAGCCTTAAAATTTTGCATGGATGATCACCTCATAGACCTTAGTAAAAATAGCTAAAATCATATCTGTAGGGCCACCAGGTGCGGAGCACCAGGGGGGAGGGGGTAGTACTATGATGAAAATTTTGTTATCTTTAACCTTTTTCTTCTTCTAAACTAGGAGACCTACAGATTTGAATATTGGCATGGATGATCAGCATATGGACCTTTATAAAAATACCTAAAATCATTGCTGTAGATTCACATGTTCACCATCAAAAGAGCAAGCTATACTATCAAGGGGGGTAACTCTAGATGCATTTTGTGCAAATTATGCCCCTTTTTCGACATAGATTTTTTCCCACCATCCAGCACTCCACAGCCGAGCGTAGGCACCCGTAGGCGGTGCTCTTATTGAAATCTTTAAACTTCTTCTAATGAGCCAGGAGTCCTACAGACTTGAAAATTGGTATGGATGATCAGCATATGGACATATATTGAATTAGCTAAAATCATGATTGTAGGTTCACCAGGTGCAGAGCATTTTAGGGGAGGGGGGAGTGCTTTGTTGAGAATTTTGAATCCCTACAGCCTTTATATTTGACATGGATTGATCAACTAATTAAAGAAAACTTTAAAAGTCTCAGACTCAGCCTGTATATCTGGCATAGATTAGCTGATCACAGACCTTTTATGGAAAAAGCTTAAATGAATAATGTCAAGGGGAGGAGCAGAGGGGGGGGGGAATGATTATTTCAAATGTTATCTGATTGAATAAGCGAAAATCTCTTTTTCTGTGGTTGCATGGACATACCTAGGTAATGAAGCTTTTTTCTCAGGTGTGCGACCCAGGGCCAACGGCCCTCTTGTTTACAAAAGAGAATAAAATCGTTTATAGTGTTAATCTAGAAAATTAGTTAAGCGGAGTGTAACTAGTGTTCGGAATGAAGCCAAATAGTTCTGAAGAATGTGATACACTGACTATGTTAAAATTCATATGCTTTATAAAAAATGGGAACATATTGACCTGAACCTGGCCTTTGTGATTTAAATAAATTAAATTGTTAAGTTGCAGTGCACGTGTAAGCTCCAATAATTCGTTATATATTCGTATTGTATATCAATACTTTTAATTCCATGCAAACCTATAATTAGTACAGTAGAATGAGATGTCCAATACTTGATTGCCACGTGCAGAAATATCTCCGAAAATGTATTCATGAGCCTAATTATTATTTTTTTTTTTTTGCATAAAGGTCAGGTTCAAGTTTGATTTGCGCTCGCTATGCTATCAAATTACGGACGTTCTTGTGAAAAATATCCTACGATTTACATGTTATATCACGCTGACAGCAATGAAATTCAAAATAAGTGGGCCCTGATTAAGTAACACTGAGTAGTACTTAATTTGAATTAATTTAGAACTGGGGAATATATATAGGCTTAGCCCTTAATATCAATATTGTTAATTTCCTTCCTTTGTATCTTTACACTATAATTTTTAAGGGGAAATTACTCATATTGAATAAAGAATAATGTACAGTAACAAATTCTTGAAACATAGAACAACATATATTTCTTTTAAACATTCGTTGCAAATACACTATTACAAAGAGAAAGAAGTAATGAGAACAACCGTGTTAGTAAAAAGTGTCTCTACAGGTTTGTCTTCTTTTGTAACAAAGGGTGCTGAAGGTACGGCAGGTTCTGTAGTTTGAGTCTCTTCATATTGTTTCTGCTCTCCCAATCGAGTGAATCTGGCCACTTCTGCATCGTTCATTGGATTGCCTATTGCTTCTACTAAATTTGGTCAAGACATACTGACTGATTGATTTATATATTTGCAAAGAATAATTAAAAGAATTATGGTCAAACCAAAAAGTATCAAAATGTAGCCCCAAAATGGAAAAGAGAACTTTTTATGGGAATTGATTATATCGAAGGGGTCAAGTTCGTGTAAGAAATGATCAATTGGAATTTTATCACTAAGCCTTAAGTGATTTGATAATCCACTAATTTTCAAGCTGTTAATTTCATATAAAAGTGATTGTATGAGGAATCTAGATAATTAAAGGGTCGCCGTCATAGCGCAGTTGGTAGCCTGTCGGACTGTCAATCTAGAGGTCAAGGGCTCGATCCCCGACGGCAGTACTCATTCTTTCAGACTATTTGACTCACCAATGGGTTGATAATCGTAGACCTATGTGAGATAGTAGCTGGAGGCTAGGAAGGATGTGGTGGTTGTACTGGTGTGAGAAAAAACTAGGATTCCATTGCTAGGTGCTCAAGCCACCGCGATTTAACTGAATAAAATGTTGAAAGTGGGGTTAAACTCCATTCAATCAATCAATCTAGATCATTAATCGGATCATTAACTTCAAACGTATGTTCTGCGCGGAAATATGCAGGTAAATAAAGATGATCATTGGAAGTAGTACAGAATTTGCTCAGCTTTAAAAGTACAATTGGTGGTTTGATGCTCTTAGACAAACAATCGTAAATTTTATAGGTTAATTGGTGGTTATTGCCAAAATTCCATTGAATTAGTAATTTTCCATCGGCAACAAATTAGATGGTTTGATAACGGTCCTACATTATGTATCGACGTTGCTGGATTTATTCAAAAATAGTGCCACTAAGCAACTCTTACCAAGTTCAATTGGATAAATCGGACTGTGAAGTTTACAAAAAGGTCAAAATGGGTGAGAACAATGAATCATTTCTGTTTGTTTTATTAATGCGATCTTTGCATTGTCACTATTAATTGCTATAGGTGTACTTTTCAAAACTGAGCTGCCGCTGTCATAGCGCATTTGGTAGCGTGTCGGACAGTCAATCTAAAGGTCCCGGTTTCGATCCCCGACGGGGGCACTCATTCTTTCCGACAATTTGTCTCTTACCAATTGGTTGTTAATTGTAGACCTATGTGAGATGGCAGCTTGAGGCTAGGAAAGGATGTGGTGGTTGTACAGGTGAGAGAAAAACCAGAAAACCATTGTTAGGTGCTCCAGCCCCCGTGATATAACTGAAAAATGTTGAAAACGGCGTTAAACTCCATTCAATCAATCAATTTGATATTTCGAAAATATGGACGCCAGTTATTTTGTAACTTTGTTAACTTTCTGAAGTTCTTCACCAATTTTGAAATCTGCCAATTGCTATTCTTATCAGCGCATTTTGCTGGTCTGCGTACAGCATGCTTAAGTAACTTATGGACTGTCAAAAACGTTTGATGTTGCTGCTCAAGAGCGATTTGCTGAGTGTCTTCAGAACGGAGGTCTCAGTAAATTGTCAACTCGTAAATCAACATCCCTACTATACAGAATGAAATTAGGGGAAAAACATGATAATTCACTTGTAGTAAACCTAATAGCTGCCAGAGCCTGGTTTAGAAATAGATCCCATTTAAGACTGTGATAATCAATGAGTTTTGCTAGAATATCATGTAATGTTCGATGAAATCGCTCACTTTTGGCATTGCTTTGAGGATGATTAAAGGATGTAGTTATAAGATTTGTATTAAGACTTCCTAGAGTTTCTTGAACAATCTTATTTACAAAATCAGTTCCGTTATCTGTAACAATTTGTAAGCACGAACCATATCTGAGAAATATTTATTCGATAACAAATGCGTAATTTTCTAACCTTTCTTTTCTGGAATTGGAAAGCTTTCGGCCATCCTGAATACCAGTCGACAAAAGATGCAATGTACTTATTTCTCGACATACTAGAAGGATAAGGTCAAGAAAGATCCAATCGGTTTTTTTGCGAAATGGTATGGAGGATTTCTGTTTCCTGCATTCGAGGTTTGTGTGACCTTAAGGCCTGGTTTCTGACAAGTACTGTATTAGTTAGTAGTTTGTTACTTCTTTGTACATGTTTGGCCAATAATATTTAATTCTGATGAAGTCAAAAGTTCCATCTATACCCAAATGACAATTGTTGTCATGGAAATGGAGCAATACCTGTTGTTTTATATGACTAGGTACATACGACCAAAGTGTAGGTTTATCATTTGGACTGCAGATATAATATAAAAAGGAATTTAGAATGACGTTTCTTATCTAATTTCTTTGTAGTTTTACCTACAATTCATTCTTTTCTGATATAAGTTCACCTTTATTTTGTTCTTGTACCATATTGAAATTTAGAAATGCTTTTGTTGAATCTTGAAAATCCCCAGGTATTTATTAGTTTGGCTGTTTACGAAGAAAACTCGAGGTATTATGTTCATCTTGGCGTCGTTGGCGTTGGCGTGACAAACTTTAACCTTGCTCAAAACTTTTGCATGGTAAGTGATTGAGCCTTCATATTTCACATGATAGTTGCTTGGGACAAGACCTTTCTGTAGGTACGGGTTCAGGGTCATCACTCAAGGTTAAGGTCATTTTTCAAGGTCGGATTAATTAAAAAAAAATTCTAAAACTTTGACTTTGCTCATAATTTATGAATGGTAAATGATAGAGCCTTCATATTTCACATGATGATTGCTTGTAACAAAACCTTTATGAAAATGTATCTAACTAGGTTGTGGGAATTGGTAAATGTCTCCGCAGAGCCTGGACAATGATCAATTCCCCTAAACTATTTTTTTTTTTCATACGAAACACTAAGTACGTATTATATATAGTGCTTTCTTAGGGAA